>CM053029.1:470105644-470447473 GCA_028564925.1 Lithobates sylvaticus | reverse complement strand
GAGGTCCATAGACAAGACAGTAACAAAAAACTTTGGGAGAAAGATCAAAAAAGAAAATTCTGAGTAATCTGGTGTTTGCATTATTATTTTTTTTGTTTCTATATCTCTTTTATAAATACTTTTTCTAATAGGTTTCCATTGCTCAGTATTTTAAATAATAATAGCCAGGTTCTTGCAAATTTGTGGTAGACTCATTTCTATTGTTCAGACTCTGGGATAGGGAATGACAGAGACACATTCTCAGGTAGGACAGAGATGTGTCTGTTTCACATACATTTAAGTGGTAATTTACTAGCAACAATGCATCACATTCAGCTTTATTCAATGAAATTTGGCAAATTAGAAAAAAAAAGTTGATTACTTTAACTTAGGATTAGATTTAACTAAGGATTAGGTTCAACTACTATATATTTGTTGATAATGTTTGTGACATGGAACAATAAATATGCTCTGCATGGCCTGATTACCCTAAGTTTAAAGGCAAGAGATTTATCTATGTGATCTATGTATACTGAAATTGACTCTGGGTTACATTTATCAGACTGTGAAATAAAGCAGAACGGGTTTTAAAAGATCTATTTTACAGCTTTAATTTTGCTTACATTATGGATGTTTTCATGTCTTATTCTTGCTTATATCAATCGAACAGCTTGAAAACTGCAAACTAGGAATATTTCATATAAGTAAATAACTATATTTAAAATGTTTGTACACCCTGTGCAACCACTTTTACCTACAGGTAAGCCTATATTAAGGCTTACCTGTAGGTGCTGGAAATATCTCCAAAATGTCCATGGTTTCGGAGATATTTACGAAAAAGACGAGCAGCGATGACTACGGTGCATGCGCCGATGTCATTGGCATATGCGCACTTTATAAAGGGCACATTGTGCCGTTTCTAATAGGGGTCATGCCGTGACTGTCGGCTCCCGCGACTCCGGGCAGTCACAGAGCCGGAGTTCGCGGCCCCGGAAGGAAGAGGGGCAAAGATGGACGCTCCCTGCTAGTGGGGACAACGGTGACATAGCGGGCTTCGGTTTCCGGTAAGTGACACATAATGGGCTACTATGCGATGCATAGTAGCCCATTATGCTTTACCTTTGCACCTTTGCGGGGAAATAAAGAGGAAGTAAAGCCCAACAGGGTTTACTTCCTCTTTAAACATTGTCAGAGACATTCAGGCCTCATGTACGCTGCTGCTGCTAAACGGACATTTAGGAGCAGTTGGGCATTTTTTTCAACTGCTCCTGAACTCTCCTCTATGTTATCTTATCAGTACATGTACACAGGGCCGTTTAACGTTGTTTCTAGGCAGTTGAGTTTAGAGGCTTTTTTGGAACTCAAAAAAATGGATTCAGAAGCGGAGTTTAGAGGCATTTCAAGCGGAAAACGATTCTAAACGCGGCTAAACGCGGTAACTCACGTTTAGCCACATTTTGTTTACGGGGGTTTTTCACTTTTGACTATTGACTATTTATTGACTAAATTTTTTTTAAAGGCTTCTAAAAGCAAAAATCTGCATGTAAACGCGTCAAAACAGGCGTTTTAAACGTGGGTTACTATCTGTCAAGTTAAATCGTTCAGGAGAGGTTGTAAAAATGTCCCATATACATGAAGCCTTAGCATGGCCAGCAGAGAGTGATAAAGGGATCAACTTGATTTGAGGTTTTCAGATGATCATGGTGATTTCAGCTTTTCGATATCCTTCATGGACAGGTGGGTTGTTATTGCTGTTCCTAGTGACTTAGCAAATTCATTCCTTTAAAATAAAAAAAATGGAAAATTTTAAATCTGGGAAACTTAAAACTTAAATTTAGGTATGGTAATTTTTACCTATTGGTCCAACTTCGACCACCGTAAGTATGTATGTGAAATACCGGTGGGATCTCCATGGAAGCTGGAAATCACTGTAGTAGGCACCTCTACTATAGTGATTGCTGTTAGCTTCTGGGCCCTGTGCTGTGTGGCTGCCCTGATGCTTGCTGAACACAAGAGGTCACCCACTCAGAATGGGCACCATTCAGAAAACACTGCATTTTCTCAATGAATGCAAAGTGTTCTTTGATTGGATGAGGTAGAGACTGTAAGGTCACTGCCCCACCCCACAAACACATGGATGAAGTTTACCTGTGGCCTACTCTGAGGTCTTCCTCTAGTCAGGTCAGGGATTTCCTGTCTCAGCTTCAAAGAGGCTCTGTCTGGAGTAGATCTATCCCTACTGTCAATTTCTGGATGGCCATCTCCCATGGAGCTGTCTGCTCAACTGCAGGCAGGTCTATAGGCTTCCTGCTTGTGATGTCCATGGGTGTATATGAGCCTATACATCTCTGCTATGAAGTCGCTATTGGCTGCTTCTAAAAGTTCATGAAACTTCAAACTGGGGTAGCTTCTATCTATTTCTTGCAAGCTTTCTCTGACCTTGTCAGAAAGAAGTTTATCTAAAAATTATTACTTCAGACATCCATGCACATCACCCCACTGGACCCATTCCCTATAGCAGACCACTGCTGTAATATCTTGTAGTTCTAGTGCATATTACAGAATGGAGTTTCTGGTAAGGGACCTGTTGACAAAGAGCCTTGTTAAAAAAAAAAAAAAATGGGAATATTTATTATAGCACAAAGTACAAAATATTGTGTTTTTTTCAAAATTGTCGCTCTTTTTTGTTTATAGCGCAAAAATTTTGTTTGGGTACAACATTGCACGACCAGGCAATTGTCAGTTAAATCGATGGAGTGCCAAATCGCAAAAAATGGCCCGGTCATTCAGCAGCCAAATCTTTTCAGTGAAATAATGTTAATTTTGTATTAAATTCTTTCTGGTCCTGTTGAAAGACAGGTTAGTGAAAGTGTTTAACTGCTTGCTGCCGAGCGTATGTATAAAAAAGTCCTGGGCACCAAGCAGTTAGCAGCTGCAGCCATGATCCTGGTATCATTTTTTTAGAGCCCACAATCAGCTTTTCTGTAAAAGTGATCACTTTTACAGTGTAGAGCTCCCCATCCTGCTGCTGCCATTCCTGGGCTCTCCCTTTCCACCGGAAAGCTCGGGACCATGGTAAGCAGTTGGCTTGGCTGTCCACAGAGATGATGGAGGAATATCTGTTCCCCAATCTCCTCTGTGACAAATTAAGTGACAAGGATTTTGTCACTTCTGGTTTCAGTGCTGTCATTCCCTAGTCATTACAAATGGGGAAGAAGGTCATTAAACTAAATCTATGTTTGATCAGCTGTCTTGGAGAACAGGGGAGATATTGGGGTCTAATAGACTAATGATGTCTCCATAAAGAGTACTTGTCACCTGCCCTAAGCTATCACAAGGGGTCGTGTTTACCCCTTGGTGATAGCAACAAAGTTAAATGAGAAAAAAAGTTTAACATTTTTTAAATAAAACAAAATAAATAAATAAAAACATTTAAATTGATTGATTGATTCCTCCACACTCACATGCAAATACAAGTTTGCACATAGGTCCGGCGCAGTGATTGCAGCACCACACATGTGAGCTATCACTGTGAACATTGGAGTGAGAGCAATAATTATAGTGCCATAGCTCATGTTTAATTTAACAATTGAAATAAATGCCTATGAACAATTTTAGGTACCAGGCTTGTCTCAATTTCACAGGTGTGTGCAATTTTAAATCTTGACATTTTTGTCTCTAATAGTATCTATTTGCTTGATTCAACATCATATTTTAAATTTATCTTACAGTCTGGCTTTTACTTACAAATCTACAGAGAAACTGCACTACTAAAACCCACTAATGGTTTACTAACAGCTAAAACCAATGGCCACCACTCCATCCTCATACTACTAGACCTTGCTGCTGCCTTTGATACAGTTGACCACCCTCTTCTCCTAAAAATTCTCCACTCCCTTGGTCTCCAAGACTTTGCTCTTTCCGGGTTCTCCTCCTATTCATCACAGCATTCTTTCAGCATTGCCTACAACTCTATCTCATCCTCTCCACTTGCTCTTTCTGTAGGGGTCGCCCTGAGGTTCTGTCCTCAGACCCGTTCTCTTCTAAATCTACACCTCTTTCCTTGGTCACTTGTTAAATGCCTAACTAACTTATTAACTGACAGATATGTATGGATGCTACACCACTTCCTCAAACTCAACCTTTCTTAAACTGAGCTAATAATACCCCCCCATTCCTTGTCCCCTCCCCTGACTTCTCCATCACGATCAATAATACAACTCTCAGTCCCTCTCCTCATGCAAATAATCAATAATGCAACTGTCAGTCCCTCTCCTCAGCCAGGGTGTTAAGTGTAATCCTGGACTCTGAACTGTCCTTTCAGCCCCAAATCCAATCAATGTCCAAATCTTCTAGACTTCACCTCCATACCATCTCCAAAATATGCCCTCTTTTTAACCAATGAAACCACTAAGCAACTCATTCACTCCCTTCTTATCTCTAGCCAACTCCCTCCTTATAGGTCTATCTCTTTGTAGGCTAGCCCCCGTTCAGTCTATCATGAATGCTGCTGCCAGACTCATCCACCTTACCAACCTCTGCCAATTCCTCCAATAGCTTCCTATTGCCTAACAAATACAATTCTATATACTAACAACAACATAAAAAGCTGTGCACAACTATGCTCCCAGCTAAACCACCAACTTTGTCTCCATAGATCACCCAAACCATTCCCTCCACTGCACTCACGACCTCCTGCTCCCTAGCTCCTTCATCTCCTCCTCCCATGCTCATCTCCAGGACTTCTCCAGAGCCTCTCCCATCCTCAGAAATTCTCTACCCCAATCTCTACCCCAATCTCAAAGTGCGTGTGAAAGAGGAACTTGTGGAGTTTAGGAGCTTTTGCCATTTATTTACTAAAGCTACTAAATTCATATCCTATGTGTTAATGTACACATAAGCCTTTAGCAGAGTTGGCAGCGTTTTGTGTTTTTACACGACCACAGTAAATGTAGGCAGTAGGTACAATATGGCTTGTGTCATAATTATATACAGTATGCTTTGATATTTTTTTTAATTTGCTATACACTGGATTACCAAAAGTATTAGGACGTCTGCCACATGAACATTAATGGTATCCCAGTCTTAGTTCATAAAGGTTCAATATTGAGTTGGCATACCCTTTGCAAATATAACAGCTTCAACTCTTCTGGGAAGGCTGTCCACAAGGTTTAGGAGTGTGTCTATGGGAATGTTTGACCATTTTCCCAGAAATGCATATGTGAGATCAGGCACTTACGTGGATGAGAAGGCCTGGCATGCAGTGTCCGCTCTAATTCAGCCCAAAAGTGTTCTATCGTGTTGAGGTCAGGACATTATGCAGGCGAGTCAAGTTCCTCCACCCCAAACTCACTCATCCATGTCTTTATGAACCTTGCTTTATGCTCTGGTGTACAGTCATGTTGGAACAGTGGCCATCTCCAAATTGTTCCCACAAAGTTGGGAACATGAAATTGTCCAAAATCTCTTGGTATGCTGACGCCTTAAGAGTTCCCTTTACTGGAACTAAGGGGCCAAGCCCAACCCCTAAAGAACAACCTCACTCCATAATCCTCCCTCCACCCTTCCACCAACTGATTTACTGATTTGGACCAGTGCATAAAGCAAGGCCCATTGTGAGACTATGAGCCAGGCCTTCTCATCCAACATCAGTGCCTGACCTCATAAATGTGCTTCTGGAAGAATGATCAAACATTCTGTAGATACACCCCTAAACTATGTGGACAGCCTTCCCAGAAGTGTTAAAGCTTTTATAGCTGCAAAGGGTGGGCCAACTCAATATTGAGCCCTAAGGACTAAGACTTGGATGTCATTAAAGTTCATGTGTGTGTGTAAAGGCAGGCATCCCAATACTTTTTGGTAATATAGTGTACTTTTCCAACAAAAGTGGAGGACTTTTTTGGTAAAATAATTGCACGTTAATGATGATTTTTATTTAAAACTGGCTGGTGTCTGTCCTATTAAACATGTGGCCTAGTAAAAGTGCTAAAATGTGTCTGTATAATATTGTTTATTTTTTCTGTGAAATAAAACACTCTAATTTTGATTTCTGGATTATAAACCTGCCTGTTGTCTCCCTGTAAAACTATGGGATATTAAGCACTTTTACATGCATGAACTGAACAATTTTATATCTGTTTTCAACTAAATAACACACTCTAATTTTTATGTATTCTTCCCTGATAAAAGCCTGGTTTGTGTCCCCCTCCTAAATTGCAGCCTACTAAAACTGTTTACATGTTGTGCATCAAGTCTATCCAATATTTCTGAACCTTTTCTGTGAAACAATGCACTCTAATGTTTATTTCTTAATTATAAACCTTCCTGGTTTCTCCCTCTTAAATGCCGACCTAGTAAAAATGTTTATATACTGTGGAGTAAGTCTGGCTGTTGTCTCTGAAATAATACATTGTAATTTTGTATTTAAAATCTGTAATTCAGTTTATTTTATCTATATAATTTTATGTATATTTTTAAAATAATTTAAACCATTAAAAAGAAAAACACCCTGTACAGCACACCCTCACCCCAGGTTATTAAAAAGAAGCTTCTCAGTTATACATTTTCTGCTCGGCATTAAATGCCCTCTCTGGCATGACACATCCTGGAGGGCAGGATAGTTTCTGAAGCATGTGTTGGGCCACCTTCAGTTAGTGTTCATTAGTTAATGAGTGTGATTGCTAAAACAGTGTCCAACCAAAAGTGTTGACCCTTACCTCAGGTTATTAAAATACACCTTCCCAGTCACAATGCCACCATGTTGCAGTGGAGACCCTCTGTGACATGACATGTGCAGCAGGGCATGCTAAAATCTGAAGTGCATGTTGGGCCACCCAAAACTTAATGAATGTAATCAGTAAAACAGTGTGCACCAATAAAATTAACAACCCCATCCCAGATTTTTAAAATGCAGGTTCCTAGTCACAAATGGTACCCCATTGCATTGAAGGCCCTCTTATATGAAATTTGTAGCAGGACAGGCTAGTAGGCATGTTGAACCACCTCTAGCCAGTGGTCTAAAGTTACACCTAATAATTTATAAATATGATCATTTGTAAGCATTTTATTTAGAGACTTGCTGTAAATAAAATGCTTATCTTTTTATAGTATAGTTGTCCCTACCCTGGTCAAGTAAACACCTTGGGCAGAGATAACCTTGCAATGAAAAAAAATATTTTAAAATGTTTCAATAATAAAAACTTAAAAGGATAAATAGATGATAAGCTTGAAATATTTCTGCAAAAAAATAACAATATTGTTGGCAGGTTTAAATATGAGTGGATGTTTTAAGTTAGGTTTCTGGTCTTGCTATCTTTTATCAAAGACCGCTAGCCCCTTCACTTCTTGAATAAGAAGTCTTAATATAGTTCTACCTAAGCTTCAGCAACAGCCTTTCTTAACAAAAGAGACATTAGTATCCCTACTTTGACCTACAAGGTGGGATTCCTTACAGCCAATACCTCTGCAAGGCAAGTGTCTGAGCTGGCAGATTATACTACAAGGGAACCCTATTTTTAAAATTATGCATAGGGACAAGATTATAAAAAATATGAATGTAAAAAAAGTACAGCACACAATTGGCACAAGCAAAGACACCAGATTTAATAAATGTAATGGCAGCTATGGCTAATGAGGAAGGGGGGGGGGGCAAAGAGAGAGTGCTTAGGAGCACATAAATATGCACAGAAAAGTGCAATGATGCGCCACACTCAAAGGGCAGCTTTGTCTGATTCAGCAACAAGTGTGAAACCAAGGCCACCTTGTAGAAGAGCTGCCACCATTTTCTCATTAATGTTCCACCCTCACTTATGCATAGAGGCTTGTGTATCCAGCCACCATCAGGAGATGCAACAAAGAGTTTCTTTGTTGTGCTACGTCAGAGTAAGGCTTTGAGCTTACATGTGAATGGTGGCAGATATCGCTATATTATTTCCCCCTTGGCTAGGGGATGGGTAAAATGTCTTCTTTAAAGCTGACCCAAATTTCCTCCTCACTGCCAGCACCATAACTCTCCCCCTCACAGGCAGCTCCTTGTACTCCTCCTCTCACCTTACAGTGGAGGCAATAGGCAAAGGATCCTGTTGGTCTTGAGACAGCAAGAAGTCTTTCTCCTTCTCCTGCCTCTGGGCCCCCAGTGCCCAGTTTTCTACAATATGCAGTGTGTGCTCCAGCAGTTACACCAAAATGATAGTATCACTAATCTCCATCTCATTATGGCTTACCATTCCGGTTACCTATTTGAATGGTGACGATATGTTGCTTACATCAGGAGCCACTGATTGGTTGTGATGCACTGATGAAGCATGGCCAATGTAAACTTCTGGAGCATGGGTGTCCACCATATCATGCTATTGGCAGGCAGCTTGTGTTGTCACTGCATTTCGACCAGGCAAAATTACTGCCTAAAGTGGCTACGTACTCTTTTGGACTGCTGTAGGACATTAGGAAAACAGCATATCTAACCAGAAGCTACAGCACCACAAGGTTCAGGGCATGTGCCAAGTAAGATACATGTGTGTGAACTTTCCCTGCCAAAGAGCAGCCAGCAGGTTAATGCTGTTTCTGATCGCTATGACCAATCAAAGTGATCACATGATACCCTGATTGCTCCTAGTGGCTACAGCGGAGTACAATTCCCTGCAGTTTTTGGATCTATTGTGGCTTCTACTTTCAGCAGCCAGTTCATGCCTATTACCATGGTATATTTTCTAGTTATAATGAATTAGATTGGGGTGTTACTGATAAGTCAAGTATTAATGTAAAATGAAACATTTTTTACATGTGCAAAATATGTGATGCAAAAGTACAGTGTCATTGGCACTGTTCATGAGAATCCTACTATTTGGAACACCACATACTTCTTTAACCACTTCAGCCCCGGACCAATTGGCAGCCAAAGGACCAGGCCCCTTTTTGCAATTCGGCACTGCGTCGCTTTAACTAACAATTGCGCGGTCATGCGACGTGGCTCCAAAACAAAATTGGCGTCCTTTTTTTCCCACAAATAGAGCTTTCTTTTGGTGGTATTTGATCGCCCCTGCGGTTTTTATTTTTTGCGCTATAAACAAAAATAGAGCGACAATTTTGAAAAAAATGCAATATTTTTTACTTTTTGCTATAATAAATATCCCCAAAAAATATATAAAAAACATTTTTTTTCCTCAGTTTAGGCCGATACGTATTCTTCTACATATTTTTGGTAAAAAAAAAATCGCAATTAGCGATTATTGATTAGTTTGCGCAAAAGTTATAGCGTTTACAAAATAGGGGATAGTTTTATAGCATTTTTATTAATATTTTTTTTTTATTAGTAATGGCGGCGATCAGCGATTTTTATTGTGACTGCGACATTTTGGCGGACACATCGGACATTTTTGACACATTTTGGGACATTTGTCATTTATACAGCAATCACTGCTATTTAAATAGCACTGATTCCTATGTAAATGACAGTTGTAGTTAGGGGGTTAACCACTAGGGGGCGGGGAGGAGTCAGTGTGACGTGTGTGTTTTTTTTTACAGTAGGGGGGGGGCGTGGCTGTACGTCTGACGTCATTGATCGGCGTTCCCGATGACAGGGAACCGCCGATCACTGACAGTCAGTGTAGGAAGCGCGGGGAGAGGTTTGTTTACATAGACCTCTCCCCGTTCTTCAGCTCCGTAACCCGATCGCGGGATACCAGTGGCGATCGGGTCCGCTGGTCCCGCAGCCGGGGTCACGGAGCTCCCGACCGGGTCGCGCGCGCGCCGCTGGCGGCGCGCGCGCGCCCCCCGGGCAGGAAAATTAAAGGGGACGTACAGGTACGTCCTTTTGCCTGCCCGTGCCATTCTGTTGACGTATATCTACAGGAGGCGGTCGGGAAGCGGTTAAGCATCTCCCAAGCATGTAATTGAAAGGGTTGGTCACCCTTCAAGTTGCATAAAAAGGAGGACTAATTGAACACAGGTCCTTTCGCTCATACCTAGTCAACGGTGTAAATGTTTGATTAGTTGCTAATATTTCTTTCAAATCTCTTTTCAAAACACTAGCCACTAGTCAGGTACTGAGAAATACCTTTGTGGAGTGTTACCAGGAAATAGTAAAATAGTTAGTTAGGGTTTGTGAGCAATATGTCTGCCTTGTGAACTGAATTTTGACTGGAGTATAGGAATCTCTAAATTGTATCTGCATAATACTGGATAAAGCGAAGCCTTAAAGCGAAACATGAAAACAGAAAAAAAAAACACAGGTTAAATAAATAAAAGGGATCTGTTTTCCGCTTCCAAAGGGTTTCCATTTCTAATCATTCAAACCAGTGATTACACAGCCTTGCTGAACAGCACAGCTTGGTAAATCACACCATTTTCTGTGCTGCAATTAAAGCTGCAATTCAGCCATGCACAGCTGTACATGCTCCTCTCCTGCACTGAAATAGCTTTATTTCAGTGCAAATGGAACCTTCTCGATTTCCTGGTTGGAGGACATTCTGACTGTCCCTGGCGTGCCCCTTTCATTCAGGCTGGGTTCAATTAGTGCAGATGTGGCTCACAGCAGGGGTCCGGCAAGTCTCTGTTCTCCATTTCAGGGAGGGCTCAGGCTCAAATTTTTGCCTGAATTTGGACCTGAAACTGAGCCAAAGATGCACAGAACCCCTGTGCAAACCACTCCGCAGGCCACCCTGGAAATTTGTAAACCGGCTCCATTGAGAGCCGGGCACACTCTCCTGTCATGCGAATTTAATGTGGGGAAACCCGCATCCAATTCGCACTTGTGTGAACTCAGCCTCAAAGATTTATTTTTTGTCACCATGGAGGCTCAGCATTACCTAGGATGGTCTGCATGGAATTGTAGCCTGCCTATGAAAGCTCATTGCTCCATACTGGCATCTACCCACCGAGGCATTTTGATATTTGCATAACTCCCCCGAAGACCCAGACCACTGATGGCTGTTGAGAGGATTAGTGAAGCAGGATGCTGTGATGTTTTCAAGAAGCCATGTAGCCATGTAGCCATGTCCCCCCACCAGCCACGACCTGCCTGTTATGCATAGAGAAAAAAAGAGACTGGATTCCTTATATGGAAGTTTTCTGTTATTGACCAGACTTAAGATATTACTATGGTACTAATCGCCTCTAACTACCTCCTAGTCTTTCATGCACTGGGAGAGAGAGGGGCATGACTGGGAGCCAATCAGAAATGCTCCATGCAAATGTGTTGACAAGGAAGATAATGATAAGAGCAGAGAGCTGAGTGAGCAGAGGGATGACCTCATCAGTCTAACGTTCTTTTACTGTACAGTCAGCAGGTTGGGTGAAGAGGGAACACCACTGTATTCTTTAACTATTAGTAGTGTCATCCAAATGGCTGTGCTGTTCAAGGGGCATTGTAAATCTCAGGAATGGATAGAAATAAATACAACTCTTTTAGTAGGTAAAACATTTCACTTACATGTCTTTCATATGAGTATTTAGCTTTTGCCTGGACAATAGCTTTAATGATTTATTAAATAATACATAGCTGCAGTAATTTTTATGTCTTATAAAATAACGAGACAAAGGAGCTTTCCTTCAGCAGATTGTTATATGGGAATATATGGCTGTACCCTACATGTCTGTATGTCTGTGTTACAGCCAGTTATTCTTATTACCAAGTTAATTACTCCATTGCGAACAGGCTAACATCTAAAAGACTACAGTTGTTCCGGTAGAGTTTTACTTCCCAGAATGCTATGCTCCATAGACAGCCCACTCTATCAATCAGGCAGTTGTTTTTTTTACTAGAAAATGTCATCTACTGTCAATGGTCCATGGGTACCTAATTTGAAGCCAGATTTTGTTTCTCAAACAAGCATTTGAGGTACAATATCTTATGAATTTTACAAAGGCTTTGTAAAAAGTATGACTGACTATGAATCTATTTAAATAGATTTAGAGGTCCAACATATCCTGACATGCCCCTGTCTATGACATTATTTTTCTATTTCTCCCACAAGCATATCCCTGATTATTTTTACTATTCAGATCAGCTTTTTCAAATGTGTTTTCTCATTCAGTTTGCCCTAGTGACAATCTTGTTTTCCCATTTCTTCCTCTATTTCTAATTACAGAAACTGACTTATCTTATAAAAGCAATGGTCCCTGGGTTATATTGCTTCCCTGCTCATTTCTTCATTAATCATCAAATATAATTAGGCTATCTTGTAATTAACTTTGAAAGAATAATTGTGTCAGGTAATGACTCTGTGAGCGCAAAGTATTAAAAAATCTAGAAAAGTGACAAGAGAGAAAACAAGCAATTTCGTCTTTGTCTACCAATTCTGTGTTAGCAAACAGCTCAAACGTTTTTTTTAAATATATCAGCCACTATTACTCTTCCATGTCTGTATACAATCTCTAGCCATACATTTTTAAGGCACTCTGTTCTCCACTGATGATAGGTTTCTGATGTCATTCCATTCCAGATAGAACATCAAGAAATGCCATTACTCTGTAAAAAAAAAACACACTTTACACCAAAGCAGTGCAGGGAGACCTGGGAAGTGAGGGGGAATGGACGTACGGACGTAGCGTCCGCACGGAGGGAGGAGCCGAGCCTGAGGGCTGAGGAAGAGCAGACGTGCAGAGAGGGAGGACGCGGGTTCGCTCCGTAGATGAGATGCGGCGGATGCCTGCCCGCCCTCCCGGGTAAAAGGACTGCAGGATTTAGGAGCCCCACCGCGAGGAGATATGCAAGACAAGCGGCAAAGTAGCGGTGCAGACCGAGACCTGTGGCCCCTGCCCTCCACACCCACTCCGCCCCCTCCAACCCTCCGCCCGGCACACAGTGCATTGGTGCAACGGACCTACAAACAGCTACAAACAATGCGCTGTCAGCTAAGCATGGAATCGACAATCGTGAGTATCCAACATACCCTCTTTGGACCCGATGCCTCTGGAGGTAAGATCAATCCAATCTACTGACTTGTGGTATAGAGGGTAGCTCCAAGGCTGAACAATACAAGAGTATATCTTTTTCTTTTGTTTTTTTTTCTTGCATTGGATGGTGGTTGGTATGTCCCGATCCCCCGGCTGCGGTTGGTCTCCTTTTTTTTTTTTTTTTTTTTTTTTTTTTGCAAGGCTGGTCTGGTTATTTATGGGGGCAGGTCAATAGGCCCCTGAATAAAGAGAGGACTAGTACCTAGAACCCAGTCCCTGTGCTCCCAGGTTTGTGAAAGACCCACATGTGCCCTGCTTTATTTTTTATTTTTTGCATCATGCAGACCTCAGCGTGACATTAGGTACAGTGGGGGAATTAAAGGGGAGAGACGCAAACCATTGCCAGAAGGTGAATAAACGTATTCTTAGACCTAAGGTGCCTAGGCCATCCCCGGTGAGGGGTAATGCCCCACGCTGACTGTTACAAAGGAGCAGCCCGGAGGTGCCCAGGGGGGAGCAAGTAGAGGCACAGGCCCAGGGAATAATAGCAAATAATAAGCAGAGATCCCAGGAGATAAGACCCCGTGCTCAACGCACCCAGGCGGCGACGGAGGCTGCTACACTCCGGGAATGCATAGCTCCCCTACCTCCCCCTCTTTTTGTGCGGGACCAGAGCGACACAAATAACTTGACGGACGGGAAAGAGGGACCTTAGGAGGATATACTACAGCCCATCATTGAGGAGAGGAAAAAAAAAAAAAAAAAATTCACTGTTTACTCTCGCCCAGCTTCCGTGGTGTGCAGGGTTTGTCGAGAGAGCCTGGTTCGGTGCGCGGACTGGGCTGGGGGGTGTGTGGTGAAGTTGTCGGCCCTGGAGTGGGAGGTGGCCTCCTCATTGCGGGTACAGCTGATCAATGTTTGGCATGGACCTGAGGTCTGAGCTATTTCCCTGTAAACTACAATCTAAGGTCTTTTAAGCAAGCTGAAGAAGGCTCCCCCCTCTCTTCTTTAATAGCCATCCCACCCTCGTGAGCCCCCCCGAAGGCCCAAAAGAAGATAATAAATAAAAAAAAACATCTTTACAAAGCCCTGAAAGGGGGCATCAGGAAAAACAGAGATCACACCGGCACGCTCACCAGCTGAGCGTTTCTGAATAAAGATCCCTAGAACAAAGCAAGGGGATAGCTAGATAGCTAAATCTCCCCTGGGCCTCCTCTTAGGTTACTCCCGGAGAGGTATTAATTCCCCGGGAGTCTCAGAGAATAGGAGCGGCAGATCAAGGCGGGAAGAGGGGGCAGGGCCCAGGTTGGGAAGCCTAGACGGTCTTAAGTACTGATTTCTGAGACCACAAGTACAAAACATCAAGGGCCAAGCCCACCCCTAAAGTGAAGACCATAGTTAGTCTAAGACTGAGGAAAAAGGGTCAAGGCGGCCCAGGATTACAATAAGACTGGGGAAGAGAATAAGACCCACCAAGAAGGTCAACATGAGCAAAGACCAAGCAAAACAGCCAAAGAAAGCATCCACTAAAGGGAGCAAAGGGGAGACAAGTACAATCAAACATTATTTAAGGCAGGGTGCAAGCCCAAAATCTCTAGGAAAGGATACTCAGGCTGGAGTCACCCCGGACAGCAGGGGTGGGGCCGAAGGGGAAATTAATAACTCTAGAGCGGACCTCACATTGGAGACTGAGATAGATCTCAGCCGGGGAGAAGATCAACAGGCAGGAGCTCACATCCCCAACAAATTCGAAATGGAGGCGATGCTACTGCGCCTGGAAAATGCAATTAAACTTGAAATCAATTCGCTGCGTGCAGACATGGGCCATCTGTTGTCTAGGGTAGAAGCGGTGGAGGGGAGAGCGGACTCTACAGATCTGGAAATCTCCAGGCTAAAATCGCAATTGGAAAGTGCCTCCTTTACCCAGAGAGATACCCTATACAAGATTGAGGACCAGGAGAATAGGGACAGGAGGCAAAATCTGAGGCTGCGCGCCGTCCCGGAACAAAGAGGGGAAGACGTAGAAAAAAAACTATGGGAAATCCTGGGCCCAATAAGCGGCAAGGACTCTGAACACTTTCCTGACATAGAAAGGATTCATCGAGTAGGAAGATTTGAAAGGCGCGATTCGGAGAGAGCACGGGACATAATTGTTAGATTCAGTCACTTCAAAGAAAAAGAGGATCTTTGGGCAAAAATAAGAAATAAGTCACCCCTTATGTACGAGGGCGTCGAAATACAAGTGTTTGCAGACCTATCGGCCCGTACCCTTGAAAGAAGAAGACACCAAAAACCCCTGCTAGAAATCCTAAGAAAGGAAAATATAAGATATAACTGGGGCTTCCCCTCATGTTTAATAGGGTCAAAAGAGGGGTGCACGGCCAGATTGAGGTACCCAGAAGAAGTGCAAAGTTTCTGCACGAAACTCGGGATACCAGTCCCGGATCTTCAGGGTTGGAATGAAATGGAGGGCGTGGGGGAGCCACGGAGGAGGGGCGGGGGAGGGGAGGGAGGAGGGGAGAATCCCCACCTGACGTAGGAAACCAACCTGTTCAACTCGGCCCTACCCCCCTCCCCCCCACGACGGCCTGGGATTCCGGCCGCGGGGGGGGGGAGGGGAGGGCTAAATAAACTCCACCTCACCAGGATCTGGTGTCTGAGGGATGCCACAAAGGATGGCCCCCAAAGACTTAGAGACCCTAGTTGGGGTAAGAGAGGGAGGGGGGGGGGGGAGGGGGGGAGAGATAGGGAGGGGGGTGGAGGGGGGGGAGGAGGGAAAGGATGGGAGGGGTAAGGGAGGGAGGGGGGGACCCGGAAGAAAGGGGGAGGGAGACCCCACCCGCCGCTAGGCCACCACCAATACTAAAATTTCATTATACTCGTATACCATGAAAGACATCGAAATTAAATTTTTATCCTATAACGTAAAAGGTTTAAATTCCCCCGGTAAGCGCCTCAAGATTCTAGAGGAAGTAGAGAGATATAGGGCCGGAATAGTTTTTCTGCAGGAGACCCACCTGGCACACACTTCTAACATTAGATTATTTTCTCCGGCTTTCCCAAACTGGATCTATGGAGACACCATCTCAAGCAGGGCAAGAGGAGTGGCCATTGGGTTCGCGAGGGATATAGATTTTACGGTGGAGGGGAGACTGACGGACCCCGAGGGGAGGTTCCTGTTTCTTAGGGGATCTCTCCTGGGGGTAGAACTCACACTGGCCAATGTTTATGCCCCCAATTCCAAACCTATCCCATACCTTGAATCAATTCTATGTAAATTGAGGGCCTTTAAAAAAGGATTCTTGATCCTGATGGGGGATCTTAATTTTGTAATGGACCCCGCCCTAGACAGTACGTCTGGTGGGACGGGGAGGAGAAACGTCCAACTAAAACGATTAAGTAAAAAACTCTCAGAGGACCAACTGCTGGATGTCTGGAGAATACAGCACCCGCAGACAAGAGATTATTCGTTCTTCTCCCCCGTCCACCAGACGTATTCCCGCATAGATTACATCCTGATAGAACACGGCATTTTGGAAAGGATCAACGAATCAGACATTGGAATAGCCTCCCTTTCGGATCATGCTCCGATCTCCATGAGGCTAAGGTTCCCGGAATATAAACAAACCTTGAGTGGTTGGAAGCTCAACCCAGAATTATTACATGATGAAGAAATTAGGGACCATATTAGAAGGGAACTGGAATGGTTCTTCCAATGTAATGACAACGGGGAGGTGTCAGAAGCCCAACTATGGGACACCCACAAAGCATATGTAAGGGGGCTTCTGATAGCAAAAGCCTCATGGAAAAAAAAGGAGAGGATGAGAAAAACGCAGGTTCTGACAGCCGAAATTAAAATGCTCGAGCAAAAGCACAAGTCCGGGGGGGTATTGAATCAGGGCATGTATGGAGAGCTTACTGATAAGAGAGAGAAATTAAAAGATCTAGCCGAGCAGGAAGTTAGACAAAAGACCAATAAGATGGCCAGGGAACAGTATGTCTGGGGCAACAAGCCAGGGAAATATTTAGCAAGACAACTGCAAAAACAGAAAACTAGAAATTTCATTGAAAAAATTCAAACAAGAAATGGGGAGATGAAGTTTATCCCTAGGGAAATAGCCGCTACTTTTAGAGATTATTATAAAGAACTTTATGATGTAAATACAAAGGGAAACAACGACAGAGAGGAAAACAGCCGGAAAACCAGCGAGTTCCTAGGAAGGGCAGAGTTAACAGCATTGGGCGGGGAAGAGAGTGCAGAACTGGAGAGACCAATAACTGAGGAAGAGATCTTAGCAGCTATCAATAACTCACCAACAGGGAAGAGCCCGGGCCCGGATGGGTTTACGGCCTCATATTATAAAACATTCAAGGATATCCTCATACCGCGAATGCAACGGTACATGAATGGTCTGGGGATAGACTATGACATGAGTGGGGAGGCCTTAAAGGCCACGGTCACTCTTCTGAGGAAGGATGGGAAGGATGGATCAGTGTGCTCGAATTATAGACCCATTTCTTTATTAAATTTCGATACTAAACTATACGCCAAGATTTTGGCGGATCGAATAAAGGGGCATTTGGGCACACTGATCCATCCGGACCAGGTGGGCTTTGTTCAGGGCAGAGAGGGGAGGGACAATGGGATACGTACACTGCTGGCCATACAGAGGATGAGAGATTCGAAAACCCCCAGTCTGCTTCTCTCAATAGATGCTGAAAAAGCGTTTGATAGGGTAGACTGGGGGTTCATGTTTAATACGCTACAGAGGATGGGTTTCGGACCAAGGATTATACAAAAAATTAAAACCTTATATACCCACCCGAAAGCAAACATCAAGGTTAACGGAACGGTCTCAGCCGAGTTCGAAATGTTTAACGGCACTAGGCAGGGATGCCCATTGTCCCCCCTCCTCTTCATTCTGTCCTTGGAACCGCTGTTGGCTACAATTCGCGGAAACCCAGAGGTAGAGGGCTGCAGAGTCGGCAGCGAGGAGCACAAACTTGCGGCCTTCGCTGACGATATTCTCTTCTATGTCAGCTCACCCCAGAAGTCAGTTCCTATCCTCCTCAAAATCTTAAATGAATATGGGGAGTTAACAAACTTCAGAATCAACGCCACAAAAACGTTTATCCTCAATATTAATCTGAATGAAACAGAGAAACAGAACTTTCAGAAAATATTTAGGTTTGTCTGGAAAAAACGGATAAAATATTTGGGAATAGAGCTGGCTAATAATCCCAGGAAAATATATAAAATAAATTATATCCCGCTTCTAGAGGAAATAAAAAAAAAATGCCAAGCATACAAGGGAAAAATCCTGTCTTGGACAGGTAGAATTAACACGGTAAAAATGATGATCTTACCAGTCATCACATATAAATTCCAGATGCTCCCTCTCCCTCTCCCAAAGCACTATCTCGGAAAATTAAAAGCCATTATAATGAACTTCATTTGGAATTACAAAAAACATAGAATCTCGCTCCAAATATTAAAACAAGACAAAAAACAGGGTGGCCTGGCGGTCCCAGACCTAGAAAGTTACTACCATGCTATAGCACTATTGAGAATAGCAGAATGGGGGAAAACATGTAACACTAAAAGATGGGTTAGCTTAGAAGAGGCACTGAGTGAAGTCAATTTGGGGAGGATTGTGTGGAATCCCCCGAAATTCCGGTCACTGGGTGAGACAACGCACATAATCACAACCACTACTTTGAAAATTTGGGATAAGATTTATAAAACATTTAATAAGACATACAATTCTCCACTAATAGCTTTAAAGGACAACCTAATGTTCCCACCAGGGATAAAGAAAATAGGGGGTGAATGGATTAGAAATGATAGTATGAGGTTAGGGGAAATCATTAGCAAGGGGAAAGTTTTGGCACTACACGAGTTACAGAAGAATGAGGCGCTCTCCATAGACGGGTGGCGGTATCGTCAGTTAACCCACTTCGCGGGGTCTCTCCCGGGCCCTTTAAGGGAGGCAGAGGACCTAACGAAGTTGGAGAAAATCTTCACGGCAGAATGTTCCAAAAAAAGAATCTCTAAAATTTATAAACTGCTGTTAGAAAAAGATAGACCTGAAATTCCGACATACCTCATTAAATGGGAGAGCGAATTAGGAACACAGTTAGAAGTAGGCACAAGTAAGAGAATTTTAAAACTAGCACACGGGTCGGCCGTTGACGCGAAAACGGCAGAAACTAATTTCAAGTGCATGGCCAGGTGGTATAGAACCCCTGACAAGGTTAGTAATTTTCGGAGGTACACTTCAGCAAACTGTTGGAGGGGGTGTGATCAAAAGGGCACAATGGGTCACCTATGGTGGGAGTGTCATAAAATTAAAAAGTTTTGGGAGACTATCCTAAAATATATTAAAGAGATAACAACGATTGAGGTAAAAAACGACCCTTGGGTCGTACTGATGCATGCAACATCGAGGGAAATCAGGAAATACAAAGACTCATTGGTCCCTCATTTACTTAATGCGGCTAAAAAAGTAATTCCGAAGAGGTGGAAAGATATGGAAAGTCCCCCCTTATGGGAATGGGTAGATGCGGTAGAACATACATATACGCTGGAGTATGTGCTGAATATCGGGGAAGAGGACAGAGAGGCCATGAGGGCCAGGTGGGAGAGCTGGAGAAAATTTAAGAGGTCATGGAGCTACAGGGAGGCTCTACGAGTCCAGCCCTGATAAATTCGGCCTCTCGGAGGAAAGAAGCTCGAGGGAGACTCTATGGCGGAATAATAGAGCCCCAGGGCATTCAAAGATATGGGCGAGAAAGGATAATAAAAAAAAAAAAAAAAAAAAAAAAAAGGAGATAAAGAGAGGCTGCAACACGGTGGCGGTGGGGGAGGGTGGGGGAGGGTGGGAGAAGGGTGGGTATGGAAAAAAATCAAGCTATAGTGGGAGACAAGTCGGAATAGGGACGGAGGGACTTACAGAACAGAGGAGGGCCTGCTAGACCCCAGCGGAATGTTTCTTTTCTCTTAGCTTTGTAAAATTCTTTCAATGTCTAAACTTGTAACCACAAAAAAAAAAAAAAAAAAAAAAAAAGCAATCCACAAATGATGCCAAGACAATAAGGGGGGAAGGAGATGCGGGCACAGCTGACACTCCCCCACGATGCTCTTTCTGAAGTGGATAAGAAAAAAAAAAAAAAAAAAAAATAAAAATGTAAAAAGACCAAATTTAAAAAAAAATGTTTTATATTTTTTTATAAAAAAAAAAAAATTGATGTACACTGATGAGGCGGCAGTGATGGGCACCGATAGGTGGCAGTGATGGGCTCTGATGGGTGGCAGTGACGAGCACTGATGGGTGGTAATAATGGGCACTGATCGGCACTGGTTGGTTACACTGATAGGCAAGCACTGCTAAGTGGCACTGATTGGCACCACTGGTGGGCATTGATAGGTGGCACTTGTGGGAATTCATAGGTGGTACTCATGGATATTGATAGGTGGCACTGGTGGGCACTGTGGGCACTGGCAGGTGGCACTGGCAGGGGGTACTGGTGGCACAGATGAGGCCGAATTGCCTCTTCCTCTTCGGGAACGATGTCCCTTGCAGATAAGCCGGAGATCGGCTTTTTTTGCTCCTCGCGCTGTCAGCGTGAGGAGAAAAAATAACTATTACAGAGCTTTTGTTTAGATCATGTGATCAGCTGTCATTGGCTGACAGCTGATCATGTGGTAAGGGGTCGGGGCCGGCACCGATGAGCACTGATAGGTGGCACTGATGAGCACTGATGGACACTGATAGGTGGCACCGATGGGCACTGATAGGCTGCACTGATGGGCACTAATGGGCACTGATGAGATGGCACTGAAGGGCACTGATGGGGTGGCACTGATGAGGAGGCACTAATATGCAGCACTGATAAGTGCCACTGATATGCAGCACTGATAGGCGGCACTGATGGGCACTGATAGACAGCACTGATGGGTGGCACTGATGGACACTGAAAGGTAGCACTGATTGGCATAACTGATGGGAACAGATTGGCCTCACTGATGGCCACAGACTGGTGTCACTAATGAGCACATAGACTGGTGTTACTGATGGGCACAGACTGGTGTCACTAATGGGCACAGGGTGGCATCACTAAAGGGCACTGCTGGGGCTGCATTTTAATCAAGGCACTGTTAATCAGTGCCCTGGTTACCTTTACACATCTTCCCTGTAAGGAGATGCCGCTGATCGGCTCTCCTCACCTCACACTTTGTCCGTGTGAGGCGAGGATAGCCGATAAACATCACTTCCTTGTTTACATGTGATAGGCTGTGATTGGACACAGCCGATCACATGGGGAAAGAGCCTTGACCATGGCTTTTTGCCGAGATTGGGGTCGCGCCATGTGTCAGGAAGACTGAACCAGGCACCGTCATATAACGTCGTCCCAGAATGAGACCTGCACCGCTCCGCCATCATTTGATGGTGGGTCTGGCGGCAAGTGGTTAAAGTTCATGTGCGTGTATAGGCATCCCAATACTTTTGACAATACAGAGTGTGTGTATATATATATATATATATATATATATATAGTATATACAGTATATCAAAAGAAGAGAAACATCTTCAGCAGTTTAGAGTATCAAAATGCAAAGTCTTTGCTGTTGACAGCTTGTGGTAAGGGGGAAGTAAGGACATGCTTAGAAATTACAGCTTAGAGTTTTTACACTCTTACCCAGTTTGATTTATTATTTACATTCAAAAACAACACAGTGCAGAGATAAATAGTAACTCTTTTGAAATGTCAAAAATATCATGGCAGATGTGAAACTTCATGATTCATAAAATGGTTCATTTAAAGGTGAAGCCGATAGAGTTGTGCAATCATTTTGAGCCAGGTGCTTGTACGCCTTAAAAGAAGATTTTTTTTTTTTTTAAATTAAATGGAATCTACTGTAAATTTCTGTGAAGCTGCTTCTATTTAAAAACATAAATGGCCACTGATGGATTGAATGTAAAACATTTTAAAGAGGATCATTTCTGTAAGTAAGTAATATTACTCTGATGCCGTGTACCCACGAGCGGAATTTCCATCCGAAAAATCTTGGATGGTTTCTCCGATGGAATTCCGCTCAAGCTTGTCTTGCATACACACTGGCACACAAAAGTTCTCTGAACTTTTTACTGTCAAGAACGCGGTGACGTACAACACTACGACGAGCCGAGAAAATGAAGTTCAATTCTTCCGAGCATGCATTGAATTGTTTCCGAGCATGTGTGATTTTTTGCGCGTGGAATTCCGCCAGCAAAAGACCGATGGAGCATACACATTTTCGACAAAAAGCTCTCATCAGAGTTTTGCTGCGCGACATTTACGATCGTGTGTATGGGGCATGAAAGCACATTATTGGGATCCCCCATTTACTGTTTACTATGCTAGTTTTTAGCCTCAAAACACTTTCCTCTGAGAGAATAGGTAGAAGCTATCAGAATCCTGACCAAGCATAGGAAGATAGTGTAGAATCCCCAGATTTTATCACTATTTCCATCAAGCCATTTAGGTGACCAATTTTTCATGTACAGGCAGAAGAACACCTAGGGCTCATTTGTACCTGCTTTGTTACATACATCTTGATGAATTTCATTAAACAAAACACATTCTACTGTCTGCTGTACTAAAATGCATCCAGTGTTTTCCATGTATTCCAATGGCTCTAGTTCACACCAGTGCAGTCAGTTCCAGTCAATTTCCAGTCAGTTTGCCAGTGCAGAAACTGACTGGAACTGACTGGTGTGAACTAGAGCCATTGGAATACATGGAAAACACTGTGCATGCATTTTTAGTGCAGAAAAAAAGCACATGGAACTGCACGAAACTGCATCTGGTGTGAACTGGCCCTTAGTGCAAAAAAAAACGCACGGAACTGCATCTAGTGTGAACTGGCCCTTAGGCTGGCTTCACACCTATATATTGCAGTATCACATTGCTCAGTAACTCTCCGTGTGTTTAGGGTGCATATGCTGTGTGTGATAAAATACTTATTAATTGACACTTTTGTGCAAGAATAAAAATTATTTCCTAATTTTCCAAAAACAAATGTATGTCCTTTTAATGCCTCAAGGTGCTCTATGGATTTTGGGTCCCACTATGCAGCTAGACTCTAAAAAAAGTCACACTACTGTACTATTACCATACTGAGGAGTAGCAGAATGTGTTTTGGGGTATAATTCTAACTATGCCCATTCTACATGTTATAAATATCCTATTCCAGAACCAGGTCATTTTGTGGGTATTTCTTCTGTCCTGGTGCTCCAAAATGTGATAGGTAGTCAGTAAATGAGATGCATAATTTCTGCCCTTTGAAACTCTGAAGGCACTCCTTGGACTTTGAGCCCTTTCTATGCAGCTAGTCTGTCAAAAAAGTCTTACACAATCCTTGTTCTCAGTAGGAGTAGAAGGATGTTTTTTGGGGTCTAACTGTAAGTATCCCTGTGCTGTATGTGGGAAATAACTTGTTAAAATGACAATTCATATTTTGTTTACTTTCTTCATTTTACGAAAAATTGTGTCAAAAATGTACAACTGCAAAAAACTCACCATGGCTCTTAATAAATAGCTTGGAGTGTTTACTTAGGGCCTCAAGAAACGAGGCATCCAGAACATCAGGGTTGATCAATTTCAAATATATATATACCATATTTCATAGACAAAGTAGAATTACGCCCTTGGGACTTTAAATGAGGTGAGCACAAAAAGGTCAATGAGAGTATACAAAGTAAACATGGTTTATAAATTTATTAAAATAGTATAACATTCATCGTACATGAGATGCATGAACAGAGGTGCCAAACCACTTGAGAGTGATAAAACACATTACCAAGTGGCCACATACATAGATATTAAGAATTGTTGATGTACAGTAATACACAGGCATCATATAACTCTGTGCATATAGCGAGTCTCTGCTCGCTTCTTCAGGAGTAGATGTAAATGCAGTGTATCTACAGAATAAAAATGTCAATGAGAAATATATAAAATAAAAATAAATACCATACAGCAAATATGGAGGACCTTACACAAAAAGATCCCATACTCACATATGGACTGAGCCAATGTCCCAAAAGCCAATGGAGGGCAAGCATCACATATTTCGTAGACTGTATAACTTTAACACAGTCTAAATAATATGAACTTATTTTTTAAGAAATGTAGCAGAATATATTTTGGCCATACTTTATGAGGAAAGATTATTATTTGGAAAGTTTTATAACAGAATCAGTTTTTTTTCAAAATGTTTTTTTTTTTCTTTCTTTATATAAAAAAACAGTGGTGATTACATATCACTAAACGAAAGCTCTATCTGTTTTAAAAAATATAACATTTATGTGGGCACAGTATTTTATGACTGGGTAATTGTCAAAGTATCACATTGCTGAAAACTGAAAAGATGGCCTGGAAGGGAAGGGGGTTTAACATGGTCTCTAAGGAGTTAAACCAAATAAAGGGGCTTTCAACACTATCTGTCACTTGCACCAACACCATATGACTTAATATCTCTGCACTCAACCTTACAGAACAAGTCCAGTTGAATCTAACTACTACTGAATATACCATGATCCTGATTGAAGTTGAATGCTGGAATAAATAAATACTGTCTAAATACAAGAGGTGTGTGTATTCTTAATTAAATCGTGGCATATTCAACTACCATTTCTGTGCAGTGTGAAACTTTGACTCTGTGTAGGAGTTTCTTCCTTGTGCAGGGAGTTTATAGTGGGTAGAGCTTATGGGACCCTCTCACAGCTCTGCCCTGATTTTCCCAGTAATAGCGACAAAGTTCAGGAAGGCTGATTCCCCCTTTACTGTTTGGTAGAGTGAGGTGGTCAAGTTTAATTCTGGGAGGCTTGCTTCTCCATAGGAAGGATTAGCAGGCTTGACGAAATGAGGCAAAAAAAGACACAGTAGGTCGTATGGGGATATGTGGTTTAGGGTCTGCAGAACATAGAGTAAACAATAAGTTTAAGGTTAATGTTTGGGCCGAACCATAGCTGTTCAGTATTACTACTGCTATTATACATGACAGTTTCCACCTGTCAATGGTTCTTAAGGACTCCAGAGGGTGCAGGCATCCCGAGTCCTTAACAACCAATGATGTCACTGGCTCCATTCACTTACATGGTTGGGAATCCCTGACCATATAAGCAAAGGGTGGGGTGACGGTGAGATCAATGACCAAATATAACCATGACCATAGACTAAGAATGACCATGCCCATATTCAGCTAATGATGTCATCACATCCATGTCCCCTTGTTTATTAGTCTATTGACAGCTCTGGAGAGCTTTCACTTAGGGGTGCACTCACTTTTGTTGCCAGCAGTTTGGACATTAACAGCTGTGTGTTGAGTTATTTTGAGGGGACAGCATATTTACACTGTTATACAAGCTGTACACTCACTACCTTACATTGTAGCAAAGTGTAATTTCTTCTGTGTTGTCACATGAAAATATATAATAAAATATTTACAAAAATGTGAGATACTATATACAGCCCTCAAAAATTACACTTGCATACTCGCATTTTGCGAGTGATTTTTGAGGACTGACGAGGAGAAGAGAGGAGAGCGGCCACTGGGAGATCACAGCAGGGAACATCATAGCTTTCGTTTCATAAGCTGTGTGTTCCCCCCGCCGCGCGCCGTCACATAATCTCCTCCCCTTTTCCGGGACTTTGATAGACAGATCACCCGTCCAATCCTAGGACGGGTGACATGTATCAAAGTTCCCCGGACAGGGGGAGGGGCTTATGTGACGGCACGCGGCGTGGGAACACACAGCTTATGAAATGAAAGCTATGATGTTCCCTGCTGTGATCTCTCAGTGGCGGCTCTCCTCTCTTCCCCTCCACAGGTAGGCCGCACATGGGGGACACAGGCAGCACCATGGAGGGACACAGGCAGCACCATGGGGGGGGCACAGGCAGCACCATGGGGGGGGACACAGGCAGCACCATGGAGGGGGGACACAGGCAGCACCATGGGGGGACACAGGCAGCACCATGGGGGGACACAGGCAGCACCATGGAGAGACACAGGCAGCACCATGGGGGGGGGACACAGGCAGCACCATGGGGGGGACACAGGCAGCACCATGGGGGGGACACATGCAGCACCATGGAGGGGGGACACAGGCAGCACCATGGGGGGACACAGGCAGCACCATGGAGGGGGACACCGGCTGCACATGGGGGGACACAGGCTGCACATGGGGGGGGGCACAGGCTGCACATGGGGGGGACACAGGCTGCACATGGGGGGGGGCACAGGCTGCACATGGGGGGGACACAGGCTGCACATGGGGGGGGACACAGGCTGCACATGGGGGACACAGGCTGCATTGGCAGGCATAGATAAAGTTGTTAATATTTTTATAACTTAATTGCATAAAACATTAAAGGTGTCATTTAATGAGATCATTTATGAGGGCGGGTTTAGGGGCGGGGCAGGGTATGGGGTTGGGCGGGGCAACTGGTGGCGAGTAACCCTTGAGGCCTGGCTAGTAGCTCAGGACTTGAAATTTTGAGCCCTGGTCCATATACCATCTGATTGTACAATCTCTTTTAGATCTACCATCAACTATGTAGTGCAAGGGCCTGCCTCATTGGATACAGAGTGATTGGATATATAGATGGGTTCTCCTATGATATTGTTTTTGTATATCTAAAGGCGATTGTACAGAAATTGTACAATTGGAATGTATCGTCACCTTTATACACCTAAACTGAACTAGTTGCACTTCAGATGCCATTAATTGTTACTGGCACCCCAAATACAAAGCAAACACACATTTTAGCATGTGCAAAAATGTGTGATAAATGTGGCAAAATGAACGGTAAAAAACTGTGCAAACCGCAACGCGCCAAAAGGCCCCGTGAGCTACTCTGCCGCATTTGTTGCTCATGGGCTATTGTATTCATGTCACAGGAAAAAAATGCCAAAAAGTGCAGTCCCACTACACTATGGGTGCATGGGTCCTGAAAGTGACAGCTGATGTCTATACCCACTCCCTCCCATATACTTGTATAAAGCTAGCCATACACTATGTAATCTGTTTGTACAATCGCTATACAATTTCCTTTAGATTTACAAAATCTATAGAATAGAAGGAGATATTCAATTTGTATCAAATCAGGCAGGCCTTTACACTACACAGTTGGTGGTAGGTCTATAAGAGATTGTACAATCAGGAGCTGTATGGTCACCTTAACGGAAGAAGTAGGAAAGAGGATGGGAATAAAAAGAGGTGGTATGCTAATGAGGGAGGTGTGGTCCAGAGAGGCAAACACGTCCTATTCTGTGATGCAGTAAGGCAGTGCTTGGATGGTCACACGATGATACAGGAAATCAGGCCTTCCTGTATTTTTTTTAATTTGAACAGGGTGGTACAGACGGAAGGCTGTCATTGACTTGGTAAGTAAGAGATACATACATTGGGATGGATTGGGCAGAAAAGAGATTAGAAAATACTTTTTTTTTTTTTTTTTATTAAAGGTGAAATTCTCCCTGAAGGTGAACGTAGTCTTTAATCCTCCAGGGGACAGGTATAAGGAATCAAGATAAAACTCAAATGTCAGAAAACTCAGATTTACAAAATCTTTCCAACATGCAAGGAATCTGTCAGAAAATACAGTTTTTTTTAAACAACTGGAATGTATTACAAGTACTTGTAAAGCAGCCCCAAACTGGCCATACCACACATCTAAAAATACAATCCGCTCTAAGTTCCAGTTACTGAGCAGCAGACAAAATACCATATAAAGAGATATTAATCCTATATAACAATTGTATAGTTTTTTTTTAAATAACAAACATGTCTATACTTACCTGCTCTTTGCAATGTTATTGCACAGAGCGACTGCGAACCTCTTCATCTCAGCTCCGCGCAGGCGCTCCTGACCCCTCCTCTTTGTCCAGTTTCCCCATGGGAAGCCGCTTTCCATGGGAGCACTTGTGCGTGCTCACTCTCGAGACCTGCTGCTGTGCTTATTAACATAGACAGCGAGACTCAGCTGCATCCCCCGATCCCTCATGACTGGTTTGGATTGACAGCACTGGGAGCCAATGACTCCCGGTGCCCCAGCAAAGCCAGCAAGATCAGGAATTGATGAGAGAGAAGAGCTACAGACATGTACAGTGCTGGATCAAACGAGGGCTCAGGTAAGTAAAAGGCGGAAGGGGGGGTGCTGATGCCTAAAATTTTTTTTACCTTAATGCAAGGAATGCTTTAACCACTTGCCGACCGCTGCATGTACATTTACATTGGCAGAATGGCACGGCTGGGCAAATGGGCGTACAGGTACGTCCCTTTGAATTTTCTGCCGTGTGGTCATGTGCGTGCCGGCGTGCGCGCAACCCTGCCGGGAGCTCCGTGGGTCAGATTGCGGGTCCCGCGGACGTGATCGCCGTGGGGATACCCGTGATCGTCTCACGGAGCTGAAGAATGGGGAGTAAACAAGCATCTCCCCGTTCTGCCTAGTGACACTGTCACTGATCATAGCTCCCTGTGATCGGGAGCTATGATCAGTGCTGTGTCACACATAGCCATACCCCCTAACAGTTAGAATAACTCCCCAGGACACAATTAACCCTTCCCTAGCCCCCTAATGGTTAACCCCTTCACTGTCAGTGTCATTGTTACAGTAATCAGTGCAATTTTATAGCACCTATCGCTGTAAAAATGACAATGGTCTCAAAAATGTGTCAAAATTGTCCGATGTGTCTGCCATAATGTCGCAGTCATGATAAAAATCGCAGATCGCCAATATTACTAGTAAAAAAAAAATTATTAATAAAAATGCCATAAAACTAACCTCTATTTTGTAGATGCTATAACTTTTGCGCAAACCAATCAATAAACGCTTATTGCAATTTTTTTTACCAGAAATATGTAGAAGAATACGTATTGGCCTAAACTGAGGAAAAATATATATTTTTTATATATTTTTGGGGGATATTTATTATAGCAAAAAGTAAAAAATAATGTGTTTTTTTTCAAAATTGTTTCTCTATTTTTGTTTATAGCGCAAAAAATTTAAAACACAGAGTTGATCAAATACCACCAAAAGAAAGCTCTATTGGTGGGGAAAAAAGGACATTAATTTTGTTTGGGAGCCAAGTCGCACAAGCGCGCAATTGTCAGTTAAAGCGACACAGTGCCGAATCGCAAAAAGTGCTCTGGTCTTTGGCCAGCAAAATGGTCCGGGGCTTAAGTGTTAAGGTAAAAAAAAAAATTTAGTTTAGAACCACTTTATCACCCTTTGGTTCAAATCAATGTTTATCCTATGGCTCTCTGGTCACTGTTCAGATATTATCTTCCATTTCATTATTAAATTTTTCGACAAAAAACACAGATCTCTTGAGAATAAGCTAGTTGCCTTTAGTGATGAGCTGAGCGCAGCTAGATTCAGTTCAAGGAGGTTCAGTCAACTATATCAAAAGCTCAAATACTGAATCTGAACCCATTTGAAGTCAATGTCTCTGTCAAATCAATGTGTTCCACTTATAATCCTAAAAGTCAATGGATTAGCAAAAAAGTATTGGGCACTGTACCAGGGGACATAGACCAATGCGATAAAAAAAAAAAAAAAAAAATATATATATATATATATATATATATATATATACTGTTTAGCAGGGAGCATTACATTTAATAATTCCTTCAAAAAACTCTGCTTGGGGGGAGTCCTTTAAACCAGCCTCTGATCTGGCACATCTCTACCCTGTAAATAAAGAGGTATAGCAAAGATGAGATTTACTAAGGAAAAAAGTTGTTTAAACTGTGGTTAATTAACATTTTCCTGCAAGCTTTCATTATTTTGTAAATAAGGCAACGATGACACCCCATTGGGAGGACAAGGGTCTGATATTTTTTTTTGGGGGTGTTTATTGCATTATTTAGGGTGGGTCCCCACTGCATTATTTATAAAACAAAGGAATCATGTAGGGAAATATGAATTAGTTGATTGATACTACAGTCCCCCCATGGTGTCCCCCCCATGGTGCTGCCTGTGTCCCTCCATGGTGCTGCCTGTGTCCCCCCATGGTGCTGCCTGTGTCCCCCCTCCATGGTGCTACCTGTGCCCCCCCCCCATGGTGCTGCCTGTGTCCTCCCCCCCATGGTGCTGCCTGTGTCCCTCCATGGTGCTGCCTGTGTCCCCCCATGGTGCTGCCTGTGTCCCCCCTCCATGGTGCTGCCTGTGTCCCCCCATGGTGCTGCCTGTGTCCCCCCTCCATGGTGCTGCCTATGCCCCCCCATGGTGCTGCCTGTGGCCCCCCATGGTACTGCCTGTGTCCCCCCTCCATGGTGCTGCCTATGTCCCCCCCATGGTGCTGCCTGTGTCCCCCCCATGGTGCTGCCTGTGTCCCCCCTCCATGGTGCTGCCTATGTCCCCCCCATGGTGCTGCCTGTGTCCCCCCCCATGGTGCTGCCTGTGTCCCTCCATGGTTCTGCCTGTGTCCCCCATGTGCTGCCTACCTGTGGGGGGGAAGAGAGGAGAGAAGCTGGAATTTAGAGAAAAAAAAGGTGAACTCAGCCTTAACGCTGTGACTTTCGCATTTTTTCTTCGTAGTAAACTTATATCTTGCTAGTGCTATATGTTCTTTCCTCATTCTGACTGTATTCAAGTAAACTATTCATATACCATGGAATCTTTTTAAGTTTCAGACAGGTTAACAAAAAGACAAATTACTCTCTTTGCAACTGTATGTAAATGTAAGATGTTTTGTACCAAATAAACAATGACATGCAAATTATAGCTGCTCATATAATTTATTAGATTTTTATTTTTTTTACTTCTTATTTAAAGAGGAAAGTCCATACCATCATAAAGAGTGACTCTATCTTCATGCCACAATAACCTCTTGGGATACTGGTTTCAACACCCTGGCTGTATACCTCACAACCATGAAAAATAATACAAAGACTGGATTCCACATATAATGCCAAATTATCCTTTATTTTTTGAAACAGCAAACAGTTGGCAAGACTTTTTCACATTTCAGCCATAGCCTTATGCCGCGTACACACAATCGGAAATTCGGCCAGCAAAAGACCGATGACAGCTTTTGGTCGGAAAATGCGACCGTGTGTATGCTCCATCTGACTTTTGCTGGCCGAATTCCCGCCAGCAAAAGATTGAGAGCATGTTCTCAATTTTTCGGTCGGAAAAAGTTCTGATCGGAAATTGTCTGTACCAATTCCGACGCACAAAATTCCTACGCATGCTCGGAAACAATTTGATGCATGCTTGGAAGCATTGAACTTAATTTTCTCGGCTCGTCGTAGTGTTGTACGTCACCACGTTCTTGATGGTCGAAAGTTCAGCAAACTTTTGTGAGACCGTGTGTATGCAAGTCAAGCTTGAGCAGACTTCCGTCCTGAAAAAACACCCAAAATCTGCTCGTGTGTACGCGGCATTACTCCTAGCTAAGGTTATGGCTGAAACAAGTTAGAGTCTTGTTGTTTCCTATGAATACCAAAAACTGATTACTCTTTTAAAGAATAAAGGACAATGTAGGATTATATGTGGTCTACAGCCTTTGTATTATTGATCTTATTTAAAGAGTTCATTGATACAGTTTAATGTGTCAAGACAATTGCTAAAAAAATCCTGCTTAGAAGCAGCAGATGCATTTTAGCGCAAGGACAATGCTTGGTAACTATCAGTTCTTTTAGCTTCACAGGTGGACCCTGAAATCATCAGCAAAAGCATCAACGACATCAACTACAGAAGCCTCTCATCCCTGCTTTTCAATAATGGATTACATTGAAGGTGTCATCAAGAGGAGTTGTCTAGTAATAAGAACCTAATAACTTCAACCTTCACTAACACGGAGGTGATCTTGCTACCACACAGGACTGTGGAATTGATGTAAAAGTGGTCCTGGGTAAAAGAGCATCTACAGAATACCTATTGTAAGTGCTATAGCAGTCACAACTGAAGTTTCATGCTGAAGGGCTAGGTCCCCCAAGTCTAAGCTACAGTAATTTGTGTCACAGTACAAGGCTCTGCCACTGCGAGAATATAGGAAAATGTGACACAGGATTTGTATTTAGGGTAAATGCGACATTCCAGACTAATGTTTCTGGGCAAAAAAGCTGTGTATTTGGCTTTCTCCGTATTCTGTAGTTCTGAATCAGAACATTCAATCCTGTGTCTGTTTTTTTCTAGACACCTGCAACCTAGCTGAGTACACAGGTGTGCAGGGTCGTTATATACCAGGTCTGAGAATAGCTCAGCAGTTTGGAGACAGCTCCCAGTAGGGGAGATGGAAGGTCTCAGCGAGGGGTAAGAGGGCAAAGCCAGAAGCCACGAGACAGAGAGTCTCATCGAGGAGTCAGTTCGACTCCTATCGAGGTGTTAGGAAAACCCCAATCCATAGGCCAGAGGTGGGCTGTGCAGTGGGGCGCTGTGACTAAAGGCTAGAGAGCCAAGTATTCCAGGAGAGTTGGACCACACAGTCAGAGAGACTGGTAAGAGGAGCAGTGTGGTACTTCAGTTGAAGTTGAGTGAGCTTATGAGCCAGGTGGTTCAGCATTTTCCAGTGTTTGTATGCTGCTGAAGCTGGAGAATATCCATTGCATAGGAAACTTTATATTGGACTGTTTTGCTTTCTGCCATTTTAATAAAAGTAGGCTACTAGGCCCTTAAATAAAGGTCCTGTCTGCCATCGACTTACTGTATAAACGCATTTACACAGAGAGCTACCTACCCCATGTTATATTTGATTTACCTTAAGTTACCCATCCATGCCTATTTACTTCTTCTCTTGTACCCATATTTAGTTGACTGATTGATTGATTGACTAAAATATTGTAACTTCCATCAACCATTCTATTTACAATCAGATTTTTATTTTAAAGTTTATTGAAAAGAAGCATACTATTTTTTTGTAGCAATTTTGCTGTTTACCTTGGAAATGGACACATAAGAGATCAGCAACCAGTTAATCCAAACATCATATTTTATTGAAAAAAGTGCTTTAATTAACATCAACAAAATGGCCCCTAAGTTTGGATACCAGCTATAGGTTTTTATGCACATTAGCTACATATCTATCGAGAATTGCCCAGCTTTGCCTTAATTATATTTTTTGTGAGGCAAGTTAGGAAAGCATAAATAATCCCAAAGATGCCAATTTGTTGGCATAGATGAGATAGTTTGACTTCCAGGAACTGCTGGTGTGATCAGACAAGTTTTGACAACTATGCAAAAGCAACATAATAGGCAAAGTAAGTTTATGGGAGAACTTAAGAACTTATTCACATTTAACATTCTTCTTTTGAGCAAGCAGCTGTGGCTCTTAAAGGAGCTGATGTACCAGTACGGTGATTTGCGGGAACGAGCTGACCTACCATCGTATAATGACGGTGGCTGGTCGGCAAGTCATTAAAGTGATAGCGCGAGAGCCACTTTTACATTTGATATCTGAGTGGGACTGCAAGTCCCAGAGGACTGTGCTCTGGGAACAGGAGTAGAGGTCTATAATACCCCCCAGGCTGCAGGGGAGTCTCACATGGAGAGTCATTGAAGAGGGAGCTATGCTACCTTAAGCTCCCGGTGCTGCTACCAAGAGATTCTGGTTCTGCTCTGTGTTACTGCATAGGGACCAGAGGTGCATGGACAGTGTTGCCATTGCGACCCCTGTGACCACTCAACCTCTGCCAAAGGTACTAGTGATCAGTGTTTTTGTGCAGGGGGACAGCACTAGGGATCATTGTCCTCCTGCAAAGGGCAGCACTGGGGATCAAGCTCCATCGATTTGTTTTCTATCCATGGTCTAGCTGTGGGTAGTGCTAGTACCTAATCTATATTTATCTCCCCCTACATATCTTCCCATACAGAATATACACCCTATACATCTCCCCTATACAGTATATACACCCTATACATCCTCCCTACAGTATATACACCTCTATAAAATCCCAACAAAGAATATAAATATATATATATTGTACAGGACGCCAAGGTTGGGTCCTGGACGGGTGCTATATAGCACCAGTATTTGGGCTGTGGTCCCTTTAAAGGAGTCGCAGCATTGCTCAGGGGGTCACCCAAAATGGGTGAGGGGTTCCGGGAGTAGCCGAGCAGGAGAGGACTGACTCGCAGTCCTCTCTAGGTTAATAATAGTTATTTGGGACCCGGAATTTGGGAGGCTCTGAAGAGATATTCGGGTGGGAAAAGAGCCTCCCTCCCTGACCACAATGATTCAGCGCACAGGGGGTTAAGGGCCTCCAGGAAGACAGCTCAAAAGACAGGAAGTAGGGAAGAGTTGTTGGTGTGAGGAGGAGTAGGTGATTTACACCTGTTAGCTGAGCTGTGTGGATGTCTGGAGGCTGCTAAAAGAACCTGCTGCAAAAACTGTATGTGTTTTCCTTAACTTTGTTTTTGTGCTGAAGATAAGCTGTTTTTTTTGTTATGCTGAAGATAAGCGGACTTTGTTTTTGTACTTTACCTGTGCGCTGAAGAAAGCCTTATTTTGATTTTTCTTTCAAATAAATGTCTTTTATTTTACAACTGACGGTTTATGCACTTAATCCCGTGGAGCTATTGTCCCCAAAGTTCACAACTGGTGTCTTGGATGCTGGCAAAAGTGCATTTGCAGCCGCAAAAACCGTTTAAAACTAAACTGACATTTAAAGAGACAGTGTACAAATGGCATGTCGTGGGTGAAGTCAGCTCAGACGCTGCAAGCAGCAGGTAAAGGCATGGAGGAGGTCATCAGGGCTTTGGCGCAAGCCACCGTGACCCAGCAGCAAGCTTCAGCAGATGCAAACCGTCGCCATGAGGAAGCGATGGCTCAGCAGCAGCAGGCCCTGGCACAGGCTATAGCTGCACAGCAGGAAAACACACGGTTGCTAGCCGCCCAGTTTACTGCTCAGCAGGAGTCCACTCAAGCACAGGTGACTGCCTTACAGGAGGCAGTGCAGCGGCTGGCTCAGGGACGAGAACAATCGGTCGTTGCCGTTGGCAACCAAGTGTCTGTGAGAGCCAGCCATTTCTTACAAAAACTGACACCCAGCGATGACGTAGAGGCCTTTCTCACCACCTTTGAGAGGATAGCAGAGAGAGAGGGGTGGCCCCGTGACCAATGGGCCGGCATTATCTCTCCTTTTCTCACCGGTGACCCGCAAAAGGCCTACTTTGACCTCCCAACTGAACATATCAGCAACTATGAGCATCTGAAGGCAGAGATCCTGGCCCGCCTAGGAGTGACCATGGCTGTCCGGGCTCAGAGGGTGCATCGCTGGCGGTACAAACCTGACCGACCACCCAGGTCCCAAATGCATGAACTGATACAGCTGGTTAAAAAATGGCTGCAGCCAGAAAAACTGTCAGGCCCACAAATGGTGGAACGGGTGGTGATGGACTGGTACCTGCGGTCCCTGCCAGATGACCTACAGCGCTGGGTAAGCCATGGAGACCCTGCAACCGCTGACCAGCTGGTTGAGTTGGTTGAAAGGTACACCGTGGTGGAGGACCTGCTTGGGCCTGCCAAACGTCGGGAACCCACACCAAGGGCAACAAGACCGGCCACGGCACCTAGGAGAGAAGCCCTGCTAGACGTTGGAACCCGCAACCCTGCACCATCTTCTGCAGAACCTCGAAGGTTGGTTCCTGTCCCTAGGATGGGAGGCCTACAGTGTTGGCGATGTCGGTCCTGGGGGCATACCCGGGCACAATGCCCACTTCAGGAGGAGCCGAGGGATTGCGGGACTGGTCGGAGAAGCTCCTTCTATGTGCAAAGAGCGTGTACCACTCATCTTGATCTGGCTGAAGGACGGTTCGAGTGTGAAGTGTGGGTGAACCACCTTCCTGCCAGGGCCCTACTAGACTCCGGGAGCATGGTAACACTGGTACATGCCAGGGTGATTGGGAGACTTGGCCCCGTAAATAAAACTCTGCGCGTAGTGTGTATCCATGGGGATACCAGGGAGTACCCCCTGGTTCCTGTGACGGTTTCTTATGGACGTACCTCAGTGACACAAGAGGTTGGGGTAGTAAATAGTTTAATACATGATATTATAGTGGGGCGGGACTGTCCGCTATTTCTCGAACTGTGGAACCAGGCACAGATGGGGCTGCCAGGAGAACTGGGGACACTGGGCCTGGAAGAGATGGAGTCTGAGGGGTCTAGGCCTGAAACCCCCACAACACACCCCTCTAAAACAGAGATACCTGTCACTAATAAGGATATTGCAGAGAATGTTAATTTGAATGACAATGTTTCTGTTGCAGGCCTCAATACCGAGTTGACTTCTGAGGGGGGGGAAGCCTTCCCATTACAGGTTATGCTGGGGGAGGATGATGAGGAGCTCTCCCCGTTGCAGTTCCCAGTTGAGGAGGGTGAAGGGGAAACATCCTCAAGGCCAGTGCATCCAGACCTGGACGTACCCAGGGGTGCGTTTGGCACCGCCCAGTTGCAGGATCCTACCTTGGTCAATGCTCGAGAGCAGGTTTCTGTTGTTGATGGGGTCCCACAAATACCAGGGGCAGATCAAAGGTTTCCTCATTTTGCATTAAAGGGGGATTTGGTTTATCGAGTGGCTGAAAGCCGAGAGGAAACTGTAGAGCAGTTACTGGTTCCCCAACCATATAGGCAGATGCTACTTGACCTAGCCCACAATGACGCACTGGGAGGACACTTGGGGGCAGAGAAAACGGAGGCCAGGATAACCGACCGGTTTTACTGGCCAGGGGTGAAGGCCGAGGTTAAAAGATATTGTGCATCTTGTCCCATTTGCCAGTTAACTGCCCCAGGGCCACACTATAGAAGCCCTCTGGTACCCTTGCCGATTATTGAGGTTCCATTTGAGCGGATCGCCATGGATCTCGTGGGACCCCTGGTAAAGTCGGCAAGGGGGCACCAATATATATTAGTCATCCTAGACTACGCAACCAGGTATCCAGAAGCAGTTCCTTTGAGGAAAGCTTCCTCTAAGGCCATTGCCAAGGAGTTATTCCAAATGTTTTCACGAACTGGATTCCCCAGGGAGATACTTACGGACCAGGGCACCCCTTTTATGTCAAAGGTGATGGCGGACTTGTGCAGACTATTTCAGATCAAGCAGTTGCGGACGTCCGTCTATCACCCGCAGACCGATGGCCTAGTTGAGAGGTTTAATAAAACTCTAAAGTCCATGTTAAAAAGAGTCGTCCAGAAAGACGGGAAGGATTGGGATATGTTACTCCCTGCCCTCTTGTTTGCCATCCGGGAGGTTCCACAAGCGTCCACGGGCTTCTCACCGTTTGAATTAGTGTATGGACGAAGGCCCCGGGGGTTGCTTGACCTAGTCAAAGAAACATGGGAAAGTGAGTCCTCACCACACAAGACCGTGGTAGAGCATATCTCTCAAATGCGAGAGAGGGTGGCTAAGGTGATGCCGCTGGTGAGGGAGCACATGCAGAAGGCTCAGGATGCCCAAAGAAGGGTGTATAACAGATCGGCTAAAATTAGACAGTTTCAAGTAGGAGACCGGGTGGCTGTCCTAATACCCACAGTGGAGAGCAAGTTCTTGGCCAGGTGGCAAGGCCCGTTTGAGGTAATAGAAAAAGTGGGTGAGGTGAACTACAAGGTACACCAGCCAGGGAAAAGAAAACCATACCAGATCTATCACGTAAATCTGTTGAAACCCTGGAGAGACAGAGAACAGGTATCCGCTGTGGTAGCGGTACAGTCAGGGGACCATGCAGGAATCGACCTGGTGCAGGTGGCTGCTACCCTAACTAGGCCCCAAACCCAGCAAGCAAAAGAGTTTCTGCAAAGAAATAGGGACATGTTTTCAAAAGCTTTCCAGAAGCTTAAGACGGCATTGTGCCGGGATCCGGTGCTTGTGGCTCCAGATTTTTCTAAGGATTTTGTAGTACAGACAGATGCTTCAAGTGAAGGGCTAGGAGCAGTCCTGTCTCAAGTGATCAATGGGGAAGAGCACCCCATAGTTTTTCTAAGTAGGAAGCTGACGGCAGCGGAGAAAAACTATGCGGTGGTGGAGCGGGAGTGTCTTGCCATCAAGTGGGCTTTAGACTCTTTACGGTATTTCCTCCTAGGTAGAAGGTTCCGCCTAGTGTCCGACCATGCCCCACTGACCTGGATGAGACAAAACAAAAACACCAATGCCAGGGTGACAAGGTGGTTCCTTTCTCTCCAGGAGTTCAATTTTGTGGTAGAGCACAGACCAGGGAGACAGCATCAGAACGCCGATGCCCTCTCCCGGGTCCATTGTATGATGTCGAGTGGTGCCTCCAACACCTCCGCGTTGAGGCAGAGGGGGGGGATATGTACAGGACGCCAAGGTTGGGTCCTGGACGGGTGCTATATAGCACCAGTATTTGGGCTGTGGTCCCTTTAAAGGAGTCGCAGCATTGCTCAGGGGGTCACCCAAAATGGGTGAGGGGTTCCGGGAGTAGCCGAGCAGGAGAGGACTGACTCGCAGTCCTCTCTAGGTTAATAATAGTTATTTGGGACCCGGAATTTGGGAGGCTCTGAAGAGATATTCGGGTGGGAAAAGAGCCTCCCTCCCTGACCACAATGATTCAGCGCACAGGGGGTTAAGGGCCTCCAGGAAGACAGCTCAAAAGACAGGAAGTAGGGAAGAGTTGTTGGTGTGAGGAGGAGTAGGTGATTTACACCTGTTAGCTGAGCTGTGTGGATGTCTGGAGGCTGCTAAAAGAACCTGCTGCAAAAACTGTATGTGTTTTCCTTAACTTTGTTTTTGTGCTGAAGATAAGCTGTTTTTTTTGTTATGCTGAAGATAAGCGGACTTTGTTTTTGTACTTTACCTGTGCGCTGAAGAAAGCCTTATTTTGATTTTTCTTTCAAATAAATGTCTTTTATTTTACAACTGACGGTTTATGCACTTAATCCCGTGGAGCTATTGTCCCCAAAGTTCACAATATATATATATATATATATATATATATATATATCTTTTATTATTACCTTTTGTACCTTTTGCTATTACCTTTTGTACCACCACCCCGTTCCTCTAGAATGTAAGCTCTACAAGCAGGGCCCACCTGTACCTTTTGTATTGAACTCTACTGTAATTGTGTTGTCCCCCTACACATTGTAAAGCGCTGTGTAAACTGTTGGCACTATATAAATCGTGTATAATAAAATAATAATAATAATATCTTTCATTCAGTACACATTCTATAGAGTACCTAAACCCCAGTGCAGAAAATGATACCCCTATACATCCCCCACAATCTTTATTCCTCTCAGCTGTCCACTCTGTCCTCCCTCACACTCATCATTCCCATTCTTATCAGTAGGATCTCCAGGAAGGGTGTGAGCCTGAAACCGGAAGTTTTGCTGCTACATAGCACCACCACCATCATGTTGGTTGTCAACTGTACAACTAAAAGATAAACAATTGTGTGCAACCAACAAAATGGCGGTGGTGTTATACAGTGGTGACATTTCTGGTTCCATGCACACACCATTTCTAGAGGCTCCACTGATAAGAATGGGGATAGGTGTGAGGGTGGATACATATAGATCAGGTTTGTCACAAGAAGGCCACACAGGCCCCCTGGAGCATGGAGGCACTGTGACCCTGCGACCCCTGAAGCTGCACCCATGATGGGGACTGAACTGCTACACCCATCAAGAGACTGCTGCTACCAGATGAAATGCTGTGTTGCCAGCACACCGTGGATCCTCAAGTGACATCCAAACACTGTTATTCAAAGAGATCGCATCACAGCAAAAAAGTGCAACATTTCAAGGCCACCCAAGACCCCTTTGTCACAAAGGACCCCTTATGAAGGGGTCTTGTGTGGCCCCAAAATGTTGCACTGTTATGTAATCTTATTGAATAAAAGCATTGTGACATGAGTAATTCTAATAGTTGCAATTTAAAAAAACAAAAAACAAACATGTCATATTTACCTGCCTGTGCAATGGTTTTGCAGAGAGCAGGGCCGATCCTCTTCCTTTTGGGTCCCCCTCTGGTGATCCCGGTCCCCCCTGCTGAGTGCCTCCAATAGCAAACCTCTTACTATGGGGGCACTCGAGCAGGCTTTGTCCATTCACACCAAAGAGCCCCCTCTCTCCTCATTGGCTCACTGGCTGTGATTGACAGCAGCAGTATCCAATGGCTTCCATTGCTGTGTGAGCCAATGAGGAGAGAGAGTAGTACTTCATTTTCCAATCGCACACGTTCCTGGAAATGCTCACAGTTTTGGGTGCTGTAGCAACAACCAGCTGGATACTGGTTCAAATCACAGTAGAAAGATGTTTGCCAGCACACCATGGAGCGACACAAATAGCGTCCAAAAAGAGTGGTTTATTGCATGATCACAATAAGGGAATAGTGCAACGTTTCGGAGCCGCGCAGGGCCCCTTCGTCAGGCATGTGATCACATGCCTGACGAAGGGGCCCTGCGCGGCTCCGAAACGTTGCACTATTCCCTTATTGTGATCATGCAATAAACCACTCTTTTTGGACGCTATTTGTGTCGCTCCATGGTGTGCTGGCAAACATCTTTCTACAATGAGGAGAGAGAGACCTGGGAGGGCAGCTGCTCTCATGCACATTGCTGGATCGAGATGGGGTTTATGTAAGTATAAGGAGGGCTGGGGGGTGAGCTGCACCCAGAAGGTAGAAAACCCTCTGCCTTTAGAACCACTTTATGGATTCATAGTGTGCTGTCAAATATGTACACTGATCTGTGATGTTACCAGTTTTCAGATGGTTATTGGTTCAGCATCCATTTACTCTCTCAGCTTATCTCAGGAATCTGTGTGATAGGAATAGCGTTATCATAGCGTTATTGAGATATATATATACATATATATATATATATGTGTGTGAAACGCATCTACGTGACCACAGTTTGGTGTCTTTGGTGTTATCTTTGTGAAACAAAATAAAAGGCAATCGGAAGTTCTGGATGTGCAGCCATTTCTTTCTTCTTTCCATCAAAAGTACCTACAATCATTTTCAAACCCACTCAGATGTACCTAGATAAAAACAACAACATTGTAAGTGAGGCATCTATATTTAATTTCTATACATTACTATAACATATATGATTAGAATCTATTAAAGAACACATGCTATTCAAAATTTTGTAGAATGTGGGTCCCAGCAACAGAGGAGGGTAAAAATTTAAGTGTGAGCTATGAAAGAAGTTGTACAAAGTAGTGATTAAAAATGATTATATTAAACACATGTTGACATACACATCAACTGACATTTCTTTGAGCAGTTAACACATTTAAAATGATTTGTCCAACATATTTTAAATAATATAGTACTGCTCCAGGCAGTGGTGTAACTAGAACCTTCAGGGCCCCGGTGCAAGAAACCATGAAGGGCCCCCCTGAACCCCAGCCGAGGCCCTTCCCTCCGAGTCCGGTGGTGGAACTCCAGGGCTTGGTCACAGGTACGACTTTTGTGAGCCCTGTAGTTCCACCACTGGTATCAGCAGTTTTTTTTAAATTATTTTTTACAATTTTTTAGGAGTCCCGTTGGGGGACTTTGGTGAGATATCAGATGTCTAAACAGACCTTTGATGTTACACCTTTGAGACAAAGAGGAAGAAGGGAAAGGGAAATTGGGACCCTGTCCTCTGGGGAGAAGTCGGCCCTGTCCCCAGGAGAGATTGGGTCCTTGTCCTTAGGGGAGATGGGGTCCCTGTCTCCACGTAAGTAGGAGTCCCTGTCCCTAAGGGAAATGGGGTCCCTGTAATCTGGGGACAAGTGGGCTCTGTCCCCAGGGGAGATGGGGTCCCTGTCCCCAGGGGAGAGGTGGGGTCCCTAAACTTAGGGGAGATGGGGTCCTTGTCCCCAAGGGAAATGGGGTCCCTGTCCTCTGGGGAGAAGTGGGTCCTGTCCCCAGGGGAAATGGGGTCCCTGTCCCCATGTGATAAGGGGTTCCTGCCCCCAAGGGAAATGGGGTCCCTGTCCTCTGCGGAGAAGTGGGCCCTGTTCCCAGGGGAGATGGGGTCCCCATTGGAGATGGGGTACCTGTCCCCAGGTGAGAAGGGATCCCTGTACTCAGGTGAGAAGGGGTCTCTGTCCTCAGGTGAGAAGGGGTCCCTTTTCCCATGGAAAATGGGGTCCCTGTCCTCATGGGAAATGAGGTCCCTGTCCTCTGGGGAGAAGTTGGCTCTGTCCCCAGAAGAGATGGGGGTCCTTGTCCCAAGGGAAATGGGGTCCCTGTCCTTTAGGGAGAACTGGGCCTTGTCCCCAGGGGAGATGGGGTCCCTGTCCTTAGGGGACATATCTCCCAGAAAGACCTGTCAACATCTGTGTATGACGGGGAGGAGGGGTGGTGCTGGCAGACAAGCCTGCAGTGTCCTTTGGGTAGCCGGCTCTCATAGGGCTGCACTGCATCTGTGTGCTTAAAGTTTGTTTGCCCGGGAGAAGCATGCAGTGCAGTGTTAGCCGGACTCAGGGGGCTGGACTGGGGAAGACAGACACCGGACTGAGCAGCTCTGCATGGAGCAAGAGAGGGGGACCCGGAGGATTGGCAGAGGACACAGGTTGTGTGGGGAATGCACAACAAAAGAGCAGCCAGTGTGGTAGTCGAGCATGGAGCTATGCTAGTCACCCCCCACCTCCAGCCACCCGTGCGCCCGGTGCCTAACCGCCTATGCTGCCACCGCCCATATGTAGAGGGGGCGGCATGGGCCCCTTGCAGCACAGGGCCCGGTTGCGCTCGCTACTGCTGCACCCCCTATAGTTATGCACCTGGCTCCAGGCATAGGATTTCAACTACACAGGAAGCACAGCAGTTGATCATCCAGCCCATTTGTAGCTTAAAACAAATCCACATCCTATGTGACTGTTGCTAAAGGTGGCAGAGTGCTGGAGCCTCATATTGCTCCTGGCATACACCTGTTTTTTTTCTTAAATAATGTTTCCTGGAGCAAGGCTTTACCATATTTTGCATTAAAGCTAGCAAAATTACTTCCTCGTTAAGCGGAACAAGGAAAAACCTTCAGATAGCATTTGACAACACATCACCCACAAGAGCAGATTAAGATCTTTTTGAACAGGCATTTTAGAACAACTATGTTAGGGATTCACATATCTAATAATGTTTGAAAGTGTCAATCACTTATTTAATGTGTAAGTAGTTTTCATAGTTGTACCCTTTGTTCAGACTTAAAATTGTCCGCTGGACTCGGCAGTCCGGCGGACATACCGCGGTCTGTGTGCTAGTCCGCGGGACTTTTGAAATGACCGGACTTGCCTCACACACGGAAGAAAGTCCGTTCATTTAGAACGTGACTCTAGGTAGACGGGGCTAGCGAAGGCAGTGAATGCCGCCGCGCTAGCCCCGTCACCTGGTATGGATTTAAAGGGGAATCCCTACGCCGAAAAAAGCGGTGTGGGGGTCCCCCCAAATCCATCTCAGACCCTTATCCGAGCACGCAGCCCGACTAAACAGGAAAGGGGGTGGGGACGAGCGAGCGCCCCATCCTCCTGAGCCGTACCAGGCCGCGTGCCCTCAATACCAAGCCATGTGCCCTCAACATGGGGGGTGCCCTGGGGAAAGGGGGGCACTGCGGCCCCCCCACCCCAAAGCACCTTGTCCCCATGTTGATGAGGACAAGGGCCTCTTCCCGACAACCCTGGCCGTTGGTTGTCGGGGTCTGCGGGCAGGGGGCTTATCAGAATCCGGGAGCCCCCTTAAATAAGGGGGCCCCCAGATACTGGCCCCCCACCCTATGTGAATGAGTATGGGGTACGATGTACCCCTACCCATTCACCTAAGGAAAAAAGTGTAAATAAAAAAACGACACAATTTTTTAAAATATTTTATTGCACAGCTCCGGGGGTCTTCTTCCGTCTTGGGGGGTCTTCTCGCCGGACTCCTCCGCTATCTTCTGCTCTTTTACCTAGCTCTTTCACGAACGGAGGAGCCCGGCTTTCTCCTTCATCGCTGCCGTCGTCGTCTGGGGGTCTCGTTCCGCCTCCAGGGGTCTTGTCCTGCTCCTTCGGTTCTTCTTGCCGCTGTCACCGCCACCTTCTGCGTCGTCTTCTTCTTCTTCCGATGTTGACTTGTCGCTCTCTTTGGCCGGAATGGCAGAGACACGCGGTGTTGTGACTTATATAGGGACAAGGGGCGGGGCCACTGGCTCATGTCACATGGTGACCCGCTCCCATATGATGTCACAGTCCCAGCATCCTCCGGGACTGTGACATCATATGGGGGCGGGGTCACCATGTGACATGAGACGGTGGCCCCGCCCCTTGTCCCTAGATAAGTCACAACACCGCGTCTCTGCCATTCCGGCCAGAGAAATCGACGAGTCAACATCGGAAGAAGAAGAAGACGACGACGCAGAAGGCGGCGGCAGACGGCGGCGACAGACGGCGGCGGCAGCGGCAAGAAGAACTGAAGAGCGGGACAAGACCCCCGGAGGCAGAACGAGACCCCCAGACGGCGGCGACGAAGGAGAAAGCCGGGCTCCTCTGCTTGTGAAAGAGCTAGGTAAAAGAGCAGAAGATAGCGGAGGAGTCCGGCGAGAAGACCCCCAAAGACGGAAGAAGACCCCGGAGCTGTGCAATAAAATATTTTTAAAAATTGTGTTGTTTTTTTTATTTACACTTTTTTCCTTAGGTGAATGGGTAGGGGTACATCATACCCCATACTCATTCACATAGGGTGGGGGGCCGGTATCTGGGGGCCGGTATCTGGGGGCCCCCTTATTAAAGGGGGCTCCCGGATTCCGATAAGCCCCCCCCGCAGACCCCGACAACCAACGGCCAGGGTTGTCGGGAAGAGGCCCTTGTCCTCATCAACATGGGGACAAGGTGCTTTGGGGTGGGGGGGCCGCAGGGCCCCCCTTTCCCCAGGGCACCCCCATGTTGAGGGCACGCGGCCTGGTACGGCTCAGGATGGGGGGGGCGCTCGCTCATCCCCACCCCCTTTCCTGACCGGCTGGGCTGCGTGCTCGGATAAGGGTCTGAGATGGATTTGGGGGGACCCCCACGCCGTTTTTTTGGCGTAGGGATTCCCCTTTAAATCCATACCAGGTGACGGGGCTAGCGCGGCGGCATTTACTGCCTTCGCTAGTCCCGTCTACCTGGAGTCACGTTCTAAATGAACGGACTTTCCAATCGTGTGTCGGCAAGTCCGTTCATTTGAAAAGTCGCGCTGGAAAAGTCTGGGCATGTGTGGGCAAGTCCACGCGCTCAGAAAGTCCAGGCGGAACTCCGCTGGAAAGTCCGGCGGTTTGTCTGCTGTCTACAGTTTAGAGTACATAAATATTTAAAACCTGAACAGTATGCAAAATATTGAGTTCTGTAAGCCAATACACCAATTAATACCTTCATAGAATATAGTTCTCACTCAAGAAAATAATGTAATTATAATGTCCTAATTAATGTAACTACTTCCCTGCCAATTCTGACATTTTGCTCCTACATGTAAAAATCATCTTTTTTTTTTGCTAGAAAGTTACTTAGAACCGTCAAACATAATATTTTTTTAAGCAGAGGCCCTAGAGAATAAAAAGGAGGGTCTTGAAATTTTAACTAGATACCTAATATGCCATGCTTTAAAATTGCATACGTCAGTGGAATGGTGTCAAACTATGGTACCTAAAAATCTCCATAGGCGACATTTTAAAAGCCTTTACAGGTTACCAGTTTAGAAATTACACAGGAGGCCTGGCGGTAGAAGATTTGGGGTGATACCTCACATATGTGGTGCAAATACGGCACGCAGGACTTTCACAAGACAGTAATGGCTAAACTTGGGAAAACCGGAAGTGACCAAATACCTGCCTCCCGTCACAGGAAAGCCCAGAAAGGCAGTGGAAGGCAGCTGGGGGGGGGGGGGGCTCCTGCCACATGTAATTTAGTTATTTAGCTACCAGGATTGCTTTTTACAAAGTCCAGGATGTCATATGACATCCTCTGGGCAGGGGGTAAATATAATAAAAATGTGTGCAAATAAATGTTTTTTGCGCAACATTTTAATGTTGATTTTGTGGCAAAAATTACATATGTTAGAACTGTCATTTCTGCTAATTACTGTAGTAAATCTTAACAAATAATTGGTCACATATATCTTTTTACATTGCAGATATTTTAGTTTAGCTTGGGAAATTACCATTGACATAATTTTCTGTGCAATAAATCCACAGGAAAAAAAGTCTGATTTTGATGATCACTTTCTTAGCAAGAAATTATTTTTCTCTTCAATAGCTACATGTATCATTTCCTGTGTTTCTTTTACTTAGAAATGTCATCACACATAAGTAAAGGGATTAGACGACAGTGCTTCACAGCGAGTGTTTGAATAAAATGCATTCCTTATGAACTATTTACCATATCATCTAGAAAACAGTTGCAACTGACTGTTAAATGTTTGTTTAGTTCGAGACTATAGTTTCTGCTTTGTTGGCTTTAGTTAATTCTTCAAAAGAGATGAAAAACAAAAAACCAATACCCTAATTTTTAAACATTATTATCACCTTTTATTTGCGCTTTGAAGTACTCTGCTATTTTTATTGCTGATGTGTTACATTTGTTAACATGTTTATACGGGTGTTTCCAGAACATTTTCAAAATAATACACAACTGCTGAATTGGCATTATGCAGCAAGATCTAATTAAAGGGCTTCTAATCTTAAAATATAAGGTGACAGGAAAAGGGGGACAGGCTCAACAGATAGTGGCTGCAATAAACATGGATGAGACAGGGGCACTCGGGAACAGTCCAAATGGAGTTACCCTGCACTTTTGTTCAGCAGTAAACAAACACAGTTTAATGCAGGAGGGCTTTGTATAGTATGTTCAATTGTTCATAGCATAATGGGTTCTACAATTAACAAGCAGAACATGTACCTTTTTTAGTGTTCTGTTAGCAGTCAGCCTTTTCACCTAGCTGCAGGCTCTCACCACAGAGAGAGTAAGCCCTGAGCCTCAGTCAGCTAATATAAAAGGGCCTGTGCACAGCTGAGACTAATCAATGAAGTCTGACTTAGGCCCCTTTCACACTTATACGACTTGTCCCATGATTTGGGACTGCAAAGTAGCATGACAAGTCGTTCCCCATGATTTCCAATGACAGCCATTCATATTAGTACGACTTCAAGTCTTTCCGACTTCAAAGTAGTCCCTGCACTACTTTGGTCCGATTTTTATGCCACTTACACAGGCATTCCTTGAAATCGTGGCAAAATCACGGCAAAAATCGTTGCAAATCATGGGACAAGTCGTATAAGTGTGAAAGGGGCCGGGTTCACACTTGTATGACAAACGCTCTGACATTGGGAGCTCATGTCACTTGACGTATGCAAATCAATGTTTCCCTATGAGAGTCGTCTTAACTGGTCCAACACAAGTCGGTCTGACTTTGAAAAAAGTTCCTGCACTATTTTGGTCCAACTTTGATCCTACTTCAGCCCATTGAATAAGTCAGATCAAAGTCAGATCATCGTCTTAACTGATCCGACTTTGGTATGCGACTTGTGCTCTGAGGATCTTGAAGGGGAACTCCATGCCAAATTAAAAAAACAAAAAACAAAAAACAAAATCCATACCATACCCTTATCCTAGCACGCAGCCCGGCAGGTCAGGAAACCATACCAGGCCACATGCCCTCAGCATGGGGGGGTGGATGATTTGGGCAGGGGGGTAATGCACCCCCACCCCAAAGCACCTTGTCCCCTTGTTGATGAGGAGAAGGGCCTCTTCCTGACAACCCTGGCCAGTGGTTGTTGGGGTCTGCAATTTGTTAGTGTATTCAAATCGGCTAACACATTTAACTCTCCTACCCCCCAGACTGACAATGCTGCTGTGCAAATGTGATCCCTCTGCTCCTTCATCCAGAATGGAGGCACTCCTAAACAGGAGGCGTGTTATTGGCCAGATCACTAGGTGAAAACAGTGGGAAAAAAGCCTTAAAAAAAATGAATGTAGACATCTAACAATTGGTAAGCTAAACAATATAAAAGAAAATTGTTTTGGGTTTAATACTGCTTTAAAAAATTTGGACCAAGGGCCATACATTTATAATTCCATTGTCAGAAAACACTTCAGTTGTAAACAGAAGAGATGCACAAGGCTAAATATTATTATACTAGCTGAGTTTACATCTTTAAACCAAGTAGCAAGAGAGAAACAAACAATGTGTTTGAAGGCAGTGAGCTGTAGAAAAGAACACGTTTTTCCCAAGAAATGTCAACAGTTTATATTGTCTTTCAGACCAAACAATGCTTACCTCTTTTCCTACATCAATGCAGAAAGCCCTGGAGCATCCGTGTAACACAAAGCAAGTTGTAAGCACACTAATATTTGTGATTCCTGCCTCTAAGTTTACTTCTTAACATGTAATGCATGGGAATATTTGCATAAAAGTCTGGTAGCTGCACATGGATGCTGCCTTGTTGCAAAAAATATATGTTAATTAAAAGCAACATCACATAAAATAATATTCAGTAAAATCACATCAATGTATGTTTACTTGGTTAGTTATAATGGGTAAGCAACCAGTGAAACACCCAAGAAAGGGACTGTATATACCAGGGATATGCAATTAGCGGACCTCCAGCTGTTGCAAAACTACAAGTCCCATCATGCCTCTGCCTCTGGGTATCATGCTACTGGCTGTCAGAGTCTTGCTATGCCTCATGGGAATTGTAGTTCTGCAAAAGCTGAAGGTCTGCTAATTGCATATCCCTGGTATATACCATATATGATAGGAATCCCAGCGATGTAAATCCAATGGAGTGACCAACAAAAATAAAATGTGTTACTGTAAGTAATGCCTCATGCACACAGCAGCTGATAAACTCGAGTTTTTTTGAGTTTGGGTGTTTTTTTTTTTTTAACAGCCTTTAAACTCCCCTCTGTTTTCCTATGTGTCCATGCACACATGGACGTCTTTTTTTAATTTATCAGCAGGGGAGTTTATGGGCTGTTGTCTGAATGCCCTAAAGTCACGTTCAAGACTCGAGCAGTGACCCCAAAAACGCTGAATGCTGAAAAATTAGCATAAACGCGCTTTTATCAGCATTTTTTTTACATTGCCGAGCTGAATGAAAGCTGCCGCTAAAAAAATTTATCAGCATTTTTTTTACATTGCCGAACTGAATGAAAGCTGCCGCTGAAAAACACTCAAAAAGCGTGCATAAACGCCATAGAAAAACACTGTTAAAGTGGAGTTCCACCCAAAAGTGGAACTTCCACTTGTTGTACTCTCCCCCCCCCCCCTCATGTGCCACATTTGGCACCTTTTGGGGGGGAGGGGGGACAGGATATCTGTCTTTCACAGGTATCCTGTTCCCACTTCCAGGAGCCTCAGCCGCAGGTATCGACGTCACCGCTGGGCTCCCTCCTCCTCCCTCCTCCTTCCCCGCCCGCCGGGCCAGTAGGAGAGAGGAGTGGAGCCTCGCGCATGAGGAGTAGGGTTCCCAACGTGGCTTTTAATTGTTGCAGCGGTGGGCGGACCTCCGCTTTAAAAGCGCCTTTTCAAAACTGTCCTGCCAGCAATCTGACGTCCAAAAATATTTTTTTTTGCTAGAAAATTACTAGGAACCCCCAAACATTATATATATATATTTTTAGCAGAAGCCCTAGGGAATAAAATGGTGGTCATTTCAATTTTATTTGTCACACGGTATTTGCACAGTGTTTTTTCAAATACATTTATTTTTTAAAAAAACACTTTAACTGCTTTGCGACCGCCGGCTGTCAATTGACGGCCAGGCGGCGTAGCTCTCATGGGGGGAGGGCGTCATATGACGCCCTCCCCTTCCCGGCCCTCCAGGGAGCGTGTGATGTCCGCCAGGCACCCACGATTGCCCGGTAACACAGCAGGACCGTGGATCTGTGTATGTAAACACACAGATCCACGTCCTGTCAGAGGAGAGGAGACAATGGATAACCAGCTGCTGCCACCACTGGATCTGTTCCCGGGCTTCACAATGGGCCCCCACCAGTGCTTCTAAAAGTTATTCAGTGGCTAATCAGCCGCTTGGATCACTTCTAGCAGAAAGAGCAGTGGCTGCTGAAAATACTGGGGTTATGGCATTTGGCTGCAGCCATAACCTCGGTAATAAACTGAAAATTCATGACATATTTTCCCAGTTAGGCAGTCAACAAGTTGTTACCCCAACACTTCATATTCTTGATATGTACCTTCTGTACCATGTACTTGTATGAGAAAGTCTCCTGTTCTATTTTTAATACTTCCTTCATGTGATATCCCTGGTGTTCCTGCCAGTTCCTTTGCTTTCCTATTAAAAACTGACCACACTAAGCCAGACAGCACACAATGGTCAGTTCTCTAGCTATGCTGGCAACTTAGTGTGCTCTCCTCCAATGATCAGACTTGTCCTGACATGCCCCCGCTGCAAAGCCATTCACTGGGAAGCTCATAATCCCCCCTCCACCAAATGATTTGGACCAGTGCACAAAGCAAGGTCCATAAACACATGGATGAGCGAGTTTGAGGTAGAGGAATTTTACTGGCCTGCACAGAGTCCTGATCTCAACCTAATAGAACACCTTTGGGATGAATTAGAGCGGAGACTGCGAGCCAGGCCTTCTCGTCAAACATCAGTGCCTGACCTCACAAATGAGCTTCTGGAAGAATGGTCAAACCTTCCCATAGACACACTCCTAAACCTTGTGAATAGCCTTCCCAGAAGAGTGGAAGCTGTTATAGCTGCAAAGGGTGGGCCAACTGAATATTGAACCCTACCGACTAAGACTGGGATGCCATTAAAGTTCATGTGCGTGTAAAGGCAGGCATTCCAATACTTTTGACAAAATAGTGTATTTTGAGGTGTGTTATATAAAGTTACATAGCTGGTAAGGTTGAATAAAGACATCGGTCCATCTAAGCTTGCTTTATGTATATTAACCTCTCGCTGGTGCTTCAGGAAAATCCTTTTTTTTTTTTCACTAATCATCATAAAAGCTCACATCTGGTTTTGCAATTCCTGTGTGTGATAGGAAAAAGGCACAATATGTCATTAATTTGTTTTAAACATATAACCAAGGTCATGCAAATCATAATGCTAAAAAAGTATATTTGTACTTGCATACAGTATACTGTATGTTTATTTTTTACTTGCATATATATAAAAGCTTTTTTGTCTTTTACTCCACCAATCATAAACAACACTTTGTGTAGGAAATCTTTAACCAAAAAGTGACCTGGGGAAAAATGGACCCGCTGGATGTCGTCTTCAGCACGTAGGTTAGGTTGAGGTATGCTCTTGCAAACAGTTTTCTTTTTTGCAAAGTAATCTTTTTTGCTACTTGCTTTATCACATTATACTACATGACAGAATTAAAAATAAATTGTATGTAATATTGTTATATGCAAAGTTAAGCAGAATTAAAAAAAAAAAAAATACTGTTGGACTTAGGAAATTGCTTACAAAATTGTATCAGCCATTGTTACCTAGCAGAATCCACATTCTAGGTTTTCCTATCTAGTTCAAAAATAATTGATTTTGTTTTTCTTGGTACTTCAATTAGAACACAAACAATGGAAAGTTTTCCATTACTTTTGCAAAACCTGCCAAGTTCTGAATCAAGGTTTTTTTTTTTTTTTGGAGTGAAGGTAGGTTGAATGAAAATGTCATGCAAATGTTCAAAAGCCTGAGATGTTTGAAAATGGTACAATACAATTAAAATGTGTATTTCAGTGATAACTCAAGAAGAGATAAACAAAAAGGAAATAAATGAGTAAAGGAAAATTAAATTACACTTGAAACGCTGTAACTTACATTGCAGGTAGCTATAACATAGACTCAGATGCTTGCTTCAGAGAATCTATACAATTTAGTCTAGCTCTGCATTTCTCAAGAGACTGACAGCACAATGTCCAGTATTAAAGGGCCTCTGCTATAAAGCAGAACACCTGTGTGAAAAGGCTCTGATAAAAGAAGCTATTTGCTGATTTATGTGTTGAATTCTGAATCCAATAGACTAAGCCAATATATTTACCTTCACTTGCCCCAGAACTAGTGCGCAACAGAAATGGGGAAGGGAGGTCTGGTGGATGAATTCATTAGAACTTTCCCACAAAGAAGTTTAGACATACCCCCTTAAGTAAAAAGAAAAATTGTAGACATCTATTGTTAGATCAGTAATCTCAACTTTTATAATTCACAAAACTTTAAAGTGGTGTTGCCACCAAAAAAGAAAATTTGGCCTAAAAATCATAAAAAAAAAGAAAAAAAAACTCTAAATGCCTGTTGCTAGGGGGTCCCTCGTAGTCTGCCACCTTCTTGCCCGGGCAATGACATCACTTCCCCTAGGCGCCGCACAGTCATCTGGGACCTGTCATGTGTCCCAGATGAGTGAGCATCGAATCACAGCGCACAGCGCCGCTCGCGCATGCGCAGTGGGTGCCCGGCTGTGAAGCCACAGCCGGGTGCCCACATTAAGAATGCCGGCGCCGCGAGCGGAGCGGGGAACGAGGGGGGGGTCTCATTCCCCCGCATCGCTGGACCCCGGGACAGGTAAGTGTCCGGTTATTAAAAGTCAGCAGCTGCAGTATTTGTAGCTGCTGACTTTTAATTTTTTTTTTTTTGTGGGCCCTCCTCTTTAAGGAAAAATGTTGGAATATGTAGAGTTTCAAATTATTATGAGCATTTCTTTTGAAATACAGCTGTATAATGTACCTAGGATGATTTCCACTTTATAATCTTTTCCAGTTGTGCTTCAGGACAACTGCGAATGAACGGTATTATTGAAACACATACCCATACTTGTGAGGTTCACAAGTATACTATAGATCACATATGTCAAACACAGGCCTTGTCATGCCCTCCAGGCCTTGTCATGTGGCCCTCACAACCAGTTTTGCTCTGTTCTGCCACCTCTGGCTCTCACCCTCTGCTTCCCGCTGTCACTTCTGTGTTTACAAGGGACAGCTTTGCCCTCAGCGGCTCCCAGAGCTAACAGATTCCTGCAAGCACTTATAGTAGGGGATGGCAGGGACAGCTCTCCAGAATCAGAGAGAGAATGATCTCCCTACAAATACATGGCACCTACACAGGGACGTACTATAGCCGGGCCAGGTAGGTGAAAGAGATGCAAGGAAGTTTTGTGGGAGGGAGCTGGGGATGCAAACTGTGCATAGTGCACCCCTAAACCCTGTACTCTATACACAGCACAGCCCTGAACACTGCACTCTGTACATAACACACCCCTGGACCCTGCACTCTGCACATAATGCACTCCTGAACTCTGCACTCTGTACGTAATGCCCTCCTGAACGCTGCACTCTGTACATAATACACTCTTGAACTCTGCACTCTGTATGTAGCGTACTCCTGAACTCTGCACTCTGTATGTAGCGCACTCCTGAACTCTGCACTCTGTACATAATGCACTTCTGAACTCTGCACTCTGTATGTAGCGCACTCCTGAACTCTGCACTCTGTACATAATGCACTTCTGAATTCTGCACTCTGTATGTAGCGCACTCCTGAACACTGCACTCTAGAACAGCATCAGTAAGGGGTCATGATGGTGTACTTAGGTGAGTAAAACACTGCTTCGACAGGTAGTTAAAAAAAAAACACAGGAGGGGTAAAAACAGAAAATGTTTAGGATATTAGAATATATATCTTATATAAGACAAATTAAGGTAGGTATTTTTGTCATTTGAAAACAAAAGGGATTATTTGGAAAAGCCATACACATGTGGGTTTATCTCATTCAACTAATACTAAACAGTTTTTATGGAGGGAGATGAACTTCTTACTATTGTATTTAGACAGCTGCAGTACTTGCAAGGTGTCTGAATACTCGAATGATGACTGCATCCAATAAGATGCACACACCGTTCAGCTGCCAATTTTCCAGCTGGCCCAGTCGATTTTTAAACTCAATTTGTTAAGCTAGGTGGTGCTGATGGGGGCCACCCTGGCTTGAACTTCAGCTGATTCAGCAGGATTTAGCCGAAATTCAAGCCATGGATGCCAAGCATTAAGGTGTACAAGTGATAGATGTACACATGTCAAGGGGTACTTAAGAAAAGACAAATCATATCAGTTAACAATTATTTATTTTTTCATTAAAATTAAAAAATGATGAGGCCCTGTTGCATTCATTAATTAGATGTTCAATGTCTAGTCCTGAGTTTGGGGATTATTGCCACTTTCCTGGAAAATCTTTATCCTGGCCTCCAAGGTAGTAGGGGTTTGTTTTTTGTCTAGATCACCTAATGCTCCCCTATGAATCAACCCGCTATTGTATTGATCATTCATATTGATCATTCTAAGTTGGTATCTAAATATTACAGCTTCCGGGCTCTTACTGGAGAGAAAAGCAGTAAACATGCATTGGAACAATGGGCAGGTTTTCTATCAGATTTATCAGAAGAGTAATGGACTGAAGTCCTTATTACTTATTTGGCCACTATTATCCTATCTAAAAATAAGATGATTCGCGTGCATTATCTCCATCAAACATACTACACACCTCTTTGTTTGTTTAAAATAGGGAAGATAGAGATAACTCATTATGTCATAAGTGTATTAATGCAGAAGGTTCATTTATACATACAGTATGGTTTGATATTGTGACAAAGTGCGGCCTTTCAGGTCTCAGGTTACAACATTTATTGCAGACAGTTACTACCTGCCCCAAATATATGCAACCCGAAGAGATGCTTGCTGGGTCTGATAGATGATGAAGAATTGGATGATGACACAAAATTATTTCTTTCCTACAAAAAATACAAAAAAATATGATCTTTCCTACAAAAAATACAAAAACTACCTAACACGACACTTACTTAAGGCCGCCAAAGCACTGATTCTGGTGAATTGGAAAACCAGAAATACCCCAACAATAAAAGACTGGTTACTGAAGGTCAAACTAATATATGAAATGGAGGAAACCATTGCAATAAAAAGAGAAACCACAACTCAATTCCACATTAGATGGAAACCTTGGTATATTTTCACTCTGAGACCTTTAAAAGAATCCTTTCTAATTAAAACTACCGGTGGAGTTACTTTTAAGAGCTACACCCTTACCCACATTATACTATATAAAACAGTACTCCTCTTTGATATTCATCATACATTCCTATCCTCAAAAATGAATACAGGTCTTCATCTTAAACATTTTGTTTGTTCCTGATGACAGTTGACTAAAGCCTCGTACACACGATCGGATTGTTGGCCAACAAAACCGTGGACTTTTGTCCGAAGGGCGTTGGCCCAAACTTGTCTTGCATACAAATGGCAAGGAATTGTCGGCCAACAAACACGAACGTACTGACGTACTAAGTGTTTTTTCAGCTCTTTAGCGCCACCCTTTGGGCTCCTTCTGCTAATTTCATGTTAGTAGAAATTTGGTGAGTGTTGATTCGTGCTTTTCATTTTGTGCTTTACAGTTCGTTTCTGAATGGCCATTCATCAACCAGACATGTTGCAGAATCAGAGGAGATAACGTGTTATTTATTATTGGCCTTGGAGTTATTGCTTTGACATTATTTTTTTGGTTTAGTAATGATTTGATTTGGTATATTTTTGGATGCATAGAATGCACATTTTAGTTAAGTTCTATTGGCACATAGCATGTCTAATTTTATTTGTGTTCTTTTTTTAACGCACAATTAAAAAAAATGTGTTTTAATTCAATCGACAGTTTGGGAGTAGGCAGTTACATTTAAAAAAATACAATGTAAAATTGACAAGGGACACCAACATACAGGATAATAATGTTGTGGTAACTTGCCCAAAAAAAATTAAAAAATAAAATATAAAGCATAAAAATAAATTCTTTTGCAATAACTCCATCAGTATCACCAGCAAAGCAGCTTCATTATTATCCCATTAAAGCGAATGTGCGCTGCGTTTCGAGATTTCATAATTTGCCACGTCACGAATCTTAATTCTCCATTACGAACACTAGTTTACAAGACGGAACGCTTCTGGCTCGTCCTTGCTTTTGAGCATGCGTGTTTGTACTTTGGACTTTTGTGTACACATGCTCAGAATATCCGACAACAGACATTTGTCCGTGGAAAATGTAAAAACCTGCTATCCAACATTTGTCTGTGGAAAATCCGACAATAATTGTCCAATGGAGCATACACGTCAGATTTTCCGCCAACAGCCTGTCATCACACATTTCCCGCCGGAAAATCTGATCGTGTGTACGAGTCTTGACTCTGAATACTTGTTTAACTTCTGTTTAATCACAATTATATTGATTTAATTTGATATGAACAAATAACTATCATTTGTTATGCCATACCTCATTTGTTCAACACAAGTTGTGTATATTTGAAGTAACATTTTACCTCTTGCTGTCTACTTGCATACTAGGTACTTTTATATACCTTGTCATTCTTTGCCTTTCATTTTTTCTTTAATTTTACAATAAACTTTATTGTGAAAAAAAAAAAAAAAAATTACTTCTATGTATACTATACTTCTACACAAGGAAGGTGATAGCGATCCACCACACCAACTTAGGACACCAACTTAGTTATGCATAGTGGGTGAGGTCACATGTCTGGCAGTTGACCCTTGGGTTGTTGGGGAGAAGATGGTTCTTGGTTTTACTAATACTCTGATTTATGGTTCACCGGGCTCACTAGACTGATAAGATGTAATCTCTAGCCCTTCTAGTGACAAAACGAATGCACTCCACAACACATGTACACACATGTATACTACTGCATAGGTATAGTTTTCCTTGTATTGTATTTTATGCATATATGGATGTCATAAAACTAAGAACGCTACAGAACTCCCAGGTATATTTAAACAGCTAGACTTAATCTGGCTGTGTGATGCTGTACTCCTGCATAACTTGATCTTTTGCTAACACATGCCAATGATTTGACTTTGTAATGTGTCTCTATAAGCTCTGTAACAGATGGAATGTATCTATTCACTTGTAGCAAAGAATGTACTTATTATGTGTATGGCAAATAAAATCTCTTTAAAAAAAGTTAACACATTATAATTTACAGGCCATTTATAACATTCAACTTCTATATAAAAGCAAACTTTTTGTAAACCTCTGCACACCAATTCACCTTTCACCTTTTAGAACCTGATTAGGACCAGATTGATCTGCTACCTGTATGTGCAATACACGCTGCTATGTTGATAGAGTATTGCTTTTTACATTGTAGAAAACATGGCTATAGAGAGTAATGCCCTTCATCTAGATGCATGATGACATACTGTATACAGCTCATGGTTCAATGATATTCTCATGCTCATCAGTCATTTCAGAATGTACTCAACATATTGTCAGTACGGGTTGTTTGCATTTTGTGAAAACATCTCAAGTTCAAACCAGGAAGGAGATGCCATGGCTTTTACATTGTTATGATTGGAGCCATGGGCAAGGAAGAAATTTGTGGAATGAAGAAGGTTATAAATTAGACATTTCTTTGATTCTAAAGCAAATGTTATGCGTTTCATTAACCTTTTACTTCTGTAGAAAACACTGAATTGGCTGAATCTTCCATTTATTTCCTGCTAAACCAGTCTAACAAGATATGTTTATATTTGGTGGATAAATATACAATTCTGTTAGCATGCTTTTATAGAACTCTAATGGTACTTTAACGTAATCATAACATTTATATATAAATAAAAGATGGCGTTGTTTATGTAAAAAAAAATAAAAAATACTCATTGATAAGCCAGTATATAGAGGAACACCCATCTCTTGTGATAAAAGATGTAAAATATATAAAGTGAGCTCCTACTTCATAAATAAAAAACACATTTATATGCACCACTAGAAGAAACTTTGATTGCTTCTGCATACATTGGTTCTCCAGCTGAAGAGATAGGGACTTAATGACCAGTGTGAAGAATATTGGAGACTATGAACAATCCAGTCATGTTCTATTGCTTATTCTTATGATACTTAGGGTAACGATGACTATAATGTTCTACTGACCCTGAAAATGGATCAAAGATGCTAAATTTGGAGTATACCTGGAAGAAAAGCCAATATAAAGAATCAAAAGAAATCAAGAGCCTTCTCTATATCCAGACTTATGTAACCAAGAGTAACCAAACTTCAAAATACTTACCTTAGCTCCTATGGTCTAATGCCTTTGAGGTCCCTGTGTGGCACCAGCAACTTATCTTTAGCTTCTTCTGAAAGGGAAAGAAGGGGCAAGTTTTATCATAAAATAAAGATTAAAGTGTATTATTTCAGACACAACAGTAAGAATTATTTATTGCACATTATGTAAGTGGTTTTGCTATTGAAGAAGAAAGACAAGGCAGTTTTTTTCATGAAATAATAAATAAAATTTAGAGTTTATTATTTCTGAGACAAAAGCAGAAGCATTATACAGATTCCATGTGCAGAATGTCAGCTTTATTTACTAAGACAAAATTTCGAAGGCAGAAACCTGGCAGGTTTTATCAAAAAATAAACTAAAGGGGGTGTGGCCTGAATGGGCATGTGAACAGAGATGTTTCATGGAGCTCCCACTGACGATCCGCACATCGATCTTTCTACCGGCACTTCCCGATAATGCAGACCACCCGAACGGCTCGTGAGCGATACCAGGATGTCACAGCTGCAGTCTGGCCCTTACTGAGTCCTGCTATGACCCGCAAGAACGGAGAAAAGGCAGCGACTGCTGACTCACAAAATGGTGCCTAACCCTCTCCACCACAATGGACACCACGAGGCTCCAGGGATAAAACATAAGGTGGGAAAATTCTAAAAAAAGATCCCCCAAGAAACATGCTCTTTTTCGACCAAAAGCTGCTAGGCCCCAGTGCTCAGGGGTACAAGGGATCTAGAAGAAGCCTTTACAATGGCCCATGCCCTGCCACTGCTGAGAGGGGACCAGGCAGACCCTGATCTGGATCCTAAAACAGCTGGGGAGGATGGGGAGCCTGATCCACCTGATGATATGGAGGATGATGACCCTCAACCCACTCTTATCGATATCCTGAAAGCAGTGCACAATTGCACTGCATCAGTGCCCTCGGTAAAAGATCAGCTAGGGGGGTTAAAGGTGCAAGTCTCTCTGCTCCGGCAGGACTTGGAGAAAATATGTGAGCACAGCACTGCTGTGGAAAGCCGGGTGAGCGAAGTGGAAGATAAGCTGACACCACTGATAGCTGAGACCTGTTATACTTCTCAACTCGCCAAAGCTAATAATGTTCGTAATGAAGACTTTGAAAATTGCCTGCGATGAAACAATGTTAAAATTGTGGGTCTACAAGAATGCATTGAGGGAAGGGACCCAACAGACTTCATAAAGCAATGGCTGATCACCTTATTTGGCAAAGAGGCCTTTACACTGCTCTTCGCAGTCAAATGGGCTCACAGAACCCCTACTCATCCGCTTCCACCAAGTCATCCTCCAAGACCGTTTCTAGCTAGACTCCTAAAGGGGTTGTAAACCCTCAAGGTTTTTCACCTTAATGCATTCTATTAATTACATTTACATCTTAGTTCAAAGCTAAGATTACCATTTGGAATAAACTGTGGCTTTCTGTGGTGGTGAGAGCTAATCTTATCAAGATGATCCTTATGCCCCAGCTCCTTTACTTACTGCATAATTCCCTAGTAGTGGTTCCCCTCTATATTTTTTGGCTAGTCAACTCTATCTTTCGTACTCTGCTTTGAAAAGATAAGTCTCAGATATATATATTAATATTTCACATTACAGTCTCTCTCGAACCAGGCGTATTTTGGTTATTCTGGATGACCTTCAGTTGACAGAATTCCAGGAGGTATCGATGAATAGAGCCCTATTCCAGGCACGTAAATTAATTTTACAATTTTACAGCTATGGAAATCTGCAAGGACCCCCACCCACAAAGAATGGATACTTAATACGGGTTGTACCCTCCGACTGGAAAATATTATTTTCTAGCACAGAGGGAGCCAGAGTAAATTTTACAGGTTATGGGGTATCTGGTTGGCAGTGCCAGGCCTTACTCCCGTTGAGTTCCTGCTGGGTAGGATCCTGGCCTAACTTTTTTTTTATTATGTCGCAAGAGGTACCTCTCACCCTTTACAACAAGTTTCAACTTACGGTATTTATTTTTCTTTTTATTGCATGTTATATGGTTGTGCCTACTGTATGGGTATGTGCTTTGAGAGAGCTTATTGTATTGTACCTTGTATTGTGCTTGACTCACTTGGAATCTTACTGCTAAATATGAAATTTGGTTGTACATGATCTGTTTGTTTGTTAAAGCTTAACAAAAACGATTTCTGATTATTTCAGGGACAATTGGAAAAGTGTATAGTCTACATGGTCAGCATCGAAGCAGCTGTGGTAGGAGGCATTTTGAAAAGGAGACATAGCATGCAGCTTTTAATCCCAAAAATCCACATTTAAGTGGATTTACATCTCAGAAAAAGGGAAGGAATATTGTACAGATGCCATAGACAGCATTTTCGCAGTTGGAGTAGGCTACATTTTACAAATTACACACCACATGCAGATTTTTAGGACAGATGTCTACAACGAAGTGTATATTTTTCATAAAAAATTAAGGAATACTGGACAGCCTCCGTAAACAAGTAATCAAACAATCTGTTTTAGACCACATTTGCAAAATCACATACCATGCAACATTTCAAGCCAAAATAAAAATAAAATGTATATTTTTCAATGACAGTATTTAAGCAATCTGTTGTAGGGTATTTGCAAAACAACAAAAAAAAATGCAGGTTTTGAAGCCAAAAAAACAATAAAGTGTATATTTGTCACTGAAAAATTATTTCAAAGACAGTATTTAATCAATCCATTGTAGGCCAAATTTTCAAAGTCACAACAAACCTCATGCAGCTTTTTAAGGCAAAAAAAAAAAAATATAAATATATATATATATAGTGTATATATTTTACTTGAAAACGAACGAATATTGTACAGACTCCACGAATAGTATTCAAACCACCTGTTATATACTTTGTGCAGCTTTTGAGGCAAAAAAAGCAATAAAATGTATATTTGCTACTGAAAAAGGAAACAATTTTGTAAACAGACCTGTGGTTCTCAACCTTTGTGAGACCAGGGCCCTTTCAATTCTTCCAAAATGTTCCATACCCCAACATTAAGGGGTCCTTCATACTAGCCTGGGCACTAAAACAGATGTGGGCTGATATTTATTGTGTAGCGATGATTATTTGTGTAGTAACAAAGTATACACTTGTATACATTTAAGTGACATGTAGTAACATACAAGCTCGTTTAAGGGTGAATACTATAACTTTTTTTTAACAACATAAAAATCAAATGCATAAATTTCACAGTAAAATATGCATGCATTTTTTTTTATGTTCACATGCTCTTATATAGTAAATGAGGGGACTCCAATCCTTGATCTTCTTTTCAGTACTGCTTTGTATTTGTCAGTCAGTAATGCTGCCCAATCCATTCCCAGGAAATTATTGTAAGTGCATTACCCTACTCACACTGCTTACCATATACACACTGCTTCCCATGCAGACACTGTTCCCCATACACACATTACTCTCTATGTACACACTGCTTTTCCCACTCACACCACTCCCAGATAGAAACTGCTCTTCTTACACACATTAATCCACATTTACAAACTGGTCCCAGTTACACATTGATACTTCTACACACATTGCTTCATATATACACACTGCTCGGATATAAACACTGATCCCTATATACAGTATATACACATTGATCCCCAGATAGACACGAATCCCCCTCCACAGTTTGCTCCTTTTTTACACACTGCTCCCCATGTAGACCCACATTGCTCCCCACTGTCACCCCTACACACACTGCTTCCTATGTACACACTGCTCTCCATAATCACATTGCCCTCCTGTACACACACTGCTTCCCACAAAAGCATTGCCCCTTATGTGCACCAGCCAGCATTACCTATAACTTCTCTTTGTCATTTCACCCCTATTCTCCAAAACCGACCCCAATGCCTGTTCTTAAGACAATTAGCACTCACATGCTATCAGGCCCAACACAGAGCTGCACCCTGGTGTTTGAGAACCACTGTCATTGACAGTATTTGAACAATCTGTTGCAGGCTACATTTTTAATCTGGCATACTGCATGCAGTTTTTCAGTCCAAAAGTAAACATTTAAGTGTATATATTTCACAGAAAAAAGGAAGAAATATTGTAGTGACTTCATAGACAGTAAGAAAGCACTTTTGGTTGGCCATATTTTGAACAGTCTTTTTTTACAAAAATTAACATTAGAATTAATTTGTTTCACATAAAAAATGATACATATTGTACAGACTCTATACACAGTATTTAAGCATACTGTATATAGTAGGAAATATTTTGAATCAGAGAGACAACATGGAGGTTAGGAAAGGGGGGGGGGGGTATGTCTGTAAATCAAGAATGATTTGCAAGTAAACGTTAGGAATGACATTACTTATGGAGAAGCAAGGGAGGAGGTGGAATCCTTGTGGTTAAAACTCCAAAGGGAGAAAACTAATGGGAAATAATAGTGGGCGTATGCTACAGGCCCCCTAACCTTAAGGATGAGGAGTCTGATCTCCTATCACAATTAGGAATGAAGGCAAGGCAGGGCAATGTTATTATAATGGGGGGATTTCAATTATCCCAATATCGACTGGCGGAAGGAACTGCTCATTCATCTAAGGCTCACCGTTTCCTAAATATCGAGCAGGACAATTTCATGGGTCAGTTGGCGAATCCACCAACAAGAGATAAATTACTAGACCTACTGGATCTGGTCGCAGATGTGGAAATAAAGGGCAACGTAGGAAATCACAGGTTAATTACATTCAGTATAAATGACAGGAAAAGGAAGCACAAGGGTATTACAAGTACATGTAATTTCAAAAGAGCCAACTTCCCTAAACTACACTCTATGCTACACGATATTAAATGAGATTAAATTCTAGGAACAAGGAACACTGAGGAAAATTGAGGGTGCTTTAAGAACATATTATATAAAATTATTGGCCAGTGCATTTCAATGGGCAATAAATATAAAAGAGTTAAGATTAAACCTGGGTGGCTAAACTATAATGTAAAAATGCATATAAAAGAGAAAAAAAAGGCCTTCAAAAAAATATGGCTGAGGAGTCATTGTCGGGATCCCAACACTGCAAAGAATGGAATAAAACGTGTAAGAGCACAATCAGGGCCGCTAAAATAAACCACAAAAAGGCACATAGCTGAGGAGAGTAAAAAAATTCCTAAGACATTTTTTAAATAAATTAACAGTAATAAAGCGAGGCCAGAGCATATTGGCCCCATAAGAGATGATGAAAGGAATTTGGTTACAAAAGCAAAGGAGAAGGCAATAGTTTTAAATGCATTCTTCTACTCAGTTTTCACAAAGGGAAATAGGGGATACAGTAACCAAGACTGTAATGGCACAGAATGTCCCCTTGTGGCTAACAGAAACCAGTGTCAGAAATAGACTTCAAAAACTTAACACAAATAAATCCCCAGGACCAGAAGGCTAATGCCGCGTATACACAATCAGACTTTCCGGCGGGATTGTCCGCTGGACTAGAGTCCGCCGGACATTCCGGCCGTGTGTGGGGCTCCGGCGGACTTTTTCTTCCCGAAAGTCCGGCGGACCTAGTTTTCAAGTTTCGGGACTTTTGAAATGAACGGACTTGCCTCACACACGGAGAAAAGTCTGTTCATTTAGAACTTGACTCCAGGTAGCGAAGGAAGTGAATGCCGCCGCTAGCCCCGTCACCTGGTATGGATTTAAAGGGGAATCCCTACACCGAAAAAACGGCGTGGGGTCCCCCCAAATCCATATCAGACCCTTATCCGAGCACGCAGCCCGGCCAGTCAGGAAAGGGGGTGGGGAAGAGCGAGCGCCCCCCCTCCTGAGCTGCACCAGGCGGCGTGCCCTCAACATGGGGGGTGCCCTGGGGAAAAGGGCACCCCAAAGCACCTTGTCCCCATGTTGATGAGGACAAGGGCCTCTTCCCTACAACCCTGGCTGTTGGTTGTCGGGGTCTGCGGGTGGGGGGCTTATCGGAATCCGGGGGCCCCCTTGAAAAAGGGGGCCCCCAGATACCGGCCCCCCACCCTATGTGAATGAGTATGGGGTACGATGTACCCCTACCCATTCACCTAAGGAAAAAAGTGTAAATAAAAAAAACGACACAATTTTGTAAAATACTTTATTGCACAGCTCCGGGGGTCTTCTTCCGTCTTGGGGGTCTTCTCGCCGAAATCCTCCGCTATCTTCTGCTAGCTCTTTTACTAGCGGAGGAGCCCGGCTTTCTCCTTCGTCACCGCCGTTGTCTTCTGGGGGTCTTGTTCCGACTTCGGGGGTCTTGTCCCGCTCTTCTGTTCTTCTGTTCTTTTACAAGCGGTGGCCCGGGCTTCTGTTGCCGTCGCCATCGCTGTCGCCTTCTGCTTCTGCTTCTTGTTCTTCTTTCTTCATTACAACGCTCTCTCTGGCTGTAATGGCAGAGACACGCTGTGCTGTGACTTATATAGGGACAAGGGGCGGGGCCACCGGCTCATGTCACATGGTGACCTGGCCGTTGGTTGTCGGGAAGAGGTCCTTGTCCTCATCAACATGGGGACAAGGTGCTTTGGGGTGGGGGGGCGCAGGGCCCCCTTTCCCCAGGGCACCCCCCATGTTGAGGGCATGCGGCCTGGTACAGCTCAGGAGGGGGGGCGCTCGCTCTTCCCCACCCCCTTTCCTGACCGGCCGGGCTGCGTGCTCAGATAAGGGCTGATATGGATCTGGGGGGGACCCCCACGCCGTTTTTTTTTCGGCGTAGGGATTCCCTTTTAAATCCATACCAGGTGACGGGCTAGCGAGGTGTCAATGTCGCCGGCGGCATTCACTTCCTTCGCTAGTCCCATCTACCTGGAGTCACGTTCTAAATGAACGGACTTTACTCCGTGTGTGGGGCAGGTCTGTTCATTTCAAAAGTCCCGCTGACTTCCGTCAAAACTCCGCCGGGAAAGTCCGGGGGTGTGTGGGCAAGTCCACACGTTCTGGAAAGTCCGGCGGATTGTCTGGCCGAAATGTCCGATCGTGTGTACGCGGCTTTACACTCAAGAGTCCTTAACCTCTTGCCGACCAGCCGCTGCAGTTTTACTGCGGTAGAATGGAACGGCTGGCCGAAACGACCTTATGTTATGTTGCTTTGCCTTTTGGGTACTAGGGCCGCATGCGCCAGCGGAGGCACTGACCGCCGGGCACCCACGATCAACGTAAACACACATATCCTGGTTCTTTCAGGGGGGAGGAGATAGATTGTGTGTTCATACTATGTATGAACACCGATCTCTCTCTTTCCTCCTAAACAGTCCCATCCCCCCACAGTTAAAAACACACATAGGGAACACATTTAACTCCTTGAGCGCCCCCTAAAGTTAACCCCTTCCCTGCCAGTGACATTTACACAATAAACAGTGCATTTTTATACCACTGATTGCTGTATAATTGTCAATGGCTTCAAAAATGTGTAAAAAAAAAAAAAATTGCAGATTGTCGCCATTACTAGTAAAAATAATAAAAAATGCCATAAATCTATCCCCTATTTTGCGCAAACCAATCAATATATGCTTATTGCCCTTTTTTTATTTACCAAAAATATGTAGAAGAATACATATCAGCCTAAACTGAGGAAAAAAAAATAGTTTTTTTGATAAAAAAATGTGGGATAATGCTTATAGCAAAAAGTAAAAGATTGTGTGGGTTATTTACGAAAGGCAAATCCACCACAAATCCACTAAGTGCAGTCGCTGTAAATCTGAGGGGTAGATCTGAAATGAGGTGAAGCTCTGCTGATTTTATCATGCAATCATGTGTAAGCAAAAATGCTGTTTTTTATTTTCCTTGCATGTTCCCCTCGGATCTACAGTGACTGCACTTCCAAGTGCACTTTCAAATGCACTTGCAGTGCACTTATAGTGCAAAGTGGATTTGCCTTTCGTAAATAACCCCCATTGTGTTTATTTGAAAATTGTTGGGCTTCTTTTGTTTATAGCGCAAAAAATAAAAACCCCAGAGGTGATCAAATACCACCAAAAGAAAGCTCTATTTGTGAAAAAAAAAGACGTAAATTTTGTCTGGGTACATCATCGCACGACTGCGCAATTGTCAGTTAAAGCGACGCAGTGCTGAATTGCAAAAAATGGCCAGGTTATTGAGCAGCCAAATTTTCCAGGGCTGACGTGGTTAAGGAACTCAATCAGGTGAAAGGTAGACAGTTGTTCCTAAATTTTATAGACAGTTTACTGACTGGAATGGTACCAGCTGATTGGAGAAAAGCCAAGTGGTACCAATTTTTTAAAAAGCGCCAAGATATATACCTGGAAATTACAGGCCAGTCAGTCTAACATCAATAGTTTGTAAACTTTTGGAGGGGATGATAAGGGACTATATCCAAGAATTTGCTGATGAAAACAGTACCATTTGTAGTAATCAGCATGGATTCATGAAGGATTGTTCTTGCCAGACCCTTCTGTTAACATTCTAAGAGGAAGTGAGCTTCCATCTACATAAAGGTAGGCCTGTGGACGTGGTATATCTGTATTTTGCAAAGGCATTTGATACAGTTCCCTATAAATATTTACTTTACAAACTGAGATCTGTCGGTATGGACCATATGGTATGTACCTGGATATAAAACTGGGTACAGGAGCATGTCCAAAGGGTGGTGATAAATAGTGCTATGGGGGCTTGCTATGGGGCACTCTGCAAGGGGAGGAGTCCAGAGCGCAGGCGGGGACCCCAAAAGAGGAGGATCGGGGCTACTCTGTGCAAAACCAATGCACCAAGCAGGTAAGAATAACATGTGTGATACATGCCACTGGCGCAACAAAAAAAAATGTATGTTATTGTATCAATATATATACGGTATGCTGCAGCTAGCTGTTCACCACCAGTTCCAGTAGGGACAAATAGATGTTTATATAATGGTTAATTGCGCTTACCCTTTGGTGCCAAACAAATCAAAAGATATTGGAAAAGTATATGTGTCAAATATGCCATCAAATATAATTACAACCTTAATGAGATTCACATCAATAAACAATTGTACTTAACGGCAATGATGGCGGTTTGTTTTTTCAGGAGAGTCTGAATCACGAATCAGGAATGGTTTGGATTGCACATCTTTGTTCAGCATGGTGGATTAACATATGAAGAATGTACATTTTGACTTTTTGTATACATATATATTTTGTTAAGTACAATTGTTTATTGATATGAATCATTAAGGTTGTAATTATATTTGATGGCATATTTGACACATATACTTTTCCGATATCTTTTGATTAGTTTAGCACCAAAGGGTAAGCAAAGGTATCGATTATATATATATATATATATATATATATATATATATATATAATATATATATATATATATATATATATATATATATATATATATCTTCAGGTAAGTATAACAGTGTTGTTTTTTTTTTGTTGTTTTTTTAAATACATTTTTTTCTTTTCCATTAAGTTAAAGCTTTGACAAAAAAAGTTATGTTTGTATGCAGAGCTGCACTCTCCGGTTTTAGTACATCGACCCCATTATATTACACATTTGTATCTAGCTTCATTTTTTTAAATGTTATTTAAAAATGCTCAATTACAAAGCAAGGGATGTATGCTGTCCATGTAAAAGTGGATTTGTTATCAGACTGAGTCCTGTGCTGGTGACAGATGAATCTTAAGGGAATTCATTTTACTCTGAATAGGTTTATTACTGCTGTTAAATTGCAATAAAAAGGTTTTCTTCTGTTAATTTGTCTTAGGGAGCCATAATGCAGGCAAGCATTCATTCATGTTGTGATCATAAACAGACATTTTATAAGGCACTAATTAAATGTTTAATGTAGCAGACTAGTGAAAGTGGAATAACAATAGTAACATCTGCATCAATATTGGGATTAAAGAGCACACAGATGTTGGTTTAACTTCAAACCCTCCTGCTGAATGTTCCGTTATGTGAATGCAGCTTCTAGATACAAGCTTCTATTTGTTTGCAGAGGACTGGAAGGAAGAAGAAAGGAGTCTACTGTCAGTGATCATTATGGAAGGAAGGAAGGCCTCCATAGTAGACAAACTATATCACAGATCTTTTAGCTTCTGCATAAATAATTTCTCTAGAAAATGGCAGCAGTATTGCTAACTCAAACCCAGCTACAATGTGTATTTTACTGATAAAATAAATTAGTTAAAAAATAATGGCAACTAATCCCAAGAACTAATAATAAATGCCGCTCAATATAACAACATTTTCTTTCCAAATAGGAAATACAAGTCACTACCATGAATTTGGGCTTACTAAAATTGCTGTCCTGTTTATGCTCAGGCTCGGTTCACATAGGTGGGCACCTGACTCACAAGGCAAGAACAGCTGGGAGTGTCAATAGAAAGTTAATGACACCCCCGGATCGCAGTGCAAACTAACAATTTGGACATGAATCGGATCGCATGGGTGTGAACACAATCTTATGTCTCAACAATATTATTTAAACAATTTCCTCAGAATTTTCGTTTCTTTAGTAACCTCTTCATTACTGATAGGAGATTAGCATGCAAAAAAAAACGGACGATTATTTTTCTGATAATCTCCTTGTGTCTACCAGGTATTAGTCCTACCTACTGCTTTTTGAATTGACCGCAATACCTCTCTGGGCTACAGGAGGTTATTTATGAAAGACACACGTGTGACGAGTAGGGTGTAGGTCCTCGGGACTGCCCTAAAAGTCTTGGAAGGGGGTGGACATGGCCTTTTGGCTTAGTTCACCTTCTCTCATGGGGTCCCCCTTTGGGGAAGTCCCACCGAGTACTTGGGTGGGTCTGTTTCGGCAGACCCTCCAGAAAAGGGGTCCATCTGGTTTCGGCCAGATGGACCAGTGTAAGTACCCTTGTCCCCGTCAGGTGCCTAACGCCCCGGGGGATTCAGAGCAAGGCCCTCTGATTTTAGAGGGCTTGTGTACACCCGGTGCACGTTTTTGTGTCACCTCTTTATGTTGTGCACATTTTATTGGCACCGGGTGATATTTTTGAGTGTGTTTTGCACGCCATCGGCTTTCAAAAAAAAAAAAAAAACTTTGCACTACAAGTGCAAAGTGCACTTGAAATTGCACTGGAAGTGCACTTGGATGTGCAGTTGCTGTAAATCTGAGAGGTAGATCTGAAATGAAGCTCTGCTGATTTTATCATCCAATCATGTGCAAGCTAAAATGCTGTTTTTTTTTTCCTTGCATGTCCCCCTCGAATCTACAGCGACTGCACTTCCAAGTGCACTTTCAGTGCAATTTCAAGTGCACTTTGCATTTGTAGTTTGCGCTTGTAGTGCAAAGTGGATTTCCCTTTAGTAAATAACCCCCATAGTGTCTGGAGAAGGAAGCATGTGAGAAACTAAAGAAGGAGGATTTGGCACAGTTTGGGAAGATAAAATATTTTTATTTTTTTTTTATTTTTTGAGGCTTGTGCATAAAACAGTAATCACAGGATTTGTTTTTTTTTTGTTAGTTTTTTTGGGGTGCTGTCAGGTAGGAAGCTTTAATTGTACTATATTTTTTTTAAAGTGTATGGAGAATTTTTTAGTGAGTGTTATTACTTGGTTGCTAGAAGTGTGAAAAATACCTCTAAGCTGCCAAAAAAAAATAAACTGTTGAGACAGGTCTTTGGAGACAGCAGTTGATATATGAATTGTATAATGTCTAAGATAAACATAATTATAATCTGATATCAATTAGCCTTCTTCATTAGCAGTGATTATTTGTAAGCTGCTATTGTGAGCAATGGATACTTTAATTAAGAGGATATGGAAGGATAGAGAAAATTATGCTTACAACAAAACAGGTGTCTGACTCTGGCTCAGGTGTGGCCTAGCTCATTATTTTTAAGCTTCAAACTGATCTCCAAGCAGATACAAAATACCATATAATTATCTTATGTGTTCGTTATAGAGATAAATATATTTTTATATAGAACTGACTGAGCATGTAATAGCCCCCTCTGAAGTCGCATGATATCTTTCAGGGTATAGCCCAGAAAGCCTTAGGTAAAGTATTGGCAAAGTCATAAGTGTGTCAGCTTTAGCACATTTACATCTTCTTTGCATGAGCCCGCTAAAGTGGAGTTTCCCATAGTTGTTGCAGACCTGCTAGGAATAAAACCTTATCTCAGTGTAACAACTTTGAAATGGCTGCTGCACACTTCAGCCCCTGACTGCTTACTGTCATCAATGCACTCACTTTACATCCTACCTGTAAAGTAGGGTTGCCACCTCTTCCCTTTAAACCCAAACACATATTGTTTACACAGGTTCTGTGGCTGATTAAGGTGGTAATTAAACTAACTTAGTGCATTATCTGCATTAAATTAGCCTCAGAACCTGTGTAATTCATATGTGTTCCGGTTTAAAGGGATGAGGTGGCAACCCTACTGTAAAGGTTCTTCAGAATTGCTGGAGTGAGAGGGCACACACATAGTTTTATTCTTTCCACAGAACTTTACAACTAATTTCTCAATGTAAAACACACAGACTTAATCAGCAGATCAGTCATGCACTTTAACAGCAGAAACCTGAATGAAGGTAAATGAACTCTTGTTGTTGCCTCTGCCATAACAAAGAAGTATTTCTCATCAAGTGCCATTATTCATACCCTAAGACACTGTGACTACAGGGGAAACATGATCCCCAACCTGTGTTCCTTTCAGAACATATGAACACATGGGGCAATCGCATGGTGGCCCAGCTGTTTCATCCATTGCAGTAGAAAGGTGTTACTCTGGTGACTATCTCTGCAGAAAACCTCTTCCACCCATCAGCCTAAACTCTTGCCTGGAAAAGGATTTCCTTCCAACGTTGAACAGGACCTCTGTTGCTATGCTACAATGGATTTGCTTCCTTTAATCTATTGAACAGCAATATTTCAACTAGTAATGAAGGGTCAGCAGTTTTGATTGGCATAAACATGCTTAAAGGGCAAAGGATGACCTCATCAATGTGTTTTTGCTCCCTCATTGTCCTATCACAGTTTGGGCAGGTCTTTGACCAGGCTGCATCATTTAACCACAGAGTAACTTCGAAGTGATCCAGGGCTTTCATATGCTGTCTAGAATGGTGTTGTGTATTAAAAAACAGCAGAACAGATTTATTTGAGAAATTACACAGTTAAATAAACTGCAATTTATTCACAGCACAAAAACATATAAAACCACGGACATGTTAGCTAGAAATTTTGCAAATATATGGTTTACATAGATAAGGTTTTTTTTTGTTATCAAACCTTGTATATTTTAAGATCTGCAAACTTCTCCTATTTGTTCCCTTTGGGTATATTAAATATAACATTGGTAACACTTTTTTACAACCTCCTACAGGCTAAAGCCATGTTTGTGAAAGATCCAGCCCTTAAGAGATGGGAACGAGATCTAAAAGTTTCTTTCTCAGACTCTCTGTAACAAGCTATACTTTACAACCATAGCTCCTCCAAATGCATCAACTACTTGCAGTTGTCCCAAAAACTCCACCCCAGGTGGTATCTAGCCCCTATTCAAATACATACATTTGCCAATGTAGATGATGACAAATGCTGACGGGGCTGCTCCTAAACATGTTCTCTACCCCATGTTCTCTACCCCATGTCTCTCATTTCCAAGGTCACAGGCTGTCTAACAAACCCTTTCCCATCCTTATTCTCACTATAGGAATCGACACCTTCTCACACAACCTCTGAACTTTGGTTATGCTCATACCTTTTTCCCTAGATTGACGATTATGCGTAAATGGAGAGGTACTATAGTTACAAACCTCTCAGATGTTAAACTCCAACTGAATCTGACAAAAATGGTCAGCCCTGCAATCTGGCTCCATTGAAAAGTTCAACAGCTCCTGGGATGTATGGCTTAAATTTCAGCGAGACCACAGTTAATTAAGTTATTAGTCTATATGGTCACATACCTTAGTTATCCTTATGTGGCGACTGTTTAATAGTATTACTGTCGTTGTTATTGTTTAATCCTTCTCCAGAAATTATCAATATAAGCTCTCTGGTGTCCATTAGGACGGTGGTTCTCAACCCTGTCCTCAAGTACCCCCAACAGGCCATGTTTGTAGGTTTTCCTTTATCTTGCACAGGTGCTTTAAATCAGTCAATGGCTGGGTATTTCGGACAGCTATTTTATCTAACAGAAATTCCCAATACATGGCCTGTAGGGGGTACTTGAGGACAGGGTTGAGAACCACTGCACTCGGACACATGTTTCCTCCAACCACTAGGAATAGTTCTACCTCTGTGTCTATGGTTTTTTGAATGCCACTACATATTCATTTTTCAAGAAAATCCAATAAATATTATATCTTTAAATATACCATTGGAAGCATTTTGTCATATCTATTTGATAGGTACAAAAACTACCCATTGCTCTTCTCAGAAATTCAGAGCTGTTCTCTGCACACTTTAATGCTAGGTATACACAGGCTTAAAATGGTCAGTTCAGCAGTTAACAGCAGACTTTTGGCCCGTGTATACAGTTTCAGTCCAACAGAAGCCGGTAACATGCCTGGCTTCTGTCGAATGAGCCAGCTGGAAAACCAGCAACTGATCAGCATCCAATCAGATCCTGCAGCCAATTGCTGGGGGAGATTGCTGTACTAACATCACATAGTTAAATGCAGCGACCTCATCAGTTTTTTGTTGTTCAACCCACTGGATTGAACAAAAAAAAGCTTCCTGCGTACCAGGCTTAAGTGTTAACACAAAGAGCTCTCCTAGATCTTATCTTGAAATACAATATGATTAGCCTTTATGTTTTAGAAATCCTAAAGTAAGGCCGGCCATACACGATTCAAATCTCAGCCAGTTCAGCAGGATTCAAATCGTTAATGGGCAAGGTGAATGTGCCAAGTTGATCGATCGATTGATCAACTTGGGTACAACTAGTTTGCTGGATTCACTTGCTCAAGCAGCTACTATAGCTGCAATCGATAATCACTATCTTCTCCCAGCGGGGATGGCTTCCCCAACCAGCCCCCTGCCAGAAGAAGACAATTGCAGATTCCCCTGTCAGCACTTCCTGTGTTGATGGGGGAATCATACAAATTTCATTCCTGCAATCAGTGGTTACAGGAAATAAATTTGCACCGTGTATGGCCAGCCTAAGAGTATTAAAAAAAAAACATTGGACAGGGCTCTCACCTCTTAGTCGAGAGAGAGAATGCTATATTTGGTAAAACTACCATCATTATCACATACAGTACATGGGCCCCTATGGGGTAATTTCTAATTTTTTTCACTATTACTCCTTTTGTATCTCTTTACTTTGAGTTTCTGTGTTTTCTCTATTATAGGCTCTCCTTTTGAACTGTATACGGTTGGATCTGATCTTTAGGCCTATATTGAAGCCCTACAACCATTTGGGCTTTAAGCCAGGCACTCAGTTTCAAGGCCTACTCCTAGACACCTGATGTGACCTAACAGGTCCCTATAAGGTCTCATGCACACAGGCCATTTTTCGAACTCTCTTAGTAGTCTTTCCTTCCGACAGCAACATTTTTGGCAGAAAAAACGCCTGACGCTTGTGAAAGTGTCTAATGATTTTACAAGCATTTAGGCGTGTTTATAAGCATCAAGTGCTTGGACGTTAATTCATTTATAATAATTTATTTTGCCGGAATAATAATTTATTCTGACTATTGAAATGAATTAATGGTCATGCACTAAACATGCTTAAAAGAGTCAAGCATTTTTTCTGCCAAAACTCTGCTGCTCCTGGACACATTGGCTGTGGTTTTTTTTGTTCCTGCTTGTAAAAGCCCCTGCCACTAAAAGCTGCTAAAGGCCTATGGGGTTGATTTACTAAAATTGGAGAGTGCAAAATTATGTGCAATTCAGCATAGAATCAGCTTCCAGTTTTTTTTTTTTTTTGTTCAAGCTTAATTGAACAAGTTGAAGTTAGACACTGATTGGCTACCATGCACCAGATTTTGCACTCTCCGGTTTTAGTAAATCAACCCCATAGGCCTTTAGCAGCTTTTAGTGGCAGGGGCTTTTACAAGCAGGACAAAAAACCCACAGCCATTTTAGTAAATTAACCCCATGTGTGCATGTACTCATAGGCTAACATGCAGGGGAGTTTATAGGCATTAAAAAAAAGCCTGAAGCCCCTAGAAGCAGCTGCAAAAACATCCAATGTGCATGAGGCAGTGTGCATGAGGCCTAATGCTTTCTTGTACATGTCAGTAGCATGTTGTTGTATTTTTGATGGAGTCTCTGCACCACAAATAATCAGCCAAATGTTTAAAAAAATCTCTTTATTGCATTCAATAAATATCATTGAAAAAGAAAAAATAGATATGTACCTTTTTTATAAAAAAAACCCTATACAGATTAACCACATGCCGACCGAGCCATAGCCAAAAGAAGGCTACAGCGTGGTCGGCTTATTCTAGGTGGACGTCCGTATCGGTACAGTGAGAGGGGAGAAGCAGAGAGGGGAAGAGACGGGACCAGCGCTGTGGGCTGGATGTGTAGTGCCCACAGCGCTGGTCAGTGACAGCACTGTGCAATACTCTGCCAGCAGTGTGCAATACACTGCCACCACTGTGCAATACTCTGCCAGCACTGTACAATACTCTGCCAGCACTGTACAATACTCTGCCAATACTGTGCAACAACGCAACACTGCAATACTCTGCCAATACTCGCCAATACTCGCCAATACATTTTAATAGAAACAAATAATAATTTATTTTTTTTTACAGAATTTTCAGTATTTTTTGAGTTATAGCGCAAAAAATAAAAAACCCAGTGGTGATTAAATACCACCAAAAGAAAGCTCTATTTGTGTGAAAAAAAGTACAAAAAATTAATTTGGGTACAGTGTTGCATGACTGAGTAATTGTCATTCAAAATGTGAGAGCCACGAAAGCTGAAAATTGGTCTGGTTAGGAAGGGGGTTAAAGTGCCCAGTGGTCAAGTGGTTAACCTACCACCCCCCCAACCTTACTTACTATAGTAGAAATCAGATCTCATAACTGTCTTGCTTTATACTGCACAACACAGTGGGGGTTATTTACAAAGGGCAAATCCACTTTGCACTACAAGTGCACTGCAAGTGCACTTGGAAGTGCAGTCACTATAGATCCGAGGGGAACATGCAAGGAAAATAAATAACAGCATTTTAGCTTGCACATGATTGGATGATTAGATCAGCAGAGCTTCCCCTCATTTCAGATCTACCCCTCAGATTTACAGCGACTGCACTTCCAAGGGCACTTGTAGTGCAAAGTGGATTTGCCTTTTGCAAATAACCCTCAGTATCTAGATGTAATATTCTTCCTGGAGCACAGGCATCATGAAAAGAAATTGAATGTAAACGTTGCCCATCATAGTGCAGTATTAAGTTGGAGATCTGATTTTGTTTTATAATAGCTAAGTAAAAGAACACATGCAGGTTTTAATTAAAAAAAGGGACACCGGTACTTTAAATGACGTGATTACAGTAATACAAGTAATAAATACATAAAAGATACATTAATCTTGTTCACGTTTAATGGTAAATTTGTTAAAAAAAAACAGTTGTTACTAAAGCAGAACCATGTTTTAAGCTGTAAAGACTACTATACGCAATCATTGCAAACATAGATCGACTGGTTTTAAACAATTGTATTTTATTTTAGTCTGTTGTAATATGAACTGAATATTGTCTAATTTTATCTAATTTTGAATAAATGTTATTTTTTATCAAAAATGCTGTGCCTTAAAAGTCTCGTGCTTATACTATCAATATAGTTTAGATACATGTAATAAATACATAAAAGATACAATAATCTTGTTCACATTTAATGGTAAATATGTTAAAAAAAAAATAAAAACACAGTTGTTACTCAAGCAGAACCATGTTTTCTCATGTGAGATAAAAGAAGGTCAGTTGCTTCTTATTAGTAGGAAGCACTGATCAGAAAAAAAATGTAATAGACCTGCAGTTTATTACCCTAATCACAACTTGAAACAGTAAGAATTGGTCCCCAGTGGCCTATCTAACTCGTTTGTTAAATGGCTTGTCCAACTTTATCAATGCAGCTCTATCAGCACAACTGATGAGCCACAGCACCAACATTTCACACCTCAATGCAGACAAAAGTCTCACTTTGCACACTGCCTCTTTTCCTTTATTAAATGCTTCTTTCCTTTTTTTAACATATTTCATATGTTACAATCCCTAAACTATGGAGACTCATAGAATTATCAGCAACATTGTCAAAACAGCAAGCATCAACAGCAGCTTGGTGGGTGTTAATCTGTTTGGGTTACAAACTGAATAAAGGACACATTAGTTATTGTGCACATGTCAAAGGTTAGTGCATACCCACGTTATAAATATGTGATAGCGCAGTGCCCTGGGATTAATTCAGTTTGCACCTCTATACATACTCCTGACATGCAATCAGCACAGTGAAATACTCATTACTGCCTGGCTGTCTGTTGTAGACAATTTCAATTATATTGGCATTTGAATGGCTGAAGAAACCCTTTAGGGCTGGCTTCCGAGATTAGATTTAAAGGCTGTGTAAATTAACAAAGTTGCAAACACCATATTATCTGCCAGGCAAAGGAGGGCACATGATAGAATGACAGTGAAGCTGACAAAATTGTTAAAATCAGTTGGAAGGCTTGATATTTTAATTTGCTGCATAAGCTCACACAAAAAAGTGTTTGGTATGCCGCTTGCCTGTACACGGAACCTTTATACGTCTGTCCCTTTCGCTAATCTGTAATGAAATCTGCTGCTCTGCAAGTTTATTAGCCTATGTGCATTGTATTCAGACACAGTTCTGCCAGCCCTTACTTTCTTGTTATGTTGCATACAATTTACCTTTAAATTTGACACTTTGTTATAATTATTTATTAAGATTTAGATAAGACCACTAATTATATATATGCTTTTATCAGACATATAAATTTGGCAAGGATAATATCAAATATTACATTGTGAGTCAGCTGTTGCTTTTACATTAGTGATTCATGTCATCACAATTTAGAGTGTGTTCCAAATTCAATTAGTTTACAATTGCTGCTACTTTTTGATTTGAAGCATTATTAAAGACACATTTTTTTAAATCAAAATAACAAACATTTTATACTTACCTGCTCTGTGCACAGAGCTGCCCTGACCCTCTTCTTCTGGGGTACCCCGACAGCGGTCTAGACTCCTCCTCTTCTGTATTTGCTATGGGGGCAGATGTTGCATGCTTGATTCCAAGCTGGGCTGTGTGTGGAAACCCTTGAAACCCTTTTTCCCTTGCAAAAGTCAAATGACTAGTGGCGAAACATGTAGGGGCGGAGCCTAGGACATCATTATGTATACCAGGAAGTGGGTGAATAGCTGAATACTGGAGATTGTGGATCTGAAATTCTTTTAAAGGGGGGCAATTGCTTTTAAGGTGGTCTATGCTGTACTGCACCAGTTTGAAGTGCACTTTAATATGCAAGTGCAATTATCTTTTATAATAAAAAGTGGTTTTAAAGCGAAGCTCCACCCAAAAGGGGAAGTTCCTCTTGTTTGCATCCCCTCCACTGTCACATTTGGCACTTGTTTGGGGGGGAGTGGGTACCTTGTTTTGACAGGTACCTGCTCCCACTTCCAGCTCCGATTGCTGGGGGGAGCTGAGCTGGAGGTTGCCCCCCCTCTTTCCCCTGCAGTCTTCTGGGACACATCACAGGTGCCAGAAGACTATCGGACCAATCACAAGGCTCTGTGCAACTCGAGCATGTGCATTAAGAAACTAGCTGTAAAGCCACAAGTTCACTTCCTGTTTCCGTAACTTCCGATGCTGGCGCCTGCACCCAAAGCCTATTGATGCATCGGCTCGGGTGAGGACATTGCTGCATCCCTGGACAAGTATCCTTATACTAAAAGTCAGCAGCTACAGTATTTGTAACTGCTGACTTTTAAAAAAAATTTGGGGGGAGCCTGGAGCTCCTGTTTAATATAGAAGAAAGTGCGATGACGATCTTCTTTTTTTTTTTGTGAGATATATAATAGAGAGTTACCCACTGAGAAGAGGTTGCTTAAGTGGTCCTGAGAAACCATTCAGGAAGGAGCCACGGTGACCATTTTGAAGGTATCCAGGAGGTACTTAACCCCTTAAAGGGATAGGCGCAGTGGGACCTATTTTTCTATATAGGTGGAGGAGCACTTGGGATTCATATCTTTAGATTTATTCACTGGTAATTGCAATAAACACGCTAGACTTACACTTAATCTTAATTTTTTTTCTCTGTTGATTTATTCCACTTATTATTTTTATTTAGTTCTATTCTGTATAAAATTTCCAGCACACAGGTCAATTTTGAAAACCGATGATGGACACACGCGTTAGACTTCTATTCTTCTGTAGGATTGCTGGTTTATTTTATTTGCTTGCATTTATTTTTTAAAGTACGTTTTGGGTGCACAAACGTTCTCTGCAGCTGTGTGGCACTTTTTATTTTGTGCAGATGTGGGAACAGATGTCAGTGCAGGCAGGAGCTTTTTGAAAGTTTAATTATGTGTTTTTTGTCTTAGATAATTGTGCAGAGAGTATTGTAATTATCAATAAATGCTCCACAATGGCTGTATCTTACTGGTTTCTGGTCTAGCTAAAAGTCTACTAGTCTGGTTTGACTAAAACTAGCTATAGATAAGTCGTTTTTTTCCTTCATCCAGCAGTCTGGATGAAAAAAAAAAAAAACGATTCCTCCATCCATACAAACAAGGTGGATGAAGAAATTCACCCCTGCTGGAACACCGCATTTTGACAGCTGGGTCCAGCACTCTGAGAATACACTGATTAGTAGCTGCAGCCACTTATCGACAAAAGTTTTCCATCTTGTCCATTTAACTAAGGCCCCTTCAAACGGGTGCCTCCACGCAATGGATTCTGCTTGCTCAGCGGGGGATTGCTCCGCTGATCCCCTCGGAGCAAGCGGATGACAGGCCCTGTCCACTCCACTGTGCAGAGCAGACACAGTCCTGCTTTCCTCTATAGGGAATCAGACCACCTTTGTGTTTTCATCTGATCTTATCTGATCCGCCAGACGGATGGACAATAGGATTACCGTCCGTCTGAATTTTGCAGGCAGGATTGGATCGGATAGCAGTGGATGTCAGCGGATATGTGGGACTTGTAGGGGACACTGCAAGGTCTGATCAGGCGTGTCAAACGTGTCAGTTAGTGTCTGATTGTCCACTGCAATATTGCAGTCCCGCTATAAGTTGCGATCACTGCCATTACTAGTATAAAAAAATAAATAAATAAAAATTCAGTATATATGCCATAGTTTGTAGACGCTGTGGGGTTGATTTACTAAAGGCAAATCCCCTTCACACTACAAGTGCACTTGGAAGTGCTTTTGCTTTAGATCTGAGGGGAAGATCTGAATTGAGTGGAAGCTCTGCTGATTTTTTCATCCAATCTTGTACAAGCAAAAATGCTGTTTTTTATTTTGCTTGCATGTCCCCCTTGGATCTACAGTGACTGCTTTTCCAAGTGCACTTGCAGTGCAAAGTGTATTTGCCTTAAATAACCCCCTATAACTAACCAAACATTTGTACCAGAATACAAATTGGCTAGGATTTATGAAGAAATTCGATTTTACATTTTTTTTACTTGATGTGTTTTATAGCAGAAAATATAAAATATATATTTTTTTTTCAAAATTGTCTATAGCGCAAAAAATAAAAATGATCAAGTACCACCAGTGATGATCAAGTACCACCAAAAGAAAGTTATATTTGTGGAAAAAAAAATGACATCAATTTTATTTGTGTACAGCGTTGCATGACCGTGCAATTGTCAGTTAAAATAAACCAGTGCGCTATCGCAAAACATGACCTGGCCATGAAGGGGGGGGGGTAAATCTTCCAGAGGTCAAGTGGTTAATCTAATGCCCCGTACACACGGTTGGATTTTCCGACGGAAAATGTCCTATCGGACAATGTTGTCGGAAATTCCGACCGTGTGTAGGCTCCATCGGACTTTTTCCGTCATATTTTCCGACGGACAAAGTTTTATCTCCTGCTCTCAAATTTTCTGACAACAAAGTCCTATCAGACTTTTTCCGATCGTGTGTAGCGAATTCCGACGGACATGCTCAGATCACATTACAAGACCAAAGCTATTGGCTACTAGCCTCTACGTAGTCCCGTCGTAGGCAACAAACGTCACCACGTTCAGAATGATCGGATTTTCCGACAACTTTGTCCGACCGTGTGTATGCAACACCAGTGTTGGACAAAATCCGTCGGAAAAATTCCGATGGATTTTGTGGTCGGTGTAACAGACCTTGCCGGGACAGAGGCTGTTGGAGGGGACTGAATGCGAGCCTATTGCCTTGTGATTATGGGCCCTGGCATTTGGGGGAACGGTGCTCTTTGGGCTGCATGCCTGGGGACCCCAGAGCTGGTGTTACTTGGATTCGGGTCCATGCTGGCCCCCAGGACACAGACTCTGTATGTGTATTTGGCATATTAGCAAGAGATGCTAATGTCATGAACTCCAGTCAGCCTGTCTGTTGTGTAAATGAATATAGTCTGGCTTGTAGGAGTGTTTCACCTATTGTTGTGTGTGCTAATTAACCCAGCAATTGAATGAAGGAGTCCAGTGTTGATTAAGATAATTAGCTCATGCTAATTAGGTTAGGTGTGAGTCATCTGGCTGTATATATGTGTAACATGTCAAATAAAGATTCATTCCTGATGTACCCTACACTGGTGTTGTCTGGTGACTGGGTGAGCTAAGGGGTCTTGGATTGTGTGCTACCGGACAGAGGAAGCATTTACGGCAGACATCTTGGGTACGAGGTCCGTCACAGTCGGATTTTCCGACCGTGTGCACGGGGCATAAGTGTCCTACAACAATACAAGTGTAATTGATGTTAATATGTTGGCCTGTCAGTTTATCTATTTATTTACCATATGATAGTCAGTATTTGTGATGGACTGCATTTAATTTGTCCATGAAATGCCCATTCTATCTTGCATGATCTGACCATCCTCAGGCAAAGCATCAGTTGGCCATGTATAAACAAAAACATGTGACACCAACATTAAGGGAGGAACATGCAGATACCCCTGTAACCAGCTTATCTAACTTGTTTAATTACCTAATTCCCAAGCACGGTGTTGTTGGCAAAGTCTTTATTCATTGTTATACATGAGAAGATTTCCCTATCTAGAGAAAAAAAAGTTGTCACCTTATATCTATGAGTACCTGAGCAATCCTAAACATTTTTCTATTATGCCAATAAGTATTATTTTACTTATTGTAAGTGCTCATCAGTCTTTAATTAATGCCAGCTTAAAACTGTCCCCTCTGGCGTTTTAAAGGCGTATTGTTAGTCCAAAATTAGGAATGCTGTTAAGTAAGAGCTACATTAGCCACCAGGGACAGTTCCCTTTTCTTAATGCATTGGTATACAGTTCTTGGGGAATGCTCAGTGTTACTGCAAGGTTTTCAGGGTATGTTCAGCTTGCATATTTTCTAATGGGTTCCATTGGGCTAGTTCAGACAAGCAGCTTACTTCTTTTTGAACAGCTATGTAAAGCTATGAAGGCATGGCTCTGTGCATAATAGATGCCTGAGGCCAAGACCTTTGTGGTCAGAGAATGAAACCAATTATAACACACACACACACTGATCTATGATTAAAATGAAAATGCTGAAAATGAAAGTGCATACTTCATTAGCATTCTCTCATTCAAATAGGTTTTATAGATGTGTTTTTTTTTTTTTTACAGCTATTGCATCAGGTAAAATCAAAACACTAAAACCTTTAATAAGGCTGACTAGGAATACGCTTTGGGCTTGAGTTAAATATGAGTTTGCAGCTTTTTAAAGCTGCAAACTAATATGGTCTTTCACCGCTATAGAAAGCAGTAATCAGTAATGTACGTCCTGGCCTTTGATCTTTGGTTTCCAAATTCCAATAATGGGGGTTTTATTTTGTGCCAGACCCCTCAGGTTTCCCAGCAGCCTTTAGTAAGTGTGTGCTGGGGACTTGGAGTAGATAGGAAGAGGTGACTGTGTTTTCAGGGAGAGGTAGGTGCTGCAATACAGTGCTACACAGTGCTGTATTATGCTATATTATGGTGAATTGCAGTGTGGTGGGCTACTGTGCTGTGTTGTGCTGGATTACTGTGAATTTCAGGTGGTCTATATATTATTATGTACCCACCTCTGTGCTTAAAGTGCATAATCCCAACATTCCTTCCTAGGGCTACTTTTTGTGTGAAATTTCAGTTTAATTGTTTTTTTTATTTTTTTTATTTCATATATATTTTTTGATGAATGATCAGAAACCTTTTGTAAATCATACAGGGGTTGATTTACTAAAGACACACAGGGGGTTATTTACAAAAGGCAAATCCACTTCCTTTGAAATTGCACTGAAAGTGCATTTGGAAGTGCAGTTGCTGTAAATCTGAGGGTAGATCTGAAATTAATGGAAGCTCTGATGATTTTATTATCCAATCATGTGCAAGCTAAAATGCTGTTTTTTTATTTTCCTTGCATGTCCCACCTTGGATCTACAGTGACTGCACTTCCAAGCGCACTTTCAGTGCAATTTCAAATGCACTTTGCACTTGTAGTTTGCACTTGTAGTGCAAAGTGGATTTGCCTTTAGTAAATACCCCTCATAGACTGTGCACTTTGTAAAGTGCAGTTGCACTTTGCAAGAACAGTTGGTCCAGAGCTTAGGAAATGAGCAGAAGCTCTGCTGACTTCCATCATCCAAACATGTGTAAGCAAAAATGCTGTTTTTTTTATTTTTCTTGCATGTGATTGGGTATTCTTTGCAAGTGAAGTGAAGCTTTACCTAATTTCCTAAGCTCTGGAGCAACTGCACCTGCCAAGTGCAACTGCAGTCTGTTTGCCTTTAGTAAATCAACCCCACAGTGACAAGCTGCACCGCTTACTGTATGACCCTCTATTATAGAGGAAGCGCTCAAACATAGTAAGTCAATCAGCATATTAGGAGCCATGTTATGAGAAATATTGTAAACGAAAGAAAGAACACACAATGTGCATAGCTCACAACTCTCCCTGATTTTCGACTATCCCTCATTTATAACAATGCCCCTCTGTCCCTCTTTCCACCTCATTTGTCCCTCATTTTGGTCTGATCGATATAGTTGTATATAAAATGCACTATTTAGCTATCAAAAAGTGTTTCCGAGTGCTAAACCTTTCATCCAAACTGTAAATTGCTTCATTTGTAAATTCCAAAATCCAATATAAAGGAATAGTAATGGTTAAGAAAGCACTTGTGGGTTTAACTAATCTTTTTTTGTACAAGTCTCCTTTAAGGGGTTGTGGCATAGGGTGCATCCTTTGCCTGCATAGTTTTGCTAATAGTCCCTCATTGTCCCTAAGGGCTCATTTACACTTGCTTCGGCTTCAACACACATTAACGGCTTGTTTACACTTGCTTCAAAACAAGGCTTCGGACACGCTTTGTTAAAGCTCTCTGAACGCCAGTCAAAGCTCACTAAATAAAATGGTTAGCTTACAGTCCTGTTTACACCTGATTTTGATTTGCTTTGCTTCAGCTTCACTTCAAAAATGATACCCCATGTAGCTTTAGTGGTGCTTCAAAGCGTCTTCAAAGCCTCCATAGAAGTCTATGGCAAAGCTCGCTTGTGGCCCCACTGAAGCCTCATCGAAGCCTCACTGAAGCATCCCCGAAGCCCCACCAAAGCCCCATCGAAGCTCCACTGAAGCCTCATTAAAGCACCAAGCAAAAGCAAGGTGTAAACGGGACTGAAAGCTAACCTTTTTTTAGTGACAGGGGCTTTGACTGGCGTTCAGAGCTTTAACAAAGCCCGTCCAAAGTCATGTTTTGAAGCAAGTGTAAACTATCCCTAAAGGTCCCTTATTCCCATCTCAGGAAGTTGGGAGGTATGATAGTATAGTATGTATTATAACATGATTAAGTGAAATCACAAAAGTGCCCACTCACATGTGAAGAACAAATCATGAACAAAATGTGCACACACTGCAAACAGTAACATTACTATAGGTTCCTGGATCCAAACAGGATGAGGATGGTCTGTGCCCAAAACCTCCAACAGTAAAGGTACAGGGGTTGACTTACTACAGGCAAAAGGACTGTGCACTTTGCAAAGTGCAGTTGCACTCGGCAAGTGCAGTTGCTCCAGAGCTTAGTAAATATGGTGCACTTTGCAAAGAATACCCAATCACATGCAAGGAAAATTTAAAAACACAGCATCTGTATAAATAAATGTTCAATTTAACTGCCAAAAGTCTTTTTTCGCCTTTTAACTATGTCAAGGTTGACAAACTGTAACTGTAACTGTATTGCCTATTCTCAGATGTAGTAGTAAGCAGTGCTATTGCCCATAGCAGAAGTCAAATGTCAAATAGCTCACTACAGAAACATGATGGAATTTGGTTTCTATAGGCGAAATATGCATTTTGCTTACAAAGTATTTACAGACTCTCTTCATTTCTATTCTTTTAGGGTTAGAGCAAGAGTGCAACTAATATATTGCAAACAGTTATTTTAGGAAAAATCATACACTTTAAGCAATAAACACACATCAATATATCTATCAACATGTTATTCTTGTCTTCTTTTTGATGCTGCTTAGTGATGCAGCATGTTTATATGGTACATAGTACTGCAATGTTTTGTTGTGACTGGAAATCTTAAAACAGTAGGATGTCTCCTGTGACGTCTCTCACATGTCTGCTGGCAAGTACCTGAGATTAAAGTCTTTTTTCCTAATGCTTTTAATGTAATGTAACTGATAGAATAGTTATCCTGTGAAAGACATTTATGCCACCCAAAGGCATAAAAGTACATTTTTTTTCAAATCAGGATTTGTGTAATCAGCTTATTTCCCATACAGATAGCAAGTGACCTTATTATATGTACAGAATATGTACACCTCATATTTATCTTAACAATGCATGATAATATTGTATCTTTGTGCAACTGTATTCCTATGATTTATGTTGCAGCAGGCTTGTTGTAGGGGTAAATGTTTTTAATTTTCTTATACCTAATATAGTTGAAGGTGTATTACTGTTTAAAGAAGATTCATTTCAAAATTATTGTAAGTTTTTGTTTTCCATTGGAGGTATCAAACTATGTTTGGAGACTGGGGGGTTAATTAGGCCTTCATTATTGTATATAAGGTTGCCCAAATGACAGCACAGATGCTATTCCTGAGGAAGTAAGTTTTTGATGAAACATGTTGAATGGGATTAGTCAGTGATGTCCTCACATCTAACAGGATAATTAATATTGGTGACCCCAATCTTGTAGCATGGAGGTAGCGGTGTCCAAGAAGGCATTTGTTAAACACTGCTGTATATCTCATGGAAATGTGAGTTTTTTTTATAATGATTTGAGTTTTAAAAGGCTTTATGCTATGCAAGCCCCCCCTTTATTTTTCCTGAGTTGCTACTGAAAGGAGACTGACTTGGGAGGTGACTTGAGAAAGAGCTCCTAGAATGAAACGCGTTGTCATGGTTACTCTGCTTCTTGCAGTTCAAGCCTTTCAGCTCTGATCCTTAGTGGCTCCTCCCTGGTGTCCTCCAGTGGCTTACTGACACCACTTCCGGTGCACTCGGTCTTGGCCCCTATGACTACATCTCTCCCTGCATGTGCAGTTATACCATTTCCAGTATTCTAACAGCTGGCATGGAAGTCTTTTTAGGGTTGCTGCCACATATCTATGAAGTGAGTGTTTTGCCTGAGACATATGCACTTCTATGGAATATATATTATCATATCTATAACCAGAATATGGAATTTGTATTACTGGAACTAACAACTGATTTGTGGATCTTATTAAAATTGGTTCTAATAAATTTGAAGCCAAAGTCATCTCACTTTTATAAGACATTGACTTTGCTCTGTGTTAATCCCTGGTCAATTAGGACCACGTGGATGGTAGTTGGCCATAAGCGCTTATTTCTTGGATGTTATTTACTACTGAAATGAGAGCCTGCATATTGCAGAAATAAAAAGTAGTAAAAAGAGGGTGGATCCATCTAAAATGCAGTTTTGACCAACTTAGAGATAAGTGGTCAATGCCATCTGGTGAAAGCTTAGGTGTGCATTGTGGTGAGCAATTCACAGCATTGGTGGAAGACACAGAGAAGTACCGTATTTATCAGCATATAACACACACTTTTTTCCCCTTAAAATCAGGGGAAAATCGTTGGTTCATGTTATACGCCGATCCGCGCTCACTGTGAGGGCGGGAGGAGTGAGCACCGCCAAAATACACATAGCCGAGTGTACTGTATACTCAAGTAGGCTCGACTCCGCTCGCAGTCATGCCCAGTACATCCATTGGACCTGTGTTATGTCCATCATAGGAGCCAGGCCAAGGGGCAGGACTGCGAGAGGAGCCGAATGGAGCCGAGAGGAGCCGAGATACACAGTACATCCGGCTCTGTGTATCTCAGCGGCGGTCATTTTGAAAATGATCAGGCTGCAATGAGTGAGACAGGGCAAGGCTGCAATGAGTGAGACAGGGCTAAGCTGCAATGAGGGAGACAGGGCAAGGCTGCAATGAGGGAGACTGGGCAAAGCTGCAATGAGGGAGACTGGGCAAGGCAGCAATGAGGGAGACTGGGCAAGGCTGCAATGAGACTGGGCAAGGCTGCAATGAGACTGGGCAAGGCTGCAGATGGATACTGATCATTCTGAAACGATGGACAAGGCTGCAGATGGACACTGATAAGGCTACATCGATGGGCATTGAAATGTACGTTTTTTTCCTTAAACTTCCCTCCTAAAAGTTTTTTCCTTAAAATTCCTTCCTATACTTGGGGGGCGTGTTATACGCAGGCGCGTGTTATATGCTGATAAATACAGTAATTGTTTAAACACATTTTCTACTGAGCACATTATTTCCAAGGACAAAGACTTGTCAGATGAGGAATTGTTTCAAACTGGACTCTTTTTATGATATGCACAGTTTTATTTGCACTTATAGTTAGTTATTGTAGATTATGATTGTTATAATTTAATTTGTGTATGCATATTTCCAATTGCTGTTTGATGCTTTGGACACTTTATATACATAGTTAGTATTAAGTATGAGAACACTAGGAGCATTGGGCTACATGCTCACAGCAAGATTGATGCCATAACTACCATACACATTCTCAACATATCTGAAGGAAGAGTGGTGTCAAACAGGCTTTCTTGCCCATAGTAACCAACAAGATTCTTCTTTTTCTAACAAATACAGTGCAAAAGAAAAAAAAAACACAGAAAAAAATGATTAGGCTACATTCTATTTAAATTTTAAATAGAACCCAGAGATATTTTGCCATACTTTGCAGCACAAGACCTATGGCCTAATTCAGTATCGAAGGACCAAGAGCAATGATAGTTTACAATATGAGGTAACCACAGGTACTATTTAGATTTCAGATTCCTTCACAGTGTTTTTACAAACTTCACACAATTCTGTATCTCCAACATAAAATGTGCAGGTTGTTACAAGTGGCCACATGCCCTCACTTGCAATGCTGATATTCAGCAGGAACATTTGTCCTTATTAAATAAAAAGAGTTTATGTTTTTATGTACGGTACTCCTTCTTGAGTTTTGTTACCCATAGAAAACAACCTTAATCCATCTTGTCCTTTTGTGGCCTCAGCATAATAAATACTGGTTGGTTGTAATAGGGTACAGCTCTCACAAATGAGCACTTAAGAAAAATGACTTTTTATTGAGTATGGTTGTATGTCTTCTTGAAAATATCTACTAGAACAAGTAAAACATGTTTTATAACACTACATGTGAAATATATCACTGGTTTCTGATACTAGAGTACATAAGGTTCAAACAAAGGTTCAAAGGCTCATAGCGTCTTGGTTGGTGAAGACTATAGCTTTGGCCCATAAATCACAGGGGTTTGCAGGTCTGGAAGATACAATGGCACACTCTACATGCAGTGTTTCTACGTTGCTGGCAACAGTGAATCAAAATAATTAATATTTCAAAGGTAAATAATAAAAAATGAAAATATCTAAATGCACATACAGCTATTATACTTTGCTTGGGATGGTAGCCAGTCAGATATAAAATTCAGATGTAAAATTCTAAATACTTTATTACATTAAATATTTTTTTAATTGTTTTATTTTACTTTATCTTTTAGTTTGTTACCTATATTTGAGTCTCTGTAATGTCACGGTACTAGTACAGACTGTATAACATTTAGACAGTTAAAAAGCCAAAGTGATGTTAAAGTATAGCTAAAGGCAAAACTTTTTTTTAAAGTTTTGGATAGAGTGGAGAGTGATTTGAATGCTTGTCAGTTTTTATTGCTGACTGTGCCTCCGTTAGGGAGATTAACCCTCTCTATTTGTCATTGTTACCATTATCATTGAAAGTGAAAGTAAAAGAAAATCCCAAATTTTGGGTTGTCCCCAGAAAAGTAATATAGGTGAAATCTTCCAATGGGGACACTAGTTCTGGTGACCTAGGGGTCCCCAAAAGGATTCCCTTAATTTGCAGGGATTTCCTTTCACTTCCTGTTTGGCAATGGGACAGCAAGTGAAGGGAAATTTCTGCAATGGGAAACAAATCTGACAGGGATTATAACCCTTCCTTACTCTATCCAAAATGCAAAAAAAAAATGTTTCCCTCTAGTTCTACTTTAACATCCAAAATTAGCTTTTCTATATATTAAAGAAATACTGAGAATAAGATGGTAAAGCACAAAGGTAACAATATGATGTTCTAAAGTACATCTAAAGGCTAAACTGTTTTTGGTTTGGGTAGGGTGGGACATGGTAAACATCCCTCTCAGCCATTTTTCTGCCACCTGTTTTTTTTATAAAGGATTTATATTAATTTCCTGTTCTGTTGACACAACAGGAAGTGAGAGGAAACCTTTCCAAATTGATGGAAACCCTCTCTTAAACAATTGCAACCAGAACACGTGCCCCCATGAAGATATCTATTCTATCCCCATTATGGTGCTAACTCAATATTTTTGGATTTTTCCTATATATATAACATATATAGACAGTGAATATCCCTAGCAGGGACAGCAATTAAAACTTTACAGAGGTTCTAATTGTTCCTTGTTCTATCCTAAACTAAAAAAGTGTTTCACATTTGATAAATCTTTGTATTAAATTAAACTTTGCCCTAAAAAAATCAAAACATTTAGGCCAAACATTGTTCAAACTTTTGTTGTTGTTACTATTCTCCTAGGAGGTGCATCTTGGACTGCAATACTCACAACCCCTCCAGTGCTGCCTCCCACAGTCATTCCTTTTTCCCAAAGATGCGTACAGTGTTCCTGGATTGAATGAGGAGATTTCAAAACAGCAGACTGTACTCCTATTGTAATGATGAAGAGAGTGGCCCAGCTCTCTTCATTCCTAGGGACCAGTCAGTGCTGGAGAAGAGGGAAGATGTAAAAGACCTTGCACATCATGTAACCAGCCTGACTTGTGAAAACTTGTGGAAAAGATAAGCATAAAGTATAAAAATGAAAACCATAAAATTCAGCCAGGGGAAGGCTATTTATGGTCAGAGTAAATGAAGGGAATTGGTCTTTAACCACTTCTATAATGGACACTTTCACCTCCTTCCTGCCCAGGCCTATTTTCAGCTTTCAAAGCTGTCACAATTTGAATGACAATTGCTTAGTCATGCAACACTGTACCCATATGAAGGTTTTACCTTTTTCTTAGACATATAGAGCTTTCTTATGGTGGGATTTAATCACCACAGTTTTTTTTTTTTTTTTTTTGGCATACTAATGAAGAAATACTGAAAGTTTAAAAAAAAAAAAAAATGAAAAAAAATTTTCTTCAATTCTGTTACAAAATTTTGAAAATAAATAATCTTTCTTCATACATGTAGGCCAAAATATATTCTTCTACATTTGATCAGTCCTGATGTACTGACTGCCTATCTCATTTCTTGACACCTAAAATGCCAGGACAATACAAATACCCCCAATTGACTCCTTTTTTTACATATTGTCACCAGAGCAGTACGACTGGGGTGGTGGTGATCAGGGAAAATAACTGATGACAGTACGTAAAAAAAAATGACGTAATAATTAGGGCTGTGTAAATTAAAGATTAATTCCTCGATTAATCAATACATTTTTTTGATCGATCAAAATTCTTCTACTCACCTCTCCGCCGGCTTTCGGGTCTTCAGGGAGTTCCGTCAGAGATCCGGTGATGTCACGGGCATCGATGTCACCGGACTCCTCCCCCCTTCCCCAAGTGCCTTCCCCAAGTGCCTGCTAATGAAGGGAAGGGGGGAGGAGTCTGGTGACATCAAAGTTCTGATTGAATGTAACATGTACGGGGGAGGGGCTACGCATGACGTCACCTGCTGCTGCCCTACAGAACTAACACGATTGTCGCTTTACATTCTGTGTTTTTATCATCTTTATGTGAGTAATTTGTGTTTGAACACAAAAATTAAATCTTATACTTAAGTGGTGAGCACTTAGATCTTTTCTTTCTACCCATGACCTGGCGTCCTTGCTCAGATCTAGGGGGACGTGAGAGAAGTTTATGGTCCGTGTTAACCCTTTTGATACCCGCTTGCATGACCACCTGTTTGCACAGGGGTCCATGCCATAAGGTGCGAGTGATTAGTTAGACCGGAGGTGGAGGGATTGTCACGCTACTGTGGAAAAAAAAATGACTTATGTCAGTGTTACAGTTTGAATTTAAAACGTATTTGTGAACTGTGAAGTTAAGTCATGGATTGTGGAAACTAACTAGTGTCAGGTGATTGCATATAGTGTACAGTATACCACATTTACCACTGACTAATGCAGAGTTGCAATGCAAGGAGATCAGCTAAAAGTAGTTGGATCTGTATGTGCGTTATAATCAATCGAAATTAGTCGATTAATCGAACACGAAAATTTTAATCAGTAACAGCCCTAATAATAATTAAAAATTATAATAATTTTTTTACTTTTTTTACAATATTTTTTTATTTTTTCTTGACATACTGTAACCAGAGAAGTGCAGTGTTTCCATAGGGACACCGTAGTACTCTGCGGAGGTGATCAGGATTTCCTTTTTTTACACTATGATTGCTTATAACAATGATGGCCACTATTATAAGCATTCGTTTTTATGAATGGCATCCGTTCATATCCAGTATATACTATTGTTATAGCTGTGACTGACCACACCTATCACATGGTACACATGTGCTGTGATTGGCTCTGTCTGTACCATGTGATCACTATGACCAATCACAGAGATCATCACAATAGTACAGAATGAATGGCTATGAATAAAAGCCATTGGTTGTATACAAATGTCATGTAATCACTATTATTGGTCACATTGATTACATGGTACTGGGACTGGCCCAGTACACCAATCTGTCATCTGCTGTGTCCCATTGACACAGCGGGTGACAAATCATGCTGCAGCACACTCACCCAGAACTAGAAAGCTTGCACTGGCCTGACTTTTGTTTAAAGGCTGGAGACAAGTGGTTAAACATCTGAAATTGTTCTCCTCTTGATGAACTATAAGTTATCATACATAGTAAATTACACTTTTAGCATTTGCTATATGGTGTTGCAGCTTCACACATCAGGACCATGATGTCAGCTGGATATGAACATATAGTCTGACAATGATTTTTCATGCATAGTTAATGTGCATGCACACTTACAAAGTCTAAAAAAAATTAACATTCCTTGAACAGGATTATAGGGAAAACAGAAAAAGGATGCTCAGCGTTCTTTCCACTACCATGTGCCCTCACCATGGAACGGAGATCCCTATTTCTCTGTGCCATCTGTTCTCTCCTTTATCTGACCAGCTTTTAATGGTGGGACTGTACATTGTGACACTACTTCCCAGAGGTACCTTAACTCTGGACATCTGCTTTAGGGTCAATAGAACAAAAGCACAAACTACACATTGGTATGCAGAAAAAAATATGTGGCATGGACTTTGTATAAATTCTTTTGCAATCTAGGCATGTTTGGAGACAATACCTGCTACATATAGTATATAGAAAAAATAAATAATGATGCCAGCCTGGCAGCAAAATAGAAAAGTCAATGTATACACAGCTTTCTTATAGGGAAAAGGGAAAATGTGTATATATGTATATATATATATATATATATATATATATATATATATATATATATATATATATATATACTGAGTGTATATAAATAATATTAATGGCTGATTTACTAAGAAATTACTAACATTTTTCATCAACAAAGGGAGAAAAGTGTTTTTAGGAGGAACATGTTCTCTGTTATGATTCCACAATACTTTTAAATAAATTCCAGTATGTAACCTCTCTGATGTTTAATTAAAACCAATGCCCTTTTTTTTTTTAGCCAAATATGCTCTATAATAAAGTAATATTGGATCAAATAATGATCATGGAATGCATACTAAATAAGTGGGGCTCACTGTGTATGACACGTGCTGGCACTCACTATTAGTACTCAGTCGCCCTCAGATTTAAAGTGATTCTAAAGGCCACATTTTTCCTCAAATAACACACATGTCGTACTTACCTGCTTTATGCAATTGTTTTGCACAGAGCAGCCCTGATCCTCTACTTCTGGAGTCTCCCACCAGTGCCCCTGCCTCCCCCCCACCCCATGCTGGGTCCTCCCAAAGCAAGCTGCTTTGACACACAGAGCGTGGCTCAGCCCCATTCCCCACTCTCTCCTCACTGGCTGTGATTGACAGCAGCAGGTTCCCACTGCTGCTTTTTTGTCCAATGAGGAGGGAGAGGGCTGAAAGAAGCGATGTTCTCGTGCACATCACTGGATTGAGATCAGTCTCACGTAGGTATTTAGGGGGGCTTCGGGGGGAGCTGCAACGAGAAGGTTTTTTTTTTTATGTTAATACATAGAATGCACTAAGGTAAAAAGCCTTGAACCTTTAGAACCACTTTAACCATGTATTGCCCCAAACAACAGACATGTGTATGCTATGCTAAAAAAGTCCCAAAGAGTGAACTTAGGTTTTTCTCTCATTGCTGGACCTTTGTAGAACAGTTGGTTGTAGAACCTTGTTAACCTCCCTGGCGGTAATCCCGAGTCTGGCTCGGGGTGGAACTTCAGTACCATAAGTGGTAAACCCGAGCCAGACTTGGGATCGCAATGCAGGATACAGGGGGAAGTTACTTACCTTGTCCCCTGGATCCTGCAATGTCTCCCTGCTGTGTGTGCGAGCTCCTCCGCTCCTTTCACACAGTGCCAAGTGCCACTGAACTCCGTTCCCTGCGACGTTACGACACACGGGAGCGGAGATCGGCGCCAAATTCAAAAAAGTTAAAACATACAGTACTGTAATCTTACAGATTACAGTACTGTATATAAAAAAAAATACACATCCCCTTTGTCCCTAGTAGTCTGTCCAGTGCCCTGCATGTAGTTTTATATAATAAATACAAGGGAGGAAGTAAGTCAGGTGCCTATCGTTCTACTTCCGGTTTGCGGCCGCGACCGGAAGTTCATCTATGCTGATACAAGAGATTTTAAATGTGAGTGGATATTTTTTCTGTCTTAAATAAATCTATTTAATTACTACACATTGGAGCGCTTCTTTGTACCCTTAAGCCTTACATGCCAATCTGACCTGGGAGTGACCCCCTTACCCCTGGAGTGCCCTTTGGATAGAGTATGAGGATTAAAAAAACTTTGCTTAAATAAAAATCTATTTAATTACATGTAAATAAATTACACTAATTGACAAAGATATTAGTGGCGAGCGCTTCTTTGTAAATGTTAGCTGTTCACAATGGTATAGGCACCATAGCAGCAGAAAAAATAATGAGAACCTGGTAAATAAGACAAGTCTGTGAAAAGCAGCACGGCCTTAATACCAGGAGGTAAAGATCACAAGGCTAATATTAAGTCCAAGCTAAAAGACAACTTATTAGCGACGATATGCCATTTCTGCCTTACAACGCTTGTTGGAAAAAAGTTGATGCGCGTTGGGAAGCGATTGGAAGGCAATGGGACGCCTGACCTAGCCCGGAGTGTGAGCTCCCCGGGGTCCCCTTAGCTCCGTGCTCCGTGCCCTGGAGTGCAATGCCTTTGGATACGCGTTTCGCAAAGTATTGAGGATGCGGTCGGTGGCCTGAGCCTATAGGAAAGAGGACCGGAAAGCTACCAGGCTTGCCACCTTAGAGGCTATCTGCTACACTAGGCCATTAGAGTAGGGGCCGCAAATAGAGGTGAGAGGCTGGGGGGAAATAGTGGGGTGCACCCCTGAAGTCAGCACGGAGCACTTTCTGCACGGATCATCACTGTGATCAACACAAAGACTCCTGAATATATTATTTTTTATTTGCACTAACTATAGAGCCTTATGCGCCTCAACATCACAGATTGTGGACTTTAACGTTTGTTTTTGCGGTATTTTTTCCTACAAGCTGGGACTTGTAGTGCACCAGATTTTATTTTTATTTTTTATAATTTTTTCATCGTTATTTTATCATTGGTACCACTTGATTTACCATACCTACAGTGATAATATTCTTTCTCATCTGTATGGTCACTTTATCACCATTTGGGATATAAATGCACATTCGTTCAGCTATATATTTTCCTTGCAATTCCCTTGCACTCCCAGAACCACTTTATCGGTTCTGTATTCACACATCCTGCACGTTGCACTGTGCACTTTATATTATTTGTTCTATGGAAGATTTCTTGCTTATTTTATCATTTACATCATTTACATCATTCTTCACTTTATTATTTATTACAGCACGGATATTATTATTAATATTATTTTTATTGAAGATTTTATTTATCTATTGGTCACTTTTCTTACACATCTTATCTAGATTCACACATCTTATCTGGATTCACCATTTTACGTATATTTTATTAAGGAATTGTTTTTATTTGTATGTATATACATATTTATTTATATTCACATATATTTACATATTTGTGTCAAAGGTCACCTATCTTTCGGATTCTCTGAGCTTTTTAGATTATTTAATTAAGGGTTAGTGCCACATACCCCATTATTCATTTTTACCTTTACAAGTGTGAGATCACTTATATGTTGGCTGCTTTCCATTTCATTGGTTATAGTAGTTTTTGGTTGAGCGCACTGGTTACCCCTTTACTTTATATAATAAATACAGTTTTTTTTTCTGCCTGGAAACTGGAGATTGTCCATAGCAACCAAAAAGTGTCCCTTTATGTCAAAAGTGGTTTTAGACCAGCTAGAAAACAGCGATAATAAATTAGAATCACCATCATCAAGATTCATCATCAAACACTAAATGTAATGACAGCGACAATTTTGCAACTGAGCAAATTTCTGTGTTTTTGATTTGATTACATTATTGAATAACTTTTATAGTTATTTATTATATTATAATTTATGATTTTGCGTTTCAAACTTTATCATACCCGGGATGTCTACTAGACTCTGGTTTGGACAGATTTAAGTGAGTTATTCATAAGAATTGCAGGCCTACAATATAAAACGCCAAATTTCCATGCAAAATAATTGTACCGCTTTTGGTACAAAATTCCTGACATAATCATACCGCCAGGGAGGTTAAACAGCATTAAGGTTCTGAGAGGACTTAGGGCCGCTTTGCATTTATTAAGCACAAAGCGTCTCTGGTCCTAGAAGTCCAAAAATATCTAGGATAATATAAAACATTACAAGGTGCTGGGAGACCTGTTTGTGTAATTAGCTCATTCCGATAGAAGTGATTATTCTGTATAAATGATGGACGTGGAGAGTCCTTACATATGATGGTTTTTCTGTGCAGCTGATTTTGACTTGGCAAATACTTCCACTGGGGATAACTGCAAAGCAATTTTTCAAATTTCCTCTGAGACTGTTTCCTAACTTGCCAATTAGTGTCAATTGAGAGTGTTCATTTTGTGGCTTGGACACCTGCTTGCTTGCAGCTGATGTGGGAATACCAATTCATTTCAAACAGACTGAGTAATGACTATCAATTAGTATTAAGGGAATCTGCATTCAGTAACTCACAATTTATTTCAAGAGCAATTAACCTAGCTATGCAAAGCATTAGACAAAAGGAGAACATTTCTGACCCATGCTTCAAAGCTGATGCTGTAGTGTAAGAACCAGGTTTTATTAAAATCCCTTGGACGTCCTTGTGACAACTCTCTCCTAGGATGAGTAGGAACCAATAGCATGACATCTTTCCTGGTTAATAAAGCATGCATTGGTTTGTGAAGATTGCATATTGAAAATTCAAAGACATGTTACAGTGTGAAAAACAAACTCCCGTAAAAACCTCCCTAGTAAGTAAAAATCATTTTAACAAAAATTTCCCATTAATAAATACAATCATTTGATGAAATGGTAATGTAACCAGCATTTATCTTCCCCCAGCTCCCACGCACACACCACTCTACTATTTCCACTTTACTTTCTTTCAGTGGGTGGTGTCCCAGTTGCTAGGCAACTATCTTTGCCTATCTTTGAAAAGAAGTACAAACTTTTTCAGTATGGACATAAAATCCAGGGCCTTTGCTTGTGCAGCTATGATAGATGAGTGTGCAGGATACCAGATGTCAAACACCAGATTATCATTCTGTGGACCTTCAAGGCAGTTGATAGTAGATGGACATTTCTCTTCAAACCTTAGCAAGTAGGGTGGTGGTGCTCAGTAAGCTGAATGACATGCTGCCTAAAGCCCCATACACACGGTCGGATTTTCCGATGGAAAATGTCCTATCGGACAATGTTGTCGGAAATTCCAAAGACAAAGGACAAAGTTTTATCTCCTGCTCTCAAATTTTCCGACAACAAAGTCCTATCGGACTTTTTCCGATCGTGTGTAGCGAATTCCGACGGACAAAGTGCCACGCATGCTCAGATCACATTACAAGACCAAAGCTATTGGCTACTAGCCTCTACGTAGTCCCGTTGTAGGCAACAAACATCACCACGTTCAGAATGATCGGATTTTCCGACAACTTTGTCCGACCGCGTGTACGGGGCATTAGACTTGCCTTATTGAGAATAATTGCCTGCATCCTGGAAAAACCTTGCTCACCAGTTTACTTCTACATTTATATGAATGATAGCCAACATTTAAGAAAATATTTTTTGTCATCTATATTCAATGTTCCACTGCTTTTTGCACATCAAGCTGGACATCTATTTAAATACAATAAACTTATGTAGCGGCAAACATTATATTTAATATATTTATCATCCAGGTCTTCTATTGCAACCAGCTACTCCTGCTGTCACGTAGGAACCTTTTATTACACCAATATCTTTAGGTAAAAAATATGCTTAGTTTACCTTAATTTATTTATTTTTAAATTTTCTTCCCATTGCAAAATTGTGCAGGGCTTTCAGACAGACATATCTGTTAAATTCTTTCTTCCTAAATGATCAAACGTGTGATAGGTAGAGTGCAGAATGGCTAAAGATCCATGGCTTATGGAACTGCAGACTGGTGGTCTGTTAAATAATACATTGTCACAATAAAAATCAAAAGCATTGGAAGGTAGACTGTGTCTGATAAGGAATGGAAAGTTTAAGGCCACATTCACATCACAGCAGATTCTAGCAGCAAGAATCAGCAGGTTCTTGCTGCTGAAATGACCAGGGCATGTGAATAGTAGCAGAAGTATATTTGTTTTTTTGGGGATATTTATACTCACCTAGGTGGATGCAGCATCAAACCGATGCAGCATCAAATCAATGCTGCATTTGTCCCCCGGCGTCTCTGTACTGAGAGCCATGAACATTGCCGATGACTTGGTTCCCATAGATCCCTGAGAGGAGAGCTGCTGACTGCCAGTCAGCAGCTCTCCTCTCATCTCCTCCACGCTCATTGGAGCACTGAGCTATGGAGGGGTGGGGAGCGGCTGTCTCAGCAGCTCACTGAGACTGCCATCAGTCAAGGCAGCTGGCGGATCCAGATTTCGGAAGTCGGGATGATGTGCTGCCTAGGACTGACTCCTGTGACGTCAGCAGAGAGCAGACCTCAGTCCACTATCCGCTGAAAACGAGTCACAGGAGTGCAAAACGAATTGCACTCCTGTGACCCTTATGAGAAGCCCAGCCTAAAAACCTCAGGCTGGACTTCTCCTTTAAGATAATGACAGGCTGATAGCAGCCACCACTGTTTGAATATAGTCCTTGGCAAGTTACTTATCCACAACAAAACCATTCCACCCATTTCAACTGTAGCTCTCTCCCTTACATTGGTTGCTAATGTTAACATCTTGTTCTAGTCTCTTTAGAGAGTACCTAAGAATACTCTCTTTTTATTCGTATGTAAAGCTCCAGCAGCTGTGGCAAAACAAAAGTTCATGTTAATATTGTAAGATTCTGAAACCTCAAAATTGCCAAGCTTGGCAGTTAACTGGCCATGCCATGTTGGGAACATGTTTCTTTTATAGAGCATATATATAGCCACCTAGAGAAGCCAAGAAGTTTGTGCTCATGTGCCAGAACTCATGTGAGTTTTGGTCAAAGTATTTCCAGGTTGCATGAACATGTGTCTAAACCTTTACCAGAGGCAGGAATCTTCCAGATACCACTAACCTTCTACTGCGATTGTGCATAGGGGAATAAGTAGAGAAAAATACCTTTTCTGACATTCTACATTACTGAGTTTGACTGGAGTATGTTTGTAATTAAAGATGGACTTCTGTTATACTGTACATATATATATATATATATATATATATATATATATATATATATATATAAATAAATATATATATAAAAGCATATATACTATACTTCTGCACCGAAGTTGAAAAGTGTTACCAATACATACATATATCAAAATGGACCACCTTGATCTGATTTGATGCTTAAATAGTTGAAAAACAAAGATTCAATAGCTGTCTATGAGAATGGGGAGAAGGGGCATAATGTACCTTCCTCTAATGCAACAGCATTTTCTATTTAGACCGATAGCAGTGGGGATAGGAGAAATTTATTTTATCATAAAACACTATTGCACAGTGCATGTGCTCCAAGCTGGTCCTGGAAGTGTGTCGTCCATGTTGCTTCTGGCATCTGTCTTTCCCTCTGCTGCAGGAAAATAAAATTGCATAAAATTGGTTGGTAACGCAGTTTCTTTTTGTAATTTATAAAGCACTATTGTTCTCTATAAAAGCGATACTGTGAACTGACCTTTAGCTTTTTTACCTAAATGCTAGGAAGGAGACAAAGGACTACAATGGGCATATACCCTAAGGGTGTCACAAATAAAAGAGACAATTAAGAAAATATCTGAACACGTTAAAGCGGTGCTCCAACGTGAAGCATGCTACGCTTTCTGAATGGCCCAGTGGCGGTGGAAGGAGGAGGGGGGCTGAATATACCAGGGGCATCGCCTCAGCGAGTAATGTAAAGAATGTATTGCAATGGTATACTAAAGAAATAGAGGCTGAAAAGTTAAAGTGGTAGTAAACACTGCTTGGTGACTTGCACCTTCAGGTAAGCTTACAATAAAGCTTACCTGTAGGTACAAGGAATATCTCCTAAACATGCACAGTTTAGGAGATATTCACTATTTCTGAAGGCAGTGATGTCATAGGTGCATGCGCACTGTGCCCTGAAGGGACGGTATGCGGTATATGTCCCTTCAGAGTGTTGTGCCCCTACCATGTTTCCTGTGCGCATGAGCAGGAGTGACGTGAACCCAGAAGGAAGACCGGGTGAAGATGGAAGCCCTGTCCCCTCACTTCCTGGTCTGACTGGCTTTGCAGGGGAGTAATTGGCTTTTGCTGCTGTTAATCAATGCTAGTGATGAGTGAACAGAGGGCAGGGACAATAGACACAGACAGCAAGACTCAGGAGCAAGTCCACACAAGTGCCCCATAAAAAGTGGCTGTGTCATGAAGATCCTGCCAGAAACCTAAACCCGGGCCGTCCCGACCCTCGGATTCCATTGCGCATGCGCATGCGCGCCCGAGCACGTGCACGTGTGCAGCCGTGGACAGGGAGACGGGCGCGCGCTCTAGTTAGCGCCAGCTAGCCTATTTAAACTTGACCTGAGCAGATGCCCTTTGCTGTCTGCTCTACAGCGTTGTGGTGTGTGTAATCTGATCCTGATTTATCTGTCCTATTGAGCCGGCTTACCTGTGACTACCCAGCTATCTGCCTGTACCCGACCCCGGCTTGTTGTGACCATCCTTCTGTCTCATCCATTGTACCTCAACACCAGTTTGATTCCTGACCTGATGAACTCTGATTATCTGCATGGTCCCTGTCCGGTCTGCAGTCTGATCCCTGTAACGAACCTGACCACCTGCATTGCTCCAGCCCATTCAGTGGTTCTGTTTCCTGTTCCCAGTCTGATCATCTGCACAGATCCAGCCAGCTCTGCTATCCTGTTTACCTGTGAGCCTGCTTACCTGTTCAGTTCCAGTCTACTCTGCTGACCAGTCTGCTAAGCTGTTTGTCCAGATCCAGCCAGCTCTGCTATCCTGTTTACCTGTGAGCCTGCTTACCTGTTCAGTTCCAGTCTACTCTGCTGACCAGTCTGCTAAGCTGTTTGTCCAGATCCAGCCAGCTCTGCTATCCTGTTTACCTGTGAGCCTGCTTACCTGTTCAGTTCCAGTCCACTCTGCTGACCAGTCTGCTAAGCTGTTTGTCCAGATCCAGCCAGCTCTGCTATCCTGTTTACCTGTGAGCCTGCTTACCTGTTCAGTCCCAGTCTACTCTGCTGACCAGTCTGCTAAGCTGTTTGTCCAGATCCAGCCAGCTCTGCTATCCTGTTTACCTGTGAGCCTGCTTACCTGTTCAGTTCCAGTCTACTCCGCTGACCAGTCTGCTAAGCTGTTTGTCCAGATCCCGCCAGCTCTGCTATCCTGTTTACCTGTGAGCCTGCTTACCTGTTCAGTCCCAGTCTACTCTGCTGACCAGTCTGCTAAGCTGTTTGTCCAGATCCAGCCAGCTCTGCTATCCTGTTTACCTGTGAGCCTGCTTACCTGTTCAGTTCCAGTCTACTCCGCTAACCAGTCTGCTAAGCTGTTTGTCCAGATCCCGCCAGCTCTGCTATCCTGTATACCTGTGAGCATGCTTACCTGTTCAGTTCCAGTCTACTCTGCTGACCAGTCTGCTAAGCCGTTTGTCCAGATCCAACCAGCTCTGCTATCCTGTTTACCTGTGAGCCTGCTTACCTGTTCGGTTCCGGCCTACTCTGCTAACCAGTCTGCTAAGCTGCCCGTCCAGTCCCTGCCAGCTCTGCTAACCTGTTTACCAGTGGTCCAGCTCATCAGTCTGTATCCAGCCTTCCCTGCTATCCAGACCTCCACCGTGTCCGCTAAGTTGACTTGGTCACTCTACCGGTCTGTTGATCCTGCCAGGCACCCGTGCTCCTCCTCACTCCTGGATCTCCTGTCCCCACACCAGGGAACCAGGAGTGGGAGACGCAAGGGAGGTCTCTCTCTGCAATTTCGGGCTCGCACCACCAGGTACGTGACAGTAGCAGACAGCCATGTCTGAGCCCGAGCAGGGAGCCCCCGCCATGGAGGGGTTATGCCAACACCTGGCAGGACTGACCGAGGCGGTGAAGAATCTCCAACAGGGTATACCTGGCTGGAGAAACGGGTACTGGCCCTGTCCGGTCCTACCAGTACCCAAGGAACTTCACACCCGGCAACACCCCCAACGGGGCCTGCACCTGCCCAAACTATAGTAATGCTACCACCTGAGCCTAAGGTCCCCACTCCAGAGAAGTTTTCAGGTGCCCGTGGTAGCTTCAGGACTTTCCGCAATTCCTGCGAACTCCATTTTGCTCTACAACCTAGGACCTTCTCTTTAGAGACCACCAAGGTGGGCTTTGTGGTTGCCCTACTGACTGGGGATCCCCAAATCTGGGCCCACCGTCTCGTGGAACAGAAGGATGCAGCATTGGCCAGTCTCACCACCTTTTTTGACGCCATGGCGCAGTTATATGAGGACCCCCAACTCTCAACCACTGCGGAAGCCGCCCTACGTTCCCTTCAACAGGGTCGGCGACCAGCAGAGGACTATGTGGCTGAGTTCAGGCGTTGGGGTGCCGACACTGACTGGAACGACGCTGCTCTTCGTCACCAATTCCGCATGGGCCTTTCAGACGCGCTCAAGGACGAGCTCGCCAGAGTAGGGGTTCCTCAGACCCTGAACTCCCTCATAGACTTAAGTATCCAAATCGATCAGCGCCTACGGGAGCGTAGGGCCGAACGAACCTTGGGGTCCCCAAGACCTACCTGGATGCTCCCCAGGGCCCCAAGCCATTTCCGCTCTGCTTCCTCTGCCAGGCCTGTTCATACCTCCACGGCATCGGAACCCATGCAGCTAGGACTCCTGCGGCCTTCTCTCACCCCAGCAGAACGTCAGAGACGCCGCAGCAACAATTTGTGCCTGTATTGCGGAGAGCCAGGTCACTATGTCCGAAATTGCCCGGCTAAACTTCGTAAGTTTCCCACTATTCTTTCCAGTTATGTTGATCCAGTGACCGGGGTTTCGGCTCATCTTGCCCTTTCTGTCTCCTTCCAGCTCCCAGGAAGGACCCTGCGGACCACCGCCATCATTGACTCTGGGGCCTGTAGTTGCTTCATGGACTCTGTTTTTGCTGCCCGGCATCAGATTCCTCTTCTTCCGAGGGAACAGGGACTGTCCGTCCATCTGGCAGATGGATCTACCATTAAATCTGGCCCGGTAACCCAGGAGACTGCCCCATTGCACACAGTGATCTCTGAATCACACCAGGAACTTTTACGGCTGGACATAATCTCTTCTCCCTTGTTTCCGGTCATTTTGGGTATTCCCTGGCTGCAAGCACATAATCCAGCTATCAACTGGGCCACAGGAGAAGTGGCCTTTTCCTCTCCCTATTGCCGAAGGTCCTGCGGCTCCATGGTTTCCGCAGGACCCTCTGCCCTGCTCTGCCTGGAAACTGAGGCAGGTCTACGTCAGTCTATCCCCGAAGCCTACCATGCCTACCTGGATGTGTTCAGTAAACAAAAGGCAGATGTGTTACCACCCCACAGGCCTTATGACTGTCCCATTGAACTTCTTCCTGGGGCCAAGATTCCCCTCGGCAGGGTTTTTCCCCTAACAGAGGTGGAGCAGGGGAAACTGAAGGACTACATTGACGATAACTTGAAAAAAGGTTTTATCCGCCCGTCCACATCTCCTGCAGGTGCGGGAATATTCTTTGTAGAAAAAAAGGACCATTCCCTCAGACCCTGTGTGGACTATCGTGCCCTTGGTTCCTGAACTGTTTCAGAGGCTTGGCACGGCCTCCATTTTTCTAAATTGGACCTCAGAGGGGCATACAATTTAGTTCGCATAAAGGATGGGGATGAATGAAAGACGGCTTTTCGGTCCCGATTTGGGCACTTTGAGTACCTGGTGATGCCCTTCGGACTCTGTAACGCTCCCGCTACTTTCCAGTCCTTTATTAATGATGTTCTTCGGGACTTTCTTGATGTTTTTGCTGTTGTTTATCTTGATGACATACTAATTTTCTCTTCCTCCCTAGAGTTGCATCGTGGACATGTCAAAAGTGTTCTGGGTCGCCTCCGGCAACATGGCCTCTATGCCAAGGCCGAAAAATGCCTCTTCGAAGTGGAAAGCATACCCTTCTTGGGCTTGATCATCTCCAGTAGGGGCATTCGGATGGACCCCCAGAAGAGCACAGCCATCCTGGACTGGCCTATTCCCGCAGATAAGAAGGGTATCCAGCGATTTATTGGTTTCGCCAATTTTTATCGCAAATTCATTAGAGGATTCTCGGCCATAGTGGCACCCATTACACAGCTCACCAAACAAGGTACCCGTTTCCATTGGTCTCCCGAAGCCCAGGGGGCCTTTGAGGCCCTCAAAGGGCTCTTTACCTCGGCTCCTATCCTGAAGCATCCGGACCCTTCACTACCCTTCGTTTTGGAAGTGGACGCCTCTGAGATAGCTGTAGGAGCAATTCTGTCCCAGAGACAGGGCATCAAGGCCCTGCTGCACCCCGTGGCATTCTTCTCACGAAAGCTATCCCCAGCCAAGAAGAACTACGATGTGGGAGATCGGGAGTTATTGGCAATAAAAACCGCCCTCGAGGAATGGCGCTACCTGCTGGAGGGGGCTACTCACCCAATCTTGATCTTCATGGATCACAAGAACCTAGAGTACCTGAAGACTGCCAAAAGGTTGAAACCTAGACAGGCCCGATGGGCCTTATTTTTCTCTCGTTTTACTTTTCACGTGACCTATCGTCCGGGTTCCAAGAACGCGAAGCCGGACGCTTTGTCTCGTATGTACCACAAATCCCAGGATGGTTCCCCTCCAGACACTATCCTTGCCCCTGGAAATTTCCTTCTGCTACAGGAAGACTTGCTGTCCCAGCTCAGGCGGGCTTCCAGTGGCCTCATACCCACTCCTGGACCTGGGTTGCAGGCGAAGGATGGTCTACTGTGGCATGAGGATAAAATTTTCATTCCCGAGGGTCTGCGGGTAACCGTTCTGGAATTATGCCATGACCATAGACTTGCCGGACACTTTGGTGTCACCAAAACTACTGAATTGGTACAACGTACCTTCTGGTGGCCTCAGCTAAGAGAAGACTGCAGGAAGTTCGTAGAGACATGCACTGTATGTATACGGAGCAAGAGTTACAGGACCAAAGCCTGGGGTCTACTCAAGCAGTTGCCAGTCCCAGACCGTCCCTGGAAGATGCTGTCCATTGACTTCATCGTGGAACTGCCCCCAGCAGAAGACCACACTACGATCTTTGTAATAGTTGATCGCCTGTCAAAGATGGCACACTTTGTTCCTATGAAGGGCACCCCTTCTGCTTCAGAAACCGCACAGGTGTTCATCCGAGAAGTCATCAAACTCCATGGGGTACCGGCCAACATAGTGTCCGACCGAGGGGTACAATTTACCCCTCGGTTCTGGAAATCGCTCTGTAAGGCCCTCAACATTGAACTATCATTTTCATCCGCCTATCACCCTCAAACCAATGGGCAAACCGAGAGGACCAACCAGACTTTGGAACAATATCTACGGTGCTTCTCCTCCTTTACCCAGGACGATTGGATCTCCCTGTTACCAGTTGCCGAATTTGCATATAACAATGCCATCCACTCTGCCACCCAACAGACGCCCTTCTTCGCCAATTATGGCTTTCACCCTTCGTTCTTGCCCAATTCTCTCCCTGAATGTACTGTGCCCGCAGTTCAGAAAAAGATTGACTTCTTTGCTTCCAATAACCAACTCCTGCAGGACACCATGGCCCGGACCCAGGAACATAACAAAACAGTTTTTGACCGAAAGAGACGCGGAGAGTTGATACTGGCACCAGGTGACACAGTATGGCTTTCTACCTTAAATCTAAGGATGGCTTGTCCCTCGAAGAAACTGGGCCCTAAGTTCTTAGGTCCCTTTCCAGTTAAATGGAAAATAAATGAAGTAGCCTATGAATTGGAACTCCCAGACTCCCTCAAGGTCCACCCGGTCTTCCATGTTTCCCTCCTAACCCTTTTCCCAACAGGAGAACAGTACCCCCGGATCCAGTCCTGATAGATGGCGAGGAGGAATATGAAGTGGAGGCCATCCTAAATGTTAGAAGAAGGAGAAATCAGAATCAGTTCCTGATTAAATGGAAGGGCTATGGCCCTGAAGAAAATTCCTGGGAGCCCGAGTGCAATATCCACGCTAAGAGTCTAGTTCAAGCCTTTAAGAGAGCCCATCCTGAGAGATTTGCCCAGAGGGGCACCCAGAGGTTGCCCCTAGGAGGGGGGCAATGTCATGAAGATCCTGCCAGAAACCTAAACCCGGACCGTCCCGGCCCTCGGATTCCATTGCGCATGCGCGCCCGGGCGCGTGCACGTGTGCAGCCGTGCACAGGGAGACGGGCGCGCGCTCTAGTTAGCGCCAGCTAGCCTATTTAAACTTGACCTGAGCAGATGCCCTTTGCTGTCTGCTCTACAGCGTTGTGGTGTGTGTAATCTGATCCTGATTTATCTGTCCTATTGACCCGGCTTACCTGTGACTACCCAGCTATCTGCCTGTACCCGACCCCGGCTTGTTGTGACCATCCTTCTGTCTCATCCATTGTACCTCAACACCAGTTTGATTCCTGACCTGATGAACTCTGATTATCTGCATGGTCCCTGTCCGGTCTGCAGTCTGATCCCTGTAATGAACCTGACCACCTGCATTGCTCCAGCCCATTCAGTGGTTCTGTTTCCTGTTCCCAGTCTGATCATCTGCACAGATCCAGCCAGCTCTGCTATCCTGTTTACCTGTGAGCCTGCTTACCTGTTCAGTTTCAGTCTACTCTGCTGACCAGTCTGCTAAGCTGTTTGTCCAGATCCAGCCAGCTCTGCTATCCTGTTTACCTGTGAGCCTGCTTACCTGTTCAGTTCCAGTCTACTCTGCTGACCAGTCTGCTAAGCTGTTTGTCCAGATCCAGCCAGCTCTGCTATCCTGTTTACCTGTGAGCTTGCTTACCTGTTCAGTTCCAGTCTACTCTGCTGACCAGTCTGCTAAGCTGTTTGTCCAGATCCAGCCAGCTCTGCTATCCCGTTTAGCTGTGAGCCTGCTTATCTGTTCAGTTCCAGTCTACTCTGCTGACCAGTCTGCTAAGCTGTTTGTCCAGATCCCGCCAGCTCTGCTATCCTGTTTACCTGTGAGCCTGCTTACCTGTTCAGTTCCAGTCTACTCTGCTGACCAGTCTGCTAAGCCGTTTGTCCAGATCCAGCCAGCTCTGCTATCCTGTTTACCTGGGAGCCTGCTTACCTGTTCGGTTCCGGCCTACTCTGCTAACCAGTCTGCTAAGCTGCCCGTCCAGTCCCTGCCAGCTCTGCTAACCTGTTTACCAGTGGTCCAGCTCATCAGTCTGTATCCAGCCTTCCCTGCTATCCAGACCTCCACCGTGTCCGCTAAGTTGACTTGGTCACTCTACCGGTCTGTTGATCCTGCCAGGCACCCGTGCTCCTCCTCACTCCTGTATCTCCTGTTCCCACACCAGGGAACCAGGAGTGGGAGACGCAAGGGAGGTCTCTCTCTGCAATTTCGGGCTCGCACCACCAGGTACGTGACAGGCTGGCTTACATGAAGGTTTACAAACACTTTAAAGTTAGGGGTTAAAGTAGAACTAGAGGAAAAACAATTTTCATTTCTGGTAAAGGGTGTCCCATTTGGGGAGATTTCCCTTCACTTCCTGTCTTATAGTCAAAACAGAACGTGAAAAGAAAATCACCAGGATCAAGAGAACTAGTGTCTCCAACTAAAATGTGGGATCTTCTTTAACTTTCAATCTCAGTAATAATTGTAAAAAGGTCAAACAGAGAGGGTTAATATTTCTAATGGGTACACAGACAGCAATAAAATTTAGCAATGAAAGGTGTTCTAATACCTCTCCACTCTATTAAAAAAAAATAACTTTTGCCTTTGGTTATACTTCAAGTTAAAATAAACCTATGCATATACTGGCTAAATCAACAGGGTCATTTTAATAGTGACCTCTGCAGCAAATTATGCTTACCTTTCTTTTTAGTTATCCTGCTGCTCCAGTATAGAAAAAAATGCTCAGTATATCTGGCTATGAGGGAGAAAGTCACTTACTCCATTTCCTCCCACGTGACAACTCTGGTGTTTGGTAATTGGTACCTCAGGCTCCCTGTTTTGTCACATGGGGCTGGGAAAGAGTGCTTAGCTCTATGTAAGCTCCAAGCTGTGACATTGTTCTTTCACAGGGCTTGTGCTCCCACTACATTCGTATGGGCGATTAGCTGATGCTATATACTGTTTATGCATAGCTGACAGTGGGCAGTGGGCATGTTAGTGAAGATAATATTTTATTAGAAACCACTTGGTCCAAACTTTTTTAAAGTGATAGAAAGCTGGAGTTCAGTTTTAATAATTGTGCTAGGCTCAATACAATTTTGTTTTTTAAGACAAAGGTGCGGTTGTCCTTTTACTGAGGGCAAATGATTGTTTGATACAGATTAGCATGGAGAAAACCACTTTGTAGATAACATATTCATAAAGTGCAGTGCCACAAAGCTTTTTCCAACAGGTAATCTTATAAGAAATCTTACCTGTAGGTACTGTGAATATCTCCTAAACTTGCACCATTTGGGAGATAATCACAGTGGTTCCAGCCAATGATGTCAATATGCATGCAGAGTGCACTCTGCATTCAAGGCCCACTGAGTGTTCTGTGAATGCATATAGTGCCATGCCATGATAGTGACTCCTGTGCACATTCACGGAGTGATGCCATTCTGGCCTGACGATTAAAATGGCTGAAGACCTAGAAGGAAGACCAGTGAAGATGGAAGCACTGGGAGAAGCCCTGGAGAGCTCCATTTGAAAGGTAAATCTGTCATAATGTCCTAATATGTGAATTTAATGAATCCATTTAAAATGCATTTAAAGCCTATTTTTACATTTGTGATAAACTAACAAAGAATTAGAGGGATGCTTACTGTTCAAAAATAATCCATACACATGCACTACTTAAAGTGGAAGTAAACCCTCCTATCGTTTTCAGCCAAGGAGGCTGCCATCTTGGCCTCTGTTCAATCTTCAACTGCCATGATGCTGCACATGTGATCAGTTATGACACCAGCCATTTGATGGTTTGACAGTTTGGTTAAAGGCATAGTCAATGTGACAGGTAGCATTTCCGGCATGCCATTTTTTTTTAACTATTTATATCAAAGGGTTTACTTCCGCTTTAATGGCCCTGTACTATTTTTCTTGAAATTCTTCACTATTGTGTTTTCCTGCCACCTGATAATGTCCTCTGTGAGATCCCTAACCTATCCTTTTGCCTCTTACTTCAGTTTATTTGGAATAAACAGTGCAAATCAGTTGTAGTTATGTGTATTGCTTTTTGCATACTGCAAATCCCAAAGTCCCTAATCCATCTTGGAAGCAAGCAAGTAAAGGTGGCTACGTTGCTACATACAGTGGGTCCATGGCGAATGTAGCTATCGTCTAATTTGAAGTTGGATCACAGCACCAAAAAAAAATTGGAATTTTAGAGCTGCTAAGAGTAACTCTAGGCATTTTTTCATTTTTTTTTGTTAATAATACATACTTGAATACAATTTCTTTCTTTCATCCAGAGTTTAAAATCAAAATATTGTCAAAATATTTTTTGTTGCCTGCTTACTTACTACTTACTTACTCTTATGCCCTGTACACACAGTCGAAAATTCCGACGGAAAAGGTCCGAACGGAATATGTTGTTGGAAAATCCGATCGTGTGTGGGCTCTATCGGACTTTTTCCGTCGGAAACTCCAACGGAAAAAATTTGAGAGCAGGATCTAAAATTTTCCGACCAAAAAATCCGATCTGACTTTTTCCGATTGTTTGTAGAGAATTCTGACGGACAAAGTGCCACGCATGCTCAGAACAAATTACGAGACCAAAGCTATTGGCTACTAGCCTCTACGTAGTTCCGTCGTACGCAACGAACGTCACCACGTTCCGAACGATCGGATTTTCCGACAACTTTGTCTGACCATGTGTATGAAACACCAGTTTCGGACAAAATCCATCTGAAAAAATCCGACGGCTTTTGTGGTCGGAATGTCCGACCGTGTGTACAAGGCATTACTGGGGAGATTTTCCTTTACTTCTTGTTTTTGAGACCCAAGTGAACAGAATTTAAATTTTTAGAGAGTTGCCATAGGAATGGGTGTCCAGATTAGAGGATTGTCTATCATTCTTGGTGACAACTCTAAAATTTAGGATTTTGCATTGCTGTCTTGGTGACAATAAATCTACAGTATGTGCTATGTGTTGTGTAACATGTGGGCAACTTGTAATACTGGAAATACTTATGCTTGATAAGAGTGGAACTCCACACAATAGGGAATGCGTGTGAAATTTCATCAGACTTCAATTCACCATGAAATTGATGTTTCACGTTGAATGACACTATACCAAAAGTATTGGGACACCCACCTGCCTTTACACGCTTCAACTCTTCTGGGAAGGCTGTCCACAAGGTTTAGGAGTGTGTCTATGGGAATGTCTGACCTTTCTTCCAGGAGCGCATTTGTGAGGTTGCTTTGTGCACTGGTGTGCAGTCATGTTGGAACAGGAAGGGGCCATCCTTAAACTGTTCCCACAAAGTTGGGAGCTGGGAGTTGGGAGCATGAAATTGTCCATATTGTCTTAGTATACTTAGTATACTATACTTAGTATACTGATACCTTAAGAAGTCCCTTGACTGAAACTAAGGGGCCAAGCCCAACCCCTGAAAAACAGCCTTACACCATTATCCCCCCTCCACCAAATGATTTGGACCAGTGCACAAAGCAAGGTCCATAAAGACATGGATGAGCAAGTTTGGGGTGGAGGAGCTTAATTGGTCTGCACAGAGTCCTGCCCTCAACCAAATAGAACACCTTTGGGATAAATTAGAGTGGAGACTGCGAGCCAGTCCTTCTCGTCTGTATCAGTGCCTGACCTCACAAATGTGCTTCTGGAAGAATGGTCAAACATTCCCATAGACACACTCCTAAATCTTTTGGACAGTCTTCCCAGAAGAGATGAAGCTTTATAGCTGCAAAGGGTGGGATAACTCAATATTGAACCCTACGGATGCCATTAAAGTGCATGTGCGTGTAAAGGCAGGCATCACAATACTTTTAGTAATATAGTGTATATATATATATATATATATATATATATATATATAACAAATTTGTCATGGGAGTAATATGAGGGATGCAAGTGCCAATGTAATATTGTAAATGCTTGTTGCCTGGCTGAATGGTTGTATAAGATTGTATAAGGTTGTATAAGACACTGACCTGGAACAAGAATGCAGGTCAGGAATGTCAGAGAAATGTCACATATCAATATCCGCATTTTTTAGTCTGTGGGTTACGGTACGAAAATCATGGGATCAACATAACAGCCAGGCAACTAGCATTTGTAGAAGATCTCAGCAGTGACAACCTTCATGTTTCTCCCATATCTTAACAAGCAATGTTAACTTTTAGGATAAAGCTATAATTGGAGTTTAGTTTCTGCACACAGCATAGTTTTATGCTGTTTATAATCTTTGTATGAAAGTCAAATACTTTAAGTTCTGTCTGACAATAAAATATATGTCAGTGGAAGCTTGGTCATACTGTGTGAATGTTATATAGTTCGGTCATGCCAGATAACTTGTATTTAAGGTTTACTGGTCCTCGAAGGTTGAATGTAACACAGACTCCAGTTGTTTTACAATGCAAATAAAAGTAGATTGTTACTGACACTTGACATTTTGTAATTCTATATGTAGCTGTTAAGCTATGTGTGCTTGCTCAGTCTATTACATTTAGTATTTAAGCTTTTCTTCTCATTCCCAAAAGTGTGGGAGTGCAGTGAGTTTTGTGTATTGAATTCATGTAAATTGTGAAATTTGAAACATAATTTAGTAAAGATAAAAGGCTAGCAAATTTTAAAATAATGAAAAATAAAAGTCAAAGTTTTGAGAACCTGAAGATATTTTCTCTGATGTTCCATTCATCTGGTATGACAGCTTTCATAGGGTGGCCATAGATGGGAAGATTTCTCACCATAAATGAATGGTGGCTAAAGCTCTGCCCCACCCACTCTAACCACTGCAATATCAATATTAGCTTTGATGACTCTCTCTGACCAATAAATTAACATTATAAATACAAAAAGAAGCATCAGATCAAAATCAGATAAAAGAGTCCAAGATCCTTTTAATTGTTAATAAAAACTTATATATAAACAGCCAACACATTTTTGGGGCAACACCACTCCCCCTTCATCAGGGCTCGAAGAATAAGCAAAAACATAGATATACATATTAATATATAACACTAATTCTAGAACATCACATAATGAACGAATTGGCGGTTTTTATAGTACTTTTTATTTAACAATTAAAATTATCTTGAACTGTTATCCGATTTTGCTCTGGTAATTTCTTCTGTATTTTTATGGTTGCCAATTAAAGGTTGCCACGCCAGGGTTAATGAGCTTGTTTGAGGTTGCCAGGCTTTAGCCACCTCCTTCAGTCAAGTTACCTTCTCCATATTGAGAATATGTGGCCTGATATGGTTTGGGGCACCCTAATCAAAAGAAAACAACAAAAAAAAAACATGGGTCCCCTTCAAAATCCATACCAGACCCTTAGCCAGGCATGTAACCTGTTTGGTCGGTAAAAGTAGGATCAATGAGCAATGCCAGCCTACATGCACTCAATATGCTGAATGTCAACAAAGTGGCCAGTGATGCTGACCTAAATCATTGTCATGGATTTCTTGAGAGGTTGAGAATCAGTTGGGAGACAACATATTGCCTCCTCGCCACCTTTTTTAACCCTGGAAAAAGCTGTTCTCCATACTACAACCATGTGCATTGCAAGCGGTTGTGGTGTGGCTCATTCACTATTAATCCTTCCTATGGCTGTGAAGCAATGCATCATGGCTGCTGCATGTGTTCAGCCCAGAGTGACCGCATGTCTTTTTTTTTAGGTGGGCTCACTCTTTTATTTTTACCGTCCCTTAGCTCACCTATTTTAATAATCTCTAAGGGAGTGTGTGCCTTAACCACTTCACCCCCGGAAGGTTTTACCCCCTTCATGAACAGGCCATTTTTTGCGATACAGCACTGCATTTTTTTAACTGAAAATTGCGTCGTGCAATGCTGTACCCAAATAAAATTTGATGTCCTTTTTTTCCCAACAAATACAGCTTTCTTATGGTGGTATTTGATCATTGCTGCAATTTTTATTTGCGCTATAAACTAAAAAAGAATGAAAATGTAAAAAAAAAAAAAATATATTTTTTAGTTTCTGCTATAATACATGTAGCAATAACCCCCGAAGGAGCTGCTGGTTTTTACCATTACCTTCTTGACCTCGTCTCCGTCTAGGGTAGGGATGGGCCCAGTGTTCGTTTCGAACCCATGTTCGAATCGAGCACCGGGCGTTTCGCTCGCTCGGCGAGCCCAGAACTATTGGGGCCGCTCGTATCAAATTCGTGTGATGCGAGCGGCCCGCAATGCATTGCGCTAGTCGCAGTGCAATGCTGGCTGATGATTGGCCAAGCATGCACTGTGACCCCGCATGCTTGGCCAATCACAGCGCCGGCAGCGAGGAGAGCCATAATTGGCTACAGGCAGGATGCCTGTAGCCAATTATAGCTCAGGGGCTTTAGTACACGCCCCACGGTATAAGAGGGCGGCGGCCTCGCATATTATGTTTCAGTCACAGTGTCAGCGTGTCAGTGTGTTGCTGACTGCTGACAAGATATGCTCTATTTCTGGGGATATGTGTGTGCGTGCTGTTAGAACAGCATTGCAGTATCACATCTGGGGGGTGTCTATAGGTGGCCTGTGAGAGGGGCGGGGTCACCAGGTGCCCTCCGTTATAAAAAACCTGTCAGACGGAGCGGAGCCTCACACAGCGGGAGCCTCCCATTGCGCGGAGCGGCCCAAGAAGAGACACCGACACCGACGCCGACGGAAGAAGATGCCGGACGAGAAGGACGAGAAGACCAGCGCAAGAAGAAGCGGATCGGAGGAAGAAGAAGATGGAAGAAGATGGAAGAAGATGACGGAAGGAGAAGGTGAAGAAACCGAAGGATGAAGAAAGAAGAAAGAAGATTTTAATAAAGGAATTGTCAAAGACCGTCTCCTGTCATTTTTACCATTTTTGACACTTTTTTGGTGAAATGGTAGGGGTACTTTTGTACCCCCTTACCATTTCACACAGGGGGGGGGGCCGGGATCTGGGGGTCCCCTTGTTAAAGGGGGCTTCCAGATTCCGATAAGCCCCCCGCCCGCAGACCCCCACAACCAATGGCCAGGGTTGTGGGGAAGAGGCCCTTGTCCTCATCAACATGGGGACAAGGTGCTTTGGGGGGGACCCCAAAGCATCCTCCCAATGTTGAGGGCATGTGGCCTGGTACGGTTCAGGCAGGAGGGGGGGCCGCTCTCGTCCCCCCCTCTTTTCCTGCGGCCTGCCAGGTTGCGTGCTCGGATAAGGGTCTGGTATGGATTTTGAGGGGGACCCTAATCAAAAGAAAACAACAAAAAAAAAAACATGGGTCCCCTTCAAAATCCATACCAGACCCTTAGCCAGGCATGTAACCTGTTTGGTCGGTAAAAGTAGGATCAATGAGCAATGCCAGCCTACATGCACTCAATATGCTGAATGTCAACAAAGTGGCCAGTGATGCTGACCTAAATCATTGTCATGGATTTCTTGAGAGGTTGAGAATCAGTTGGGAGACAACATATTGCCTCCTCGCCACCTTTTTTAACCCTGGAAAAAGCTGTTCTCCATACTACAACCATGTGCATTGCAAGCGGTTGTGGTGTGGCTCATTCACTATTAATCCTTCCTATGGCTGTGAAGCAATGCATCATGGCTGCTGCATGTGTTCAGCCCCGAGTGACCGCATTTTTTTTTAGGTGGGCTCACCCTTTTATTTTTACTGTCCCTTGGCCACCTATTTTAATAATCTCTAAGGGAGTGTGTGCCTTAACCACTTCACCCCGGAAGGTTTTACCCCCTTCATGAACAGGCCATTTTTTGCGATACAGCACTGCATTTTTTTACCTTAAAAAAATTGCGTCGTGCAATGCTGTACCCAAATAAAATTTATGTCCTTTTTTTCCCAACAAATTCAGCTTTCTTTTGGTGGTATTTGATCATTGCTGCGATTTTTATTTTTTGCGCTATAAACTAAAAAAGAATGAAAATGTAAAAAAAAAAAAAACAATATTTTTTAGTTTCTGCTATAATACATGTAGCAATAACCCCCGAAGGAGCTGCTGGTTTTTACCATTACCTTCTTGACCTCGTCTCCGTCTAGGGTAGGGATGGGCCCAGTGTTCGTTTCGAACCCATGTTCGAATCGAGCACCGGGCGTTCGCTCGCTCGGCGAGCCCAGAACTATTGGGGCCGCTCGCATCAAATTCGTGTGATGCGAGCGGCCCGCAATGCATTGCGCTAGTCGCAGTGCAATGCTGGCTGATGATTGGCCAAGCATGCACTGTGACCCCGCATGCTTGGCCAATCACAGCGCCGGCAGCGAGGAGAGCCATAATTGGCTACAGGCAGGATGCCTGTAGCCAATTATAGCTCAGGGGCTTTAGTACACGCCCCACGGTATAAGAGGGGCGGCGGCCTCGCATATTATGTTTCAGTCACAGTGTCAGCGTGTCAGTGTGTTGCTGACTGCTGACAAGATATGCTCTATTTCTGGGGATATGTGTGTGCGTGCTGTTAGAACAGCATTGCAGTATCACATCTGGGGGGTGTCTATAGGTGGCCTGTGAGAGGGGCGGGGTCACCAGGTGCCCTCCGTTATAAAAAACCTGTCAGACGGAGCGGAGCCTCACACAGCGGGAGCCTCCCATTGCGCGGAGCGGCCCAAGAAGAGACACCGACACCGACGCCGACGGAAGAAGATGCCGGACGAGAAGGACGAGAAGACCAGCGCAAGAAGAAGCGGATCGGAGGAAGAAGAAGATGGAAGAAGATGGAAGAAGATGACGGAAGGAGAAGGTGAAGAAACCGAAGGATGAAGAAAGAAGAAAGAAGATTTTAATAAAGGAATTGTCAAAGACCGTCTCCTGTCATTTTTACCATTTTTGACACTTTTTTGGTGAAATGGTAGGGGTACTTTTGTACCCCCTTACCATTTCACACAGGGGGGGGGGGCGGGATCTGGGGGTCCCCTTGTTAAAGGGGGCTTCCAGATTCCGATAAGCCCCCCGCCCGCAGACCCCCACAACCAATGGCCAGGGTTGTGGGGAAGAGGCCCTTGTCCTCATCAACATGGGGACAAGGTGCTTTGGGGGGGACCCCAAAGCATCCTCCCAATGTTGAGGGCATGTGGCCTGGTACGGTTCAGGCAGGAGGGGGGCCGCTCTCGTCCCCCCCTCTTTTCCTGCGGCCTGCCAGGTTGCGTGCTCGGATAAGGGTCTGGTATGGATTTTGAGGGGGACCCTAATCAAAAGAAAACAACAAAAAAAAAAAAACATGGGTCCCCTTCAAAATCCATACCAGACCCTTAGCCAGGCATGTAACCTGTTTGGTCGGTAAAAGTAGGATCAATGAGCAATGCCAGCCTACATGCACTCAATATGCTGAATGTCAACAAAGTGGCCAGTGATGCTGACCTAAATCATTGTCATGGATTTCTTGAGAGGTTGAGAATCAGTTGGGAGACAACATATTGCCTCCTCGCCACCTTTTTTAACCCTGGAAAAAGCTGTTCTCCATACTACAACCATGTGCATTGCAAGCGGTTGTGGTGTGGCTCATTCACTATTAATCCTTCCTATGGCTGTGAAGCAATGCATCATGGCTGCTGCATGTGTTCAGCCCCGAGTGACCGCATTTTTTTTTAGGTGGGCTCACCCTTTTATTTTTACCGTCCCTTGGCCACCTATTTTAATAATCTCTAAGGGAGTGTGTGCCTTAACCACTTCACCCCGGAAGGTTTTACCCCCTTCATGAACAGGCCATTTTTTGCGATACAGCACTGCATTTTTTTACCTTAAAAAAATTGCGTCGTGCAATGCTGTACCCAAATAAAATTTATGTCCTTTTTTTCCCAACAAATTCAGCTTTCTTTTGGTGGTATTTGATCATTGCTGCGATTTTTATTTTTTGCGCTATAAACTAAAAAAGAATGAAAATGTAAAAAAAAAAAAACAATATTTTTTAGTTTCTGCTATAATACATGTAGCAATAACCCCCGAAGGAGCTGCTGGTTTTTACCATTACCTTCTTGACCTCGTCTCCGTCTAGGGTAGGGATGGGCCCAGTGTTCGTTTCGAACCCATGTTCGAATCGAGCACCGGGCGTTCGCTCGCTCGGCGAGCCCAGAACTATTGGGGCCGCTCGCATCAAATTCGTGTGATGCGAGCGGCCCGCAATGCATTGCGCTAGTCGCAGTGCAATGCTGGCTGATGATTGGCCAAGCATGCACTGTGACCCCGCATGCTTGGCCAATCACAGCGCCGGCAGCGAGGAGAGCCATAATTGGCTACAGGCAGGATGCCTGTAGCCAATTATAGCTCAGGGGCTTTAGTACACGCCCCACGGTATAAGAGGGCGGCGGCCTCGCATATTATGTTTCAGTCACAGTGTCAGCGTGTCAGTGTGTTGCTGACTGCTGACAAGATATGCTCTATTTCTGGGGATATGTGTGTGCGTGCTGTTAGAACAGCATTGCAGTATCACATCTGGGGGGTGTCTATAGGTGGCCTGTGAGAGGGGCGGGGTCACCAGGTGCCCTCCGTTATAAAAAACCTGTCAGACGGAGCGGAGCCTCACACAGCGGGAGCCTCCCATTGCGCGGAGCGGCCCAAGAAGAGACACCGACGCCGACGGAAGAAGATGCCGGACGAGAAGGACGAGAAGACCAGCGCAAGAAGAAGCGGATCGGAGGAAGAAGAAGATGGAAGAAGATGGAAGAAGATGACGGAAGGAGAAGGTGAAGAAACCGAAGGATGAAGAAAGAAGAAAGAAGATTTTAATAAAGGAATTGTCAAAGACCGTCTCCTGTCATTTTTACCATTTTTGACACTTTTTTGGTGAAATGGTAGGGGTACTTTTGTACCCCCTTACCATTTCACACAGGGGGGGGGCCGGGATCTGGGGGTCCCCTTGTTAAAGGGGGCTTCCAGATTCCGATAAGCCCCCCGCCCGCAGACCCCCACAACCAATGGCCAGGGTTGTGGGGAAGAGGCCCTTGTCCTCATCAACATGGGGACAAGGTGCTTTGGGGGGGACCCCAAAGCATCCTCCCAATGTTGAGGGCATGTGGCCTGGTACGGTTCAGGCAGGAGGGGGGGCCGCTCTCGTCCCCCCCTCTTTTCCTGCGGCCTGCCAGATTGCGTGCTCGGATAAGGGTCTGGTATGGATTTTGAGGGGGACCCCACGCCATTTTTTTTGGCTAGGGTTCCCCTTAATATCCATCCCAGACCTGAAGGGCCTGATTATTGAATTTGGGGGGACCCCCACGCTTTTTTTTTTTTTTCATTTTTTTTATTTTTTATCAATGACTTTTTTTTTTGAATGACTTTCAATGAATGACTGTTCTCTGTATTACGGGAGCCGTCAATTCAAATTAGCCGCAAGTGATTTTAAATAGCTTTTTTACTTGAAAAAATGACACTTTTTGCAGAGACAGTTCTAAACACGGGAAACATGCGCCCTTCACAGGCATACTATAGACACCCCCCAGGTACGAAATTTAAAGGAATATTACACTTTTATTGTTTCAATTTAAGCATTATTAAAATCACTGCTCCTGAAAAAACGGCCGTTTTTTTTTTTAAAATTTGCATTGATACATGTCCCCTGGGGCAGGACCCAGGTCCCCAAACACTTTTTATGACATTAACATGCATATTAGCCTTTAAAATTAGCACTTTTAATTTCGAACGTTCGCATCCATTAAAACTAATAGGGTTCTAAAGCTCGCACGGACTTTAGGTCCGTTCGCGGGTTCTGGTGCGAGCCGAACGGGGGGGTGTTCGGCTCATCCCTAGTCTAGGGTTTCCCGTGGTAAATGCCCCAAAGAAATGTAGAAACTGACACTTTATCTTCCTTTTTTGGGTTATTTATTCAAAAGATAAAACAGTCTCTTAAATGTAGGGTAGAGGGTTAGGATGAAAGTTCAGGTACTTTTGGAACTGCAAAGGTAGGAAGTCTATAGAGTTCCAGAGAATTACCGTTTCACAGCTGGATACTCACAACCCCCCGGATAGACCTCCTCTCACTAGGCCTAGCAGCCGACAGGGTGTTAGGTAAAGCAAAGTCTCTGCCACAGACTTGGATGTAGAACACTTGAGAAAAGTCTCTGCCACAGACTTGTATTTAGAACACTTGAACAAAGTCTCTGCCACAGACTTGGATGTAACTGAGGGACTTAGACAAATTTAGAGAGCTATCATACGGTACCAGTATCTTGCAGCCGGTCCGGCGATACAGTATGAGTGTAGATCCATTTAGTGTCCTTCAACTGAGCCTCCAGGTTCCTTCAGAGAAACCAGCCTTGCGCATGGCCTTCTCCTGGAGAGTCCTCCCCTGGATGCTTCTCCAGTTGCTTGGCCTCTCCTTAGATGAGACGGCACCGGACTACTCTTGAATCATTGGGCCTTGATATCCATTTAGGTCTGTCCCTGCAGTTGCTTCGCCTTGGCTATCCAGCCCCGAGACTCGGAATTGCATGGATCCACACCCCAGGCCAGGAGGGCCAAGGGGGCTGGTCAGGAGGACAAGGACCAAACAGACAGAAAATATCTTCTGGACCGGAACCCAGAAGCACGTGACCTCAGTACCTTAAGTACCCCTTCCCAGAATTCACAGCAAGATGACACTCTCACTGGGCTGGTTCCGAGAATGAATGGTACCCAATACGCCCAGCCAAACTGCGTTCTCATACCTGCCAACGGTGACAGTAGTGCAATTCCAGCTAGACTGGTACTGAAACCATAATTTGGCATAATTAGCCCTAAAACCCAACTGTGGTTTCAGGGATGTTAACTTTGAAAAGCACATAGCGCATGCTCGTCAGGAACCAGCGCTACATACATAACCAATAAATATAAAAAAAAATTAAATTTCTTCATCATTTTAGGCCATATGTATATCAGCTACATATTTCTGGTAAAAAAAAATCCCAATAAGTGAATATTGATTGGTTTGCACAAAAGTTATAGCATCTACAAACGATGGGATGTTTTTATGGAATTTTTATATATTTATTTTTTTACTAGTAATAGCGGCGATCAGCAATTTTTAGTGGGACTGTGACATTGCAGCAGACAAATTGGACACCTAACTGACACTTTTGACACTTTTTTGACACTTTTTTGGGTACCAGTGACACTAATAAAGTGATCAGTGCTAAAAATATGGACTGTTACTGTACTAAAGACACTGGCAGGGAAGGGGTTAACACCGGGGGGATCAAAGGGTTAAGTGTGTCCCTAGGGGGTGCTTTCTAACTGTGTGGGGGGGTGGTTTGACTGGGGAAAGAAAGAGATCTGTGTTCCTGCTTAGTAGAAACACAAGATCTCTCTCTTTCCCTCTGACAGAATGGCGATTTGCCTTGTTGGCAGCCTTTCCGGGAATGATTGCGGGTGGCCGGCAGACATCGGGTCCACTGGACCCGCTGATTGGCTCCCCTCTGGCCAATCAGCGCAAAATCATGCCTCTGGAGGCGCGGGTGCACTCCCCAGAGCTACTGCACGGAACGACATACAGGTTTATTGTTTTGCACAGCCTGGCCGCCTTGCCGCAGTAAATATGTGGAAGGAGGTCTGGAACTGGTTGAATGGACGTTCCACTCAATTTCTGAAGTTCGGCCCCCCGCATTGCTCATCACAGTACCAGTAATATTTGTAATGTTTTTTTTTTTTCAAAGCATATTACTTTTTTTGGCCATTAACCAGGTCCACTTCCACTTTACCTCACCGCGGCGAGGTACGTTATATCCAGCTGCCCGTTGGCTCCTGGGATTGTGTCATCAATTCCAGCGGCAGCCTCCGCTTCTATCATTGTGGTATTTACACTTGCTACAGAGGTGACAGTGAGTACATTGCTTAACAAAATAACAAAAAAGACTACATTTAATACATAAGCCGGGAATGTATTCTATGAGCTGCGACCATCGTGAGGGTGTTTTTTAGGGGGAAAAAAGGTCTGGAACTCCACTTTAATTTTCATATCAATCAAAGGACTAGCTAAAGAGAATTACAATGTTTTTTCAGGATAAACCGTTGTCATATATGTATTCCTTTGGTATCAGTATGGCACAAAACTTTAGGCTATTACTTTAGTTGGAAAAAAGCTAAAGGGTTTCTATGACTTGGACTCAGGACAACACAGGCACATTTATTGTTTCATTTGTTTATTCTTTAATAAAAAGGGTAAAAGTACATATGAACCCTGCAATACAGGCAGGGTCAACAGGTAATTATTATTACAAACCTACAACCAAGTCTGAACCGCTTGTGCTTTGCTAGTTTATAGTAACAATTTTAGTGTATTAAATGTATTGGTTTGAGGCCCAGTTCACATCTAGTGAGTCTATCGAACCAAACATCAGAAAAAAGTCCCTGGCCCTTTCCATAAAATGCACAGATGTGAATGTGACCCATAGGAAACCATGTTAAATGGACTGTAGTGTGTTTCTGCAAAACTTAAAACGCACAAAAAAATGCACAGGTGTGAACCAGGCCTAAAGGGACATTTACAGTATATTTTTTCTCTCACCTGCTTCAAATCTGATACTATCTGGCTGATAGTATCTAAGAACAAGAATCATGAGCAGCCAGATCGGCTTATGCAGGGCCAGCTTAACAATGAATAAACAAACCTAACATATCAGGAAAAACATTGTGCTTTGTGCTGCATCCATTTTACTTCTTAGTAATTGTGTAGTATGCGTGAATATAAGTTTGGTGAAACATATTTGCTTTGTGAGTCATGCTTCCTACACCACTGATGGAGAAAGCATTTTCTTCTCTTGTACTTCCTGAAGGAAAGCATATCTAAAGTAATTAGGTTGTCTGATCTGTAAACAGCCCTCAGGAGATTGATATGGCCTCAAAACACATTATTCAAATAATGTATAAGAGTATCTCTACCTGACAATTAGGACAACTTAAAGTGATATTGAACCCAAAAGTAAACATGTATTATACTGCAGCTTCTCAATTCTTAGATGTGATAGCTGCATACATTTTCTTTTTTTCAACAGCATAAGTTGTCTTGCAGTTGTAGTGGTAAAAGGGTTGAGACAAACCATTTAACACTGACAGGGGTGTTTACAATTGTAGCACCCTCTAGTTAGGTAGGTGCTAGAGTGAGGATTTTTCTGGAGAGTAGGACAATTTAAGCAGGCCTAGCTGACGTCAAGGCCTGTTTGTTTTCATTCTGGGCTGGGAGTGGCTCAGGATAGCAACTGGTGACTCATAGGTAGCTTCATTTCACTGTCGACTCCCTCTTCCTTCTAGAAAAGTACTAAAAGGAGAGGAGGGAAAAGAGGTGGAGCTGCCTCGGGTATCTTAAAGAGACTTGACCAATCCCCAACTTGGATTGGCAGGTGGCAGGCCTCCTTAAATACCTGGGGTCAGCCCAGCTGGGGAGGAGTTGTCGGGTGGAAGAGGTGGAGTGAAAGAGTGTGGAGGCTGTCGGGGCCAACAGGGAGCCCCCCTTCCCCTGTCTGGGGGGGGGGGAGTGACCCTGGGCTGGGGCTCGGGTGCATCCAGGAGGAGTGATGAGATCCTGGAAGGAGAGGCACATGAGAGAGCAAGTAGAGGACAGCGGGAGACAGTAATAGTTAAGTTATTATTATTTAGTTAGTATTTCAGATTTTCAAATTTTCGAATTTCAAATTTCCGAATTTCCGAATTTTTACATTTTTAAATTTTTACATTTTTAAATGTCGAGTTTACGAATATTAGGTTAAATTCGTTAAACGGGTTTTCGTTAATTCGGATATTTCCGAATTAACAAATTTGTTCCAAAAAAACAAATTTGAAACAAAATAAATTGCAGATATCTAGCAAAAAGAACCATTTCATAATTTGGTGGCAAGCAATACAGATCAGCTTGCATTATCATGCCAGCTATCTAATGTGGAAAAGTTTATTCTGATAAGTATTCAGCTCAATGCACATGCTTTGTGTTTGATTTATTAAAGACAAAAAGCTGTTGTATTAGGCACTTTGCAAGGGAGTTTTCTTCAGAGCTTAATGAATGTAGTGAAGTTTCACTTTGCAAAGAATACCCAATCATGTTCAAGGAAAATAAAAAAACAAAAAACATTTTTGCTTACAGGTGATTGGATGATGGAAGTCAGCAAAGCTTCATCCTATTCACTAAGCTCCAGGGCAAATTCCTTTGTAAAGTGCAACTTCCCTTGCAAAGTTAACAGTCAATTCGTAATAATTCGTAATGAACCCCTTTATCTATGGGCCTGATGTATGTCAAAGATGGAATCCCTTATTGTCCACACCATCCAACATTATTCTTTGGTTTATTTTCAAATCATAACTGTAGTAATGACAGCTAAAAGCTGATGGTAAATGTACCTTTATCAAACATTTCATGAGCACTAACTGCAAATATAGCATGTTCTTACAGTATATAGTATATCTCCCAAACAAAAAGGTAATTCCCCACAATATACAGTTAGGTATCCTTAGCTGAAAGTAGTTACCAGGAACTACTACTACAGTCCGTTGCCATATTTTATAGTGGTATTAAACCAAAAACCAGAAATGTATTATATTGCAGCTTACCAATCCTTCATCTGCCCAGTAACACACCTCCTATATTAATGAGACACAACTCTGGAGGAATGAGCATAGGAGGCACAGCAGACCACAGCAATGCCAGTCTGGGGGGAGGGGAGTATTAAATGTATTGGCAGATGTAAAACCACTAACCAATTGAAGCCAAACTCCAGCTCACAGTTTATAATCTGTTACAGCAAACTGATTTTTCCATTTTGGAATAAAGGTTTTGCATGAATAAATAAAAGCTGATCATTTTAATCAACCCTGCAAGTGTTAAGTGGTTTGTCTCATCCATGTAAACTTATATATCCTGCTGGAAAGCTTGTGCTCTAAAAAAAAAAAAATCCTTGCTGGCTGGTAGGGATGAGCCGAACACCGCCCGGTTAGGTTTGCACCAGAACTTGCAAACAGGCGAAAAATTTGCGTGAACATCAATAAAGTCTATGGGACACAAACATAAAAAATCAAATGTGATAATTTAAAAGGCTTATGTGCAAGTTATTGTCATAAAAAGGGTTTGGAGACCCGGGTCAATGCAAAAAAAGTAAAAAAAATGATTTTTCAGGAGCAGTGATTTTATTAATGCTTAAAGTGAAACAATAAAAATTAAATATTCCTTTAAATATAATGCCTGGGGAGTGTCCTTAGTATGCCTGTAAAGTAGTGCATCTTTACTGTGTTTAGATCAAATACCACAGCAAAATGACATCTAAAGGAAAAAATATAATTTAAAACTGCTTGTTGCTATAATGTTTATTTATTATAATTGTCGGATCCTGGCAATCTAGATAAAAATCATTGAAAAAAAGAAGCATGGGTCCCCCCCCCCCAGTCCATTACCAGGCCCTTTGGGTCTGGTATGGATATTAAGGGGAACCCTGCACCAAAATCCATACTAGACCCTTATCTGAGCACGCAACCTGGTAGGAAAAGGGGTGGGGGATGAGAGAGCGTTTTTAATAAAGGACTTGCCCCAAACGGTCTCCTGTAATTTTTACCATTTTGACACTTTTTCTGGTAAATGTGTAGGGGTACAATGTACCCGACACCCATTGACATGGGGGGGTGGGTTCTGGGGGTCCCCTTGTTAAAGGGGGCTTCGAGATTCCGATAAGTTCCCCGCCTGCAGACCCATGTTGAGTGCATGTGGCCTGATACGGTTCAGGAGGGGGGGCGCTCTCTCGTCCTCCCTTTTCCTGCGGCCTACCAGGTTGCATGCTCAGATAAGGGTCTGGTATGGATTTTGGGAGGGACCCCTACACCATTTTTTTTTAAATTTTGGCTCGGGGTTCCCCTTAAAATCCATGCCAGACCTGAAGGGCCTGGTAGTAGACTGGGGGGGGGGGATGACCCATGCAGTTTTTTTCAATGATTTTTTTATTTATATTGCCGGGTCCGGCAATACATTACAGCTGCAAGCAGTTTTAAATTACATTTTTTCTTTTACAAATTTCATTCATAAAACTGTGTACGGCTGCCGTGGTAAGCAGCCTTACATAGTGTGGGACTCAGAAAGCGCTGTGATTGGCCAAAGCATGCTTTGGCCAATCAGCAGCTGTCAATGCACTGCAATCTCTCAGTGCATTGACGGTCTCGCCATTCATTATGGAGCGTTCCGCAGGCACTCAAATTTCCTGCAAACGCCCCATCATGTTCGGTATTTGGAGAACGGGCGAACACCGATGTTCGACTCGAACTTACGTTTGAGTCGAACATCGGGCTCATCCCTACTGGCTGGACTACCAGATGAAAATAGAAGAAAGAAAGCCTATAAAAGGAAACAAATACAGCCATCACATCTAAGAATTGGTAAGCTGCAATATAATAAATGTTTGCTTTTGGGTTTAATACTGCTTTAATGTTTGCCCAGTGGCCACTTGCTATGGGGGCATTTGTACATGATCGCTCCTGAGCCCTGCTCTGTATGTCCATAAAACACAGAACTTGGTCCTGCCTCTGCTCCCTCCTCATTGTCTGTGATTGACAGCAGCAGTATCTAATGGCTCCCACTGCTGTCTGTCAGGCAATGAGGACACAGAGACACGGGAGAGCAGCCACTCACCTGGATCTGACTCGGGTAAGTATTAGGGGGGCTGCCGGGGTGGCTGCATACTGAATATGCATTCATGCATGTTTACCTTTACCTTCATGCATTGAGTGCATGAAGGTAAAAAACCTCCAGCTTTCAACCTTTAGAACCACTTTAAGCTTCCTGAATTTGCCTGGAGTAAATGTTTGGTAAATGTCACATTCACTGGTTTATACATATGGCTCCATGTCCTCTTTTCTTTCAATTTATTCATTCAGTTATTCATTTATTTTTACAAAACTATACCTAAAACACTATATTACCAAAAGTATTGGGACACCCCAGTCTTAGTCCCTTGGGTTCAATATTGAGTTGGCCCACCCTTTGCAGTTCTAACTGCTTCAACTCTTCTGGGAAGGCTATCCACAAGGTTTAAGAATGTGTCTATGGGAATGTTTGACCATTCTACCAGAAGCACATCTGTGAGGTCAGGCACTGACGTGGACGAGAAGATCGGACTCTGCATTAATTCATCCCAAGGTGTTCTACTGGGTTGAGGTCAGGACTCTGTACAAGCCAGTCAAGTTCCTCCACCCCAAACTCACTCATCCATGTCTTTATGGACCTTGGTTAGTGCTCGGGTGCGCAGACATGTTGGAACAGGAAGGGGCCATCCCCAAACTGTTGCCACAAAGTTGGGAGCATAAAATTGTCCAAAATGTCTTGGTATGCTGATGCCTTATGAGTTCACTGGAACTAAGGGGCCAAGCCCAACCCTTGAAACACAACCGCTCACCATAATCCCCCTTCCGACCAAATGATTTGGACCAGTGCACAAAGCAAGGTCCATAAAGACATGAATGAGCAAGTTTGGGGTAGAGGAACTTGACTGGCTTACACAGAGTCCTGACCTCAACTCAATGGTCAAGAATGGTCAAACATTCCCATAGACACACTCCTAAACCTCGTGGACAGCCTTCCCAGAAGAGTTGAATCTGTTATAGCTGCAAAGGGTGAGCCAACTCAATATTGAACCCTATGGACTAATGCCCTGTACACACAATAGGATTTTTCAGCAAAAAAATCCATGTTTTTTTTTCTGACGGATGTTGGCTCAAATTTGTCTTGCATACACACGGTCACACAAAGTTGGTCTGAAATTCCGATCGCCAAGAACGCAGTGACAACACGTACGGCGAGCCGAGAAAAATTAAGTTCAATAGCCAGTGCTGCTCTTCTGCTTGATTCCGTGCATGCATGGAACTTTGTGCTTCGGAATTGGGTACACACGATCATCATTTTTTCCGACAACGGATTTTTTGGTCGGAGAATTTAAGAAGCAGCTCTCAAATTTTGTGTGACGGAAATTCCGATGGAAAATGTCTAAAGGAGCCTACACACGGTTGAAATTTCTGACAACAAGCTCCTCTCAAACATTTTCCGTCGGAAAATCCTATCGTGTGTACGGGGCATTAGACTGGGATGCCATTAAAGTTCATGTGTGTGTAAAGGCAGGTGTCCCAATACTTTTGGTAATATCTTGTAGCTTATTGCTACAGATTGTCTGAACCGCTCTTCATAAAATAGTGTTAAGCAAAAATAGAATTTCATCTAGACCAAAGCTGTAAAATATTACAATTGCACAGTTGGTTATAATAAATGATGTCAAATTATAGAATAAACCTTCAAGGTTAGGTGCGATTATCTGATGATAAGTTACTCATCTATAATGTATCTGTTGCACTGTCTCTATATATACAATGCTAAATTATGCTCCTTTGATAATAAAGCTGAGAAATAAATAACACAGTTAAGACATGGCATAGTTATCCTGTGGAAAATGTACTGCTGTTATGACATGTGACCGTTGCTGTGGGTGGTAAGAGGAATTAGAGTCAAAGGTGTGTTGTTTTCGCATAAAAAGCAGTAAGCCACAGATACAGGCTTCTATATATAGAATGTGGTGAAGGAAACTGCCACATATGTTGAGCTTCAGATGGGAACAGGTAAAAGAGATGAGACCTCCTTTTGGTGGGTTCACTTTGTAGTTATAACTGACAAAAGCAAAATGTGAAAGAAAGAAAAAATGATGACTTAGCTGTAACCTCAGAGACCCTCATTTTCAGGTGAAGTAAACAGTAACACATGCTCCATTAAAGGAAACAGATTAGTAACTGGTAGAATTATGGTGTCTGTGGCAGGTTGTGATACAATCTCCAATAAAGCTGACCGTACAGTAGCACATCCAGGCCCTGATTCATTAAGCCATAGCTCCCAACTGTCCCTGATTTCGAGGGACTGTCCCCTGATTTGTAGCAATGTCACTCTGACCCTCATTCCTCCTCATTTGCCCCTCATTTTGGTCTGATCTATATAGATGTATATAAAATGCACTTTTTATCTATCAAAAAGTGTTTCCCAGTGCTAAACCTTTCATCTGAATTCTAAATTGCTGCATTTGTAAATTCCAAAAAGCAATATAAAGGAATAGTAATGGTAAAAAAAAGAAATGTGGGTTTAACCAATCTTGTTTTTTTGTACAATTCTCCTTTAAGGGGGGCATGGCAAGGGGTGTGTCCTATGCCTGCATATTTTTGCTGATAGGTGTCCCTCATTCCCATCTCAAAAAGTTGGGAGGTATGCATTAAAGAGGAAGTAAACCCTCTGGGACCACTTTGACCTACAGGTAAGTCTAGATTAAGGCTTACCTATAGGTTTCAATAAATATCTCCTAAACCTACATGGTTTAGGAGATATTTAGAAAAGAAAAGGCACCGTAGACAGCGGCGCGCAGGCGCACTGCGCATGCCGAGATCACGGCGAAATGCCGTTCTCGTGCGCATGCGCGGAAGTGACGTCATCGCCGCTCCAGCGAATGACAGCGCTGGAGCGGCGAGACCCGGAAGTCATTCCGGGTTTGATGGCGACGCAGAAGATCATGGATGAGGACCGCTTCGGGGGCTTCGTTCTCAGGTAAGTCATTCATAATGAGCTAGTATGCTATGCATACTAGCTCATTATGCCTTTGCCTTGCAGGTTCCGTTTTTTTTTTTTTTTTTTTAAATAGGCTTTACTTCCTCTTTAAGCTGCAGTTGTACTGAAGGCATGCTAATTAGAACTTTAGAAGAAAATATTCACATGCATTGATAGTCCCAACGTTTTGGGACCTTGCAGGCTTCCCTTTCTCAAGGTAATATCTATGTAACTACATTGTCGTGAAGAGGGCAGCCCTACAAAGCCCCTAAATATAGGTTATATCAATGCATATGATTTTTTTTTCTACAATTAAAAATGAAAAACAGAATTATTGGAATGCTGTATATAACATGGTACCATCCGTTCTCATTGCAAATACACAATGGGGGTTATTTACGAAAGGCAAATCCACTTTGCACTACAAGTGCATACTACAAGTGCAAAGTGCACTTGAAATTTCACTGAAAGTGCACTTGGAAGTGCAGTTGCTGTAAATCTGAGGGGTAGATCTGAAATGAGTGGAAGCTCTGCTGATTTTATCATCCAATCAGGTGCAAGCTAAAATGCTGTCTTTTATTTTCCTTGCATGTCCCCCTCGGATCTACAGCCACTGCACTTCCAAGTGCACTTTCACAAGTAGACCCCTGCCTTTACACGCACATGAACTTTAATGGTATCCCGGTCGAAAGACTGCGCAATTGTCAGTTAAAGTGTCGCATTGATGTATCACAAAAAATGGCCTGGTCATTAAGGGGGCAAATCCTTCCGGTACTTAAGTGGTTAAAGTTTATGTTCGTGTAAAGGCAGGTGCCCCAATACTTTTGACAATATAGCGTAAGCTGGTGATTCACAATGGGGTTGATTTATTAAAACTGGAGAGTGCAAAATCTGGTGTAAGGGCTCTTTCACACTGACGGTCCGTATGTCGTTTTTCATCCATCCGTTTTCGGATGAAAAACAAACATACATGTATCCCTATGGGATAGCGGGTGTCAGTGGATGAGCATCCGCTGACACCCGATCTCGTCCGTGTCCCCTATGGTCCGTTTCTGCAGACGGAGGGAAATCCTATTTTTTCATCCGTCTGCAGTGTGGACTGCCGGCGGGAGACATGCGGTGCGGGATCGGATGACGACGGACTCTACGGTCCGTCATCACCCGATCTACCATAGGGGAGAGCGGCGCTGTGACAGGTCCGTCCCTGCGCTGTGTGCAGAGACGGACCTGTCATCTTCCTGCTCAGCGGAGATCGCTGCACTGTGCTTTGTAAACTAACATTGGCTGCACTCAGTCGCCACCTCTCCCTTTCTTCCCACAAGGAATGTGTGTGGGTGATAGGAAGGGGAGAGATGGCTGCTCATTGCAGCCAGTGTTTGAGCTTCTGATCGATGTGAATGGTCACAATGATCACAAAGTACAGAGCCAGTCTAATTGACACTGTACTTTTTGTATGTGATCTGCACTGTCAAAATCACAATGTGACTATGACTGTTGACTATCACAGAAATTACAGGGCACAGACCTGTTTGTAATGGTTCTGCCCCATCAGGTGAAGCTCTCCACTGTCTAATGTCAGTGGGAGCATTGACATTGTATGTGCCAAGTATGTGCAAAGAAGTAAGCAAAGGAGAGGACATACTAGTTTTCCCTCCTGTAGCAATAGGGCAGCAAACCAGATATTTCAAAACAGTGCAAGTGGTTAAAGAATGTTTTGTCTTTTTTTTTTTTTTATATATATATATACAGTGCCTTGCGAAAGTATTCGGCCCCCTTGAACTTTTCAACCTCTTACCACATTTCAGGCTTCAAACATAAAGATATAAAATTTTAATTTTTTGTGAAGAATCACCAACAAGTGGGACACAATTGTGAAGTGGAACGAAATCTATTGGATTTTTGAAACTTTTTTTAACTAATAAAAAAATGAAAAGTGGGGCGTGCAAAATTATTCGGCCCCCTTGCGTTATTACTTTGTAGAGCCACCTTTTGCTGCAATTACAGCTGCAAGTCGCTTGGGGTATGTCTCTATCAGTTCTGCACATCGAGAGACTGAAATTCTTGCCCATTCTTCCTTGCAAAACAGCTCAAGCTCAGTGAGGTTGGACGGAGAGCGTTTGTGAACAGCAGTTTTCAGCTCTTTCCACAGATTCTTGATTGGATTCAGGTCTGGACTTTGACTTGGCCATTCTAACACCTGGATACGTTTATTTGTGAACCATTCCTTTGTAGATTTTGCTGTATGTTTGGGATCATTGTCTTGTTGGAAGATAAATCTCCATCCCAGTCTCAGGTCTTTTGCAGACTCCAACAGGTTTTCATCCAGAATGGTCCTGTATTTGGCTGCATCCATCTTCCCCTCAATTTTAACCATCTTCCCTGTCCCTGCTGAAGAAAAGCAGGCCCAAACCATGATGCGGCCACCACCATGTTTGACAGTGGGGATGGTGTGTTGAGGGTGATGAGCTGTGTTGCTTTTAGGCCAAACATATCGTTTTGCATTGTGGCCAAAAAGTTCGGTTTTGGTTTCATCGGACCAGAGCACCTTCTTCCACATGTTTGGTGTGTCTCCCAGGTGGCTTGTGGCAAACTTTAGACAAGACTTTTTATGGATATCTTTGAGAAATGGCTTTCTTCTTGCCACTCTTCCATAAAGGCCAGATTTGTGCAGTGTACGACTGATTTGTTGTCCTATGGACAGACTCTCCCACCTCAGCTGTAGTTCTCTGCAGTTCATCCAGGGTGATCATGGGCCTCTTGGCTGCATCTCTGATCAGTCTTCTCCTTGTCTGAGCTGAAAGTTTAGAGGGACAGCCAGATCTTGGTAGATTTGCAGTGGTCTGATACTCCTTCCATTTCAAAATGATCGCTTGCACAGTGCTCCTTGGGATGTTTAAAGCTTGGGAAATCTTTTTGTATCCAAATCCGGCTTTAAACTTCTCCACAACAGTATTACGGACCTGCCTGGTGTGTTCCTTGGTCTTCATGATGCTCTCTGCGCTTTCAACAGAACCCTGAGACTATCACAGAGCAGGTGCATTTATACAGAGACTTGATTACACACAGGTGGATTCTATTTATCACCATCAGTCATTTAGGACAACATTGGATCATTCAGAGATCCTCGCTGAACTTCTGGAGTGAGTTTGCTGCACTGAAAGTAAAGGGGCCGAATAATTTTGCACGCACCACTTTTCAGTTTTTTATTTGCTAAAAAAGTTTAAAATATCCAATAGATTTCGTTCCACTTCACAATTGTGTCCCACTTGTTGGTGATTCTTCACAAAAAAATAAAATTTTATATCTTTATGTTTGAAGCCTGAAATGTGGCAAAAGGTTGAAAAGTTCAAGGGGGCCGAATACTTTCGCAAGGCACTGTATAAATAATTTAAAAGCGTTAACTTCTTAAAGTTTTCCTGACACCAAGTCACTTCTGAAAAGTTTTCCTGACAAAAAGGTGACACAGGGAGGTGATTGACAGCCTTAACTCTATTCCTGTATGCTGTATAAAGGGGGTGTGTGTTCCTTACCCTCCAATCAGCTCTCAGAGCTCTCCTTACTGACATACATTTATCTCTCTGCCCCCTACTTTTTAGAGATGAGAGATCCTGTATAAATTCTGCACTTTGAAAGACGGAAGTAGATAAACAGGTACAATCGATGTAGAAGGAATTGTTTCATCCCTGTTTATCACCAGAGCCCAGTCACTGCGGCCCCTTCCACACCAGAAGACCAATCATGCCTGCCTGTCCATTTTTCAGATGGACTCGATTGGACCATCCATTGATCTTTATGGGGTGGCAGATGTCAGCGGCATCTGATCTGCTAAAAATCAGATTGATGGCGATACATTTGCCTTTCATCTGGCGGATCAGATCGGATGACAATCAGATGGAAATGAACATGCAGTCCATTTCTATCTGACCGCCCAATAGCGGAGAGCAGGCTGTGTCCGTGTTCACTCTGCATAGTAAAGCGGACACAAACCTGTCATCCTCCTGCTCAGCAGGAATCAGCGGACAGATCCCCCACTGAGCAGGTGGATCCGCTTGGACGGAACCCCTCCGTCTGAAAGGAGCCTTCACTGGGTTTATGTGAACCACTAATCTTAATGATACTAATATTATCAATATGTGCTAATGTTTTAAAAACCTTGTTTCTCTATATACCTGGTAAATAAAGTGGAACTAAACTCTCTCAATCAACATCAATTATTTTTAATCCTTATGCTGCTAGCATAAGTAAATAGATAGAAAGGTATATTATATGATCTTGTTTTACTTTTTTTTTTTTTACATTTCTTCAGTTCCTTCCTGGTTTCTTGATCAGGCCAAACTGATGATCACATGCCTGACAAAGGGGTCCTGTGAAGCTTCAAAACATTGCACTTGTTCTTTTGTGATGTGATCTCTCTGCAATAAAAGGTTTGACAAGGTGTGCTGGCCAAAGCTCAAATATATTTGCATGTGTGTACATGTGTACAGTATATACAGTATACTGACGGGGTCAGAAGAGTAATGGACGGTGTCAGTAGGGCAGAGATTGGTGTCAGTAGTTCTTATTTTAATTATAATTTTTTTTAGGAGTTTTGTTAGGGGGCTTTGGTGAAATATCAGGGGTCTAAACAAGGGGAATCTGCACCACAAAGGGTGATTACACCTGGCACACCCTGTGCACACACACCTATGCTTCATTGGGTGATTTTTTTTATCTCCATGGTTTTTTAAGTGAGAGATGAAATGAACCGCAGATAGTAACTGAGAGTGGCTAATCTATAAATCACTCTATCTAATACAGCAACCAAAGTATGGTAGAACAAGTTCTAAATATACACTATACTATATCTGGACAGCACATACCTCCCCGTTTGTGAGACGGGAATGAGGAACGCTTATTAGTAAAAGGAAGTAGGCATAGGACACACCCTTTGCCACACCCCCTTAAAGGAGAATTGCACAAATAAAAAGATTTTTTTTTTTTTTTTACCACTACTACTCCATTATACTGGCTTTTGAAATTAACAAATGCAGCAATTTAGTTTCCGGATGAAAGGTTTAACACAGAGAAACTTTTTGAAAGATAAAAAGTGCATTTTATATATAACTACAGTATATAGATCTGACTAACATGAGGGACAAATAAGGAGGAAGAGGGACAGAGGGACTCTGTTCCAAATCAGGGACAGTTTTTCAAAATCAGGGACAGTTGGGAGCTTCGCAGCAGGAGGTAAGTGTACTTTGTTAATTATACTTTCATCTTGAGTTGTCCATTCCAAGATCCAGCTCTCTTATAATGGTGACATGAGTGCAGTGTGTCTATTAGCTTACAGGCCTTACTCTAAGGCCCCTTTCACACTGGGGCGTTTTTCAGTACAGCGCTAAAAATAGCGCCTGTATACCGCCTGAAAAAATCCGGCCCCATTCATTCCAGTGTGAAAGCCGGTGGGCTTTCACACTGGAGCGGTGCGCTAGCAGGACGGTAAAAAAAGTCCCGCTAGCAGCATCTTTGGAGCGGTATAGGAGCGGTGTATTTACCGCTCCTATACCGCTCCTTCCCATTGATTTGAATGGGACACCGCGGTAATACCGTGGCAATACCGCTGCCTCTGCGGCAAGTCTTTAACCCTTTTTCGGCCGCTCGCGGCTAAAACGTCGGTAAAGCAGTGCTAAATATAGCGCTGCTTTACCGTCACCGCGGCTTCTGCCCCAGTGTGAAAGGGGCCTTACTTCTTTCAGTCCTTGCTAGTTTCTGCATAGAATTTGTAGCTGCAAATATCTTTTATACAGTTTAAGGAGAAATAGATCTTCCAAAGGACAGCATGAAAGTAAATGCAACCAACATATTACTCTTACCTCCCACTGTCCCTTTCAGAGATATATCATGAAACATTCCCTTAAAGTGTCCTAATAATATCTTTTGTTGTCATTATTGCCTTATACATTGCCTGGCTGTCAATTAGAGCCTTCAAACAGCATTTATCTTATAAACAGTACCTATCACATAACAAAAAGCTACTGTATGTATTTCATTAAAGGACGTTGCTTGACAAGAAAATGATCATCATTTGCGTAAGATTCACTTTTACTGGAACTTTTTCTAACTGAAGAAAGCAGTTTGAGGATGGTAAACCCACGAAAAAACAGCAATGTTTCTTGCATGACTCCAGCTAATTGCAGGTAGTTTGTTTAGAATATATGCAGGAAGTTGTGGCAAGGCCCAGACGTGAAAAGCTGCTGGAACTAATACGTTGTGGTTTTGAGGATAGGTAGCATCTTGGTAATGATGTGAACACTGAAAAGTATCTTCAAAACATGCTTAAATAATGCTGATTTGTGCACTTTGTACGGGCATGCAAATTTTCTTGTGATATAGGCCAATTCTAGTTGCTACCTGTTACATACTTACATTATAAATCTGTCCTGTCTCCAGTGATTAGAGAGGGTGAGGGGGAGAAATAACTGGTTTTATGGTAAGTGTGAAACCTGTGAAAGTTATGGAAACTTCTGATGTGTGAAACCTGCTGTACTTATAAATTCCAGAGCTAATTAAAGACAGATGCCATACAAACATACAATTCAGTGTTAAATGTATTTTATGAATGCCTTTATCCATCTCTAAGATTGTAAGCTCTTATGAGCAGGGCCCTCTTAACATTCTTGTATTTTATTGAATTGTAACTGTACTGTCTCCCTTTTATATTGTAAAGTGCTGTGTAAACTGTTGGCACTTTATAAATCCTGTATAATAATAATAATAATAATAATAATATATCTTTTGTGTTTAAGTGCTCTTTTTTGCCATGCAACATGCCTCAGGTTATCTGTAGAAGAATACTCAAAGTGGAGCAAGACTCAAGCAATGTTAGCCTTCAAACAATGAAGGCAGCTTTGAAGGATATATCATTTAAAGTACTTTTCTGCTAGATATATAGGTTTACCAGGCAAGTCTTTCCAAGCCTGACAGACAGTGTTTGGAGCCTAATCAAAGCCTGGTGTCCACTGTTCAGCCACCTTACTAGCAGTGTTGGTCATCTTACTTTAAAAAAGTAATTAGTTAAGTTACAAATTACTTCTCCCAAAAAGTAATTGCGTTAGTAACTCAGTTACTACATTGGAAAAGTAATTAGTTATGCAGCAAAGTAACTGTGACTTTTTTTTTAAATATTCTATACGTGTAACTAAGGGGCGGGTCTAGTATTACTGTAACCAAGGGGCGCATTTATTATTATTGTTATATATCGTGTAACCAAGGGGCTGCTCTATTATTACTCTAACCAAGGGGCAGATCTGTTATAGCGTGTAAGCAAGGGGTGGGTCTATTATTATTATATCGTGTAAGGGGCGGATGGCTACAGAAGAGGGCGAATGTTAAATTAATGGGCAGAGCTCGATATATAACAATAATAATAAATGCGCCCCTTGGTTACAGTAATACTAGACCTGCCCCTTACTTACACGATAGATGCCCCTTGCAGAGTAGCACCAGCATCGGGAGCGTGCGGCATCGCCTCGTACAATTACATGTTAACTGCACCTGCGCGGTGTAGAGTTCACTCAGAGCTGTTTAGGTTCGGCAATTTTGGGAAGCTCCGTACTCCTTCGTACTGCACAAGCGCTGCGCCTGCGCAGTACAGGGGGTCCTTATCCGGTGGGGGAACTTTTTCGGCAGGACACCGGAATTACACTACTGCCATCTAGTGGCGGTAGATGTAATTGGGGTAACTAAGCCAAAGTAATGGGAACTGAGTTACCATGAGGGGAAAAGTAATTAGTTAGATTACTAGTTACCCTCTAAAGTAACTGCGTTAGGTAACTCAGTTTATTTTAACTCAGTTACTTACATCACTGCTTACTAGTGGCTTGTTGTCTGTTTGCTCACTTACTTTCATCACTGAATGTGTGCTGCAGCTGAAGCTCAAATCAATACCTAGCTCTGCTCAGTTGGGACTGTGTAAACTCAGTAGAGACATGTATTAACATATAACTCAAAAGAAAATGTATTATTTGTCACGGTCCATATGTACAGTGGAGTTGTCTGATGCGTTGAGTTGTCTAATTTACTATTTACTGCTAAGGCCTCACTACCAAATCCAGGCTTATTATTACACCAGTTTCACCGGTTGGAAACTAAAGGTCTCTTACAGAAAGGGGACTTTTTAAACTGTACTAATTTATATTTCCTAGAACATTACCATGACAATTTACAGTTACCCCCTACTGAACTACTTCGACATAACCAAATTACATCTTATATCAAAACTAAACTGTGGCATTCGGCGGGTCGTTTAATGCTGTCACATCTCCATCCTATACAACATACTAATGGACCCAAATCACAAGTTACTGAATATGCAACAGTGGGAACAGGATATTGGCACCTTGTTCAAGATTTCTCCCTGGTAAGAAACCACTAACAATTTACGCATTGATTATGAAAGAATGGACTGCCATTAGTCAGGAATCGTATGTGACCCAGAAGTTGATTGACAGCATGGCAGGGTGAATTGCAGAGGTCTTGAAAAACACTGCAATGTTGACTCTTTGCATAAACTTAATGTCATTGTCAATAAGAGCCTTTGACACTTATGAAATGTTTGTAATTATACTTCAGTATAGCATAGTAACATCTGACAAAAAGTTCTGAAGCAGCAGACTTTGTGAAAATTAATATTTGCGTCATTCTGAAAAGTTTTGGCCATGGCTGTATGTGCAGAGGATATAGCTACCGTCAGGAAATGTGCAAAAAGCTTCCTTCCAGTGCATCCTCAGTGTAATTGTGGACCCACTCCTGGATGGTGGTGGTAGATTCACCCTGATTTTTCACCTTTTATTGGGAAGGTGTTGGTGGAAAGCAGAGATAGCCATCTGGGCAAAATAATGATGTTTGGCTTAGAAACTCCAGTCAAAATAATGGCAGATGGGTTCCTTCCACTGTGGTGTAGCAGAGGCCACAAAAAAAGGGTGCAGTAGAAGTCCAATAAAAAGAAAATGGCTGCTATACGGCCTAAAGGAGGAGAAGGAGGCAGAGGAAAAGGTCACACTAGGAGTCAAAATAAAATTGCCTAATATGTGGCCTTGAGGGGATGACGAGGAAGAAGAAAAGAGCACATTAGGATTACAAAAATAAATGATGAATTGCACCATTAAGAGGAAGGGGAACAGAAATGTTACAATAACAACAGTAAGTGGCTTTTTGCACCTGAAAGAATTATAAAAAGAAATGGTTTGTCAGTCACTTTACTATCTCCTGTAAAACTTCCCAGATCATCTTCATGCTGCCATGTCTGATATGTGTGACCAAAAAAGTAAGATTTGGAGAAGGGCGGGCATGTATGGCCTTGGCATTCAATGCTTAACTTTTAGCTGCTGCCCAGCCTTGCCCCTGACCATAAAATGTCCCCTCTCTGTTTGCTGTGTGTTCCAGAAGAGGCAGGTAGACTTTTTTTGTTTTGCGTATGGACAAGGCTTTTTTAGGCTTAGGACATTTTGTTTTGTTAAGGGAGTACCCAGGTTGCATTGTCAATCAAAGATATAATCCCATTGCACTCCTTCCTGGATAAAGCCTGGATTATAGGGGGGCTGCAGCAACAACCAACTGGCTGATCGAATATTAATGTACAAGGAAGCATATGTTGTCAGCATACCATGGATCCATTTTAAAGTTCAAAAATGTATTAAAGCATTCACATCAAATTAAAGTGCAACGTTTCAGAGTTTCATGGGAACTCTGTCAAAAAAGTGACAAGAGAAAATTGCAATAGGCAGGTATTTAGATAGACCTCCACCAATCAGAAAGCAGAGTAAATCAAAAAGAATGCCCCGCCTTCAACCCTGACCATAATGATGTCATATACCCACCAAATCTACATAAGCAAATTTTGTTTTCAGCAGATGCACATTATATTGCATCACATTGCTAATGTAGCACGACCCCCTAAGAGGCTGCTTGGATTTACCTGCTCATCTGCACTGCCATGACCTGATGAACATTCCAACTCACCTGACACTCTGGGTTCGGACATCTTTGCACCACTTCAAAGCAATAAGTCAGACAACTCTGTGCATTTATGTTCTGATAATGTTTACTAGTACAGTTCAAATAAGATATTGTCAGAGAATGAAGGTAATAGATCTGCTGAGTTTTAGGCAACAGCCCCAACTCAGCAAAGGAATTCCTCCCAATAACACAAGTCAAGATATTTGCAGGTAAACAGTCTATTATATACACATGTACAGTGTAGTACTGCTTGCACCTGAAAGGATAAACAAGGTTGAATGGTTATACTAAACACTTCAAATAGGGGAAAACCTTGCCCAGTCTATACACCTTAAAACCTAATGAGAGGTCAGAATTAATGGCAATGGTATAAGGGCCCTTGAAGCAATAATGACAGCAATGTCCCCGTTGCAGATCTGATGGTCTTCACCGACAAGTAGGAACTCATTAAAATTATCCAATATCCAGGTGTAATAGTAAACAATAAGATTTCCTGCAATGGTAGAGGCAAAAGATGTTTGAGCACAGTGTTCAAGATAGGTTCAGTAAAGTGTTCCCAAGGTAAAGATGTCTGTGCAAAGTGTCCCAGTGAAACCGTAAGAAAGGATTTGTAAAAGTGGTTGATTGCCCTCTCACCAATGACCAGGCCAATTTAATGCCTTCGAGACTGCAGTCCCTGAAGCGACACACGTGCAACGGGTCCGCCGTTCCGACCTCCTGATGCGAAGCTTAGAACACAGGTTGGCAGGAGACCAAAGTGGTGCTGGATGGATGTCTGACAACACAGCAAGCAGTGCTAGGCCCATAAGTGAAGAAGAGGCAAGTAAATCCTGGTGTGAATAAACCACAAAATATTTGGTAATTCTTATCCAATGATGTGGAGTGAGGTAAAACTACGAAGAACCCAGATAGGGGTAGCATTGATAATAGATGTACAATCGCGCACTATATAGATAATAAACAGTGTAGATATATGAAGATATCTATGAATGGATAATAAAGTGCCAAGGTGCTCAAGTGAATAGATCAGACCACTTGTGGAAAACGTGGTGTCTGATACATAGTGATCATAAATAAATCTAAGAAGAATAGCGTATAAAAATCACATAAAATTTAATGGAAATATAATATAAAGTATCGCATAGAAATCGCATAAAATAATAATAATCGCATAAAATCATATGATAATAATAATAATCGCATAAAAATAATAATCTCTATAAATAGTGAAGTGAAAAAAAAATGATCAGTAGTCCTTCTAGTGGAGCATATAGAGAATATATATGTTCAGTCCACAATACTGGTCATTTCTGTGCAAACAAATGGTAATAAAGTGTCCGTAAAGTGATTCCCTTTTTCTTTAGTGAATGCACGGTGCAACATATAATGTGACTGTATGCATAAAACATTAAGGTGCAAGTGCTGGCGATTGCTTCATGCGATGTGGTATGAGTGTATTAGGTGACTTCTTATCCTCCGTAAAGTCTGGAGTGTGGGTTTCCCCTTACCTTACGGCTGTAAGGTAACAGCGTGTGGATAAAAGCCTTTTGGTATGGGGGTCCCTGGTGGTCGTCTCAGAGTTGCATCTTTGGCTCTGCTGGTGTGTGTCTCTTGCTGGCAGCGTCCCCTTTTTAGGTCCCTGGAGATGTCACTGAAGATGTCTGCAGTATATATGCCTCACCAGTAGGCCATAGACAGGTGTGGGGAATAGGAACATAGATGCCCAGATAGTGTAGTATGTTTTGAATAAAATGTATTTATTACAGATAACAACAGGCAGCGGTACTCACATTTAAGAGTAACAGACAGGTGAATAAAACACGAGCAGCGAGCTCGTCAACGTCACTTCCGGTATGTCAGTATTCCCGACGCGTGTTCGTCATGATCACGTGACTTCATCAGGGATAACTAGACGCATAGGAAGTGTCCTTATATTGGTGTGTTAATTAGCAATTACGGCGGCCATTTTTTTGTAGTTCCGATCACCGGAAGTTACATCGCGGCCATTTTCGTTTCACTCCGGTCACCGGAAGTAAGCCGGCGGCCATATTTTTGGAAGTGTGTGGTGTCAGCACTGAAAAGTAAACAGCCTATCCATCAGATGGTCATTGTAGCTCGCATAGGTGAAATCTAGCGGCCATTTTCCTATGGGGCAAAGTATGTGGAGCACTCGCAATAACATAGGAGTGCTGTATACTGAAATTGTATAGTCTGGCCGCACAGTATCGGACCAGAACAGAACAGCAGTGCTGCTATTACTGCACCTTGCACTTTATTATTTACTCTATACAGCGCATCACTACCTCTTTATATATTCTTCTCCCTGGGTTCAGACATTTCCCCCCAGTGTATGCTGCAGTATCTGCTTCTATTCATTTGAGTTGGCGCAGGAATACATTTTTTTCCAGTGCTAGGCCCATCTCATCCAGGTTGGAAGGTTTACACTGCGTGGTAGGCCGCAACCTCTCTCTCCATGCACAGAGAGGTCCATCTCGCATGAGGCCCAGGAGAAAGAGAGAGCGCAGGGCAGGGCTTTGGCTTCTTATATACTTCCTCCCAGCAAAATCTCAGATGGCAGCAAAAATCCCTTGGACACTACCTGCCTGGAGTTTGCATGCTCTTCCTGTGCCTGCGTGTGTTTCCTCCGGGTACTCCGGTTTCCTCCCACACTCCAAATGGTACATGCTGGTAGGTTAATTGACTTCTGTCTAAATTGGCCCTAGTATATGAATGTGAGTTAGGGACCTTAGATTGTAAGCTCCTTGAGGGTAGGGTCCGATGTGAATGTACAATGTATATGTAAAGCGCTGCGTAAATTGACATCGCTATATAAGGACCTGAAATAATAATAATAATAGTCCAGGCACAGGGTCATGCAAAACAATTATAAGTCTGTAAAATTACTCGTCCCACAATCCCTTTAGCTTGGCTCACTAATATGTTGTAAGTTTATAACACTGAGCACTAGAGGGACATGCAATGTATATAAATACCAGAGGAACACTGTACTTCATAACTGTAGTCTACATTGCTACACTAATATTAAGCAAAGTGATTAACCACTTGACATATGGCCGAATGATAGCCACAGCGTGGATCTGAATTCCCAGGAGGGATATGACGGCCTTCCCTGTGCACACTCCCTGCGCGCGCCCTACACTGAGACTCGGGTGATCACTGATCCGAGTAAGGGGCCGGTCCCGGCCCCCTACCATGTGATCAACTGTCAGCCAATGACAGCTGATCACATGATCAAAACAAAAGCTTGTGATCATTTTTTTCTCTCCTCACGCTGACAGCGGAGGAGAAAAAAAAAAGCCGATGAACGGTTCATCTTAAAGGGACATTGATCCCGAAAAGGAAGAGGCATTTATCCCTCATGTATACAAGTGCCACCTATAAATGCCCACAAGTGCCACCTATCAATGCCCACAAGTTCCACCTATTAATGCCCACAAGTGCCACCTATCAATGCCCACCAGTGCCACCTATCAATGCCCACCAGTGGTACCAATCAGTGCCACCTAGAAGTTCTGCCTATCAGTGTAACCGATCAGTGCCCATCACTGCCACCCATTAGTGTCCATCACTGACACCTAGCGGTGCCCATAAGTGCCGCCTCATCAGCGTACATCAATGACGGACAAAAATTACCCATTTTAAAATTTTATAACAAAATAAAAAAAAAAAAAATTCTGTCTTTTTTTTTTAAATCGCAGAGGTGATCAAATACCACCAAAAGAAAGCTCTGTTTGGGGGAAAAAATTATTTGGGTACAGTGTTGTATGACCGCACAATTGTCATTCAAAGTGCGACAGCGCTGAAAGCTGAAAATTGATCTGGATAGGAGGGAGGTTTAAGTGCCCAGTAAGCAAGTGGTTAAAGAGGGTTCAGAGTGATTCACCACATTCTGCTAAATTACAATTATCAATTTTCTCAACAGAAATTATAAAAATAAATCCGACTGGGTACATGTGCTTGCTAAGAGAAAGTCACAAATACCCACAACAGGAAAAGCATCATGTAAGTAGGTAACATGCAGTGGTGGATTCATCAAAGAAGTCAGCCACCTTACCACTTACACATACACAGTCTGGCTGCCTTCATCATAGCAGCGGTAAATCCAGCTGTCATCAGTCACCACAGAGGCCTCAAAGCTGGATTCAGTGGGTCAAGTGATACAAAATTAGAAGTAATAAAATGCAGTCATGATCCCCTGTCTTGCGGGTTTGAAAGCATTGTTTAAAATAAATTTCCCCACATGTGTCAGTGTACATGGGCACGAAAAAATGGCTGCTGTGCAACCTTGATTAGAAAAAGGAGGATAAGGGCACATTAGCAGTCCCAAAATAATGACTGCTATGCACCCTTGTAATGGAAGAGGAAAAGGGAACATTAGTAACACTATAAAATAAAGTGGCTACTATGTGCCCATGAGAAGGAGGAGTTTGTGCTTTTCTTAAAAACTTGTCTGATTGTGTTGTTGCTTCGAAAGAGCTCTTTGGTGCATAGACATGTGTTTTACTATGCCTGCAGTACCCAAATGGCCAGCACTTTTACTACAGCTGATATGCTGAAGGCAGAGGTTGCAGACCACAAAGGCTTAGTTAGCAGCAGAAACATTAAAAAGCCGACAGTGCAGAGGTCTTTCTATTTGCTGCTTATTCAATTACCTATGTATTGTCCTGAAGCTTGCCAATTTCTACCTAACATATGCCTGAAGTCTATATTTTGGAGATATGAGGATGGAGTTTGGAGAATTTGGTATTGTTTTTCACTCTTTTTTGAAATTTCAGAAACTTTCGTACAATGCAGTGTGATTCTTGCAAATGACACTATTAAACTGTTAGAATACTGGCCAATTTTAAAGTTGAATTCCCAGTTCCCCATCTTCTTTGACAATCCCTTGCATATTAACCTTGCAAATGGCCAGAATGGATTTTTAAGATTTGCCTCCATAGATTTTATGGGGTTCAGATTTAAGTTTGCAATTTTCAGACTTTTACAATGGGTTTGACAAGCACAAACCTTTCACAAACGTAACCCAGAAACATTTCCTCATCCCTAGTGACAGAAAAAGATGACATAGTAGACTATCCATTATTTGTTTGATCTCTTAATAATTGAATCTGAGCTCGGTGAAAAAAATGACCCATGCTTTTTTTTCTTTCTTTCTTACATTGGTCACTGGGTTGTTCTCAAAAAACATACACTCACAGTGAATCCAGTGTTATCTTGTGTAACACGCTGCTCTGCCACTTTATGCTGGGTTCTGTGCTGCCATCTGCTCTTCTTACATCATCAGGGGACCAGCTATTTTTTGCAGGTTCTTGCAGTCAGCCCCCTAAAGACGCACAGCTGCGATTGGGCACTGTGCTAGAGATTGCTTTGAAGCCTACTAGGATGTGTAAGGTGAGTATCCCAAGAGGTTTTGGACAGGGTGGTGACATAATTTTAACCTAAGCAAGACTAGTAAGTTGTAGAGTAATGAGATTTTGACCAATTGCCTATTCAGAAGTCACCCACAAAAAAACATGGGTCCCATCATGCAATGTGAATGGACTGAGCACAGGAGTTTTCTAAGATAAGATGAGCAGAGGAAGGAACATGTGCATTCTTTGTAAATCAATAACATTCAGTTTAAAGGGACCCTGTGACCAACTTTAAAGACTAAAGTTAAAAGCACAGGGAAATCAAGTATTTTAAAGACATATTTGCAGTGTTTTTTTTTATTTTCCATAAATTAATTTTACAATGTGCCTTGGAAATTACTGGAAAAATTCACTACTCCATAAGAGTCAATTCCTTAGCATACCCCCTCCTTCCGTGTATGTAATAGCCATCTCCTCTTCTGGGAATGTCTCTCTGTGCTGGCCTAGCGCCTTTACCCCTTCTCTTGTTTTTTATGTAGCTGCTGGGGAAGGGGAGAAGAGAATTACTACTGTATGTAGTCTCACTTTAGTACAGGATGTAATCCTGTATCAAAATCCCTTCTGCAACTTAAAAACAAGACCTACAAAGGAATGCAGGTCCCTACAAGGGAACCAATTAACTACTGTATGCTCTGGAATGATTGTGAATATCAACCACAGAATTGGTTCAGCTGAGTTGATGTGCCAGATTTGTTCATCTTTAGACATTAGTAATTCATTTATTGCTTTGAAGCCTACTAGGATGTGTAAGGTGAGTATCCCAAGAGGTTTTGGACAGGGTGGTGACATAATTTTAACCTAAGCAAGACTAGTAAGTTGTAGAGTAATGAGATTTTGACCAATTGCCTATTCAGAAGTCACCCACAAAAAAACATGGGTCCCATCATGCAATGTGAATTGTAAAAAAAATTAATTTTACAATGTGCCTTGGAAATTACTGGAAAAATTCACTACTCCATAAGAGTCAATTCCTTAGCATACCCCCTCCTTCCGTGTATGTAATAGCCATCTCCTCTTCTGGGAATGTCTCTCTGTGCTGGCCTAGCGCCTTTACCCCTTCTCTTGTTTTTTATGTAGCTGCTGGGGAAGGGGAGAAGAGAATTACTACTGTATGTAGTCTCACTTTAGTGACAGTTATGAGTCTACTTGAGCTGCTGACATCATATTAAAGGTAGAAGTTCTCAGTAGCAGTCTCAGGGCCTTTGGTTGTCTAGACAAGGGAGGTGTTTCCAGGTAAAAAATAAAAATAAAAACATGTTTCGTAATTTAAATGCACTTATAATCTTATTGGAAGATTATTGTTGAAATGAATGGTCTGGTGACTGGGTCATTTTAAATGAATTACTAATGTCTAAAGATGAACAAATCTGGCACATCAACTCAGCTGAACCAATTCTGTGGTTGATATTCACAATCATTCCAGAGCATACAGTAGTTAATTGGTTCCCTTGTAGGGGCCTGCATTCCTTTGTAGGTCTTGTTTTTAAGTTGCAGAAGGGATTTTGATACAGGATTACAAGAATCCTGAAATGCCTTTCACTCATAAAGGTAGTGCAATAAGGTTTAAATAATTAGACAATCAGATATTAAGTCAACTCCATGGCTTTCCCTTATTTCAGGTCCTGAAAAGTTAAGAACTTTTGTCCTGGGGTGATTTGCCTTTCTTGATGCTTTCTTTCCTGGAATGCACACTCCCTTTTATTATGACTTCAATGTATAAAAAAAAAAGATTTAGATTGACTGAGTTACCTGGAAAAAGTGTGGTAATTCCAGTTCATTTGTTCATATGCAGCAAAAAAATGAACTGACACCAATGACATGTGTTTGACAGAATGTGTACTTCTGCGGCTACATAGTTCAAACATGGCCTGTTTTGGTAACGCTGCATCAGCACTTGTCTTTCCAGTTTCTACATTCCTCTGCATGACCTTTTTTATCCTTCACTTGTTTCTGTTTTACAATTATATTTTGAAATCTTGCATTCTATGCAAGCATGAACTTGAAAGTTCAACTTGAAAAAGTATGTTTTATTTATCCTGTTTACTAGAGCCAATTTAGAAGCACAGAATTAATGGGCAATTAACTATGACTGTTGCTTAGGTCGCTCCATTACAATAATTATAGCTGTATTTTCAGTTTGTGACAGTTATACTATTATTGCTAAGGAGAACACACTATGAACAAACTTGCATTGCAGAGCCTGATTTATAAACTGAATATAGGTATTCAGCTCTATCCAGTTCTATACCCACCTATTTTCTATATTCAATTTACTGGTAGTCATTGGTAGACTAGGCCAACTGACATTGAACGGATCTGTAAAAAACTTTGCAATCTGCAATGATGGCAAAATCTAATTGATATTGGCACCAGTTACATGTAGGAGACAATAGAGATAGCTGTATAAAAAATGCATCCAACGAATTAAACAGCCCCTTTTGATTACATCTTCAATCCCAGCTGTTTTTGGACACATAATCTACTGTAATCCTTTGCCATCCCACACAATGTCTATGAAAGACAAAAATTTTGACAGAACATATAATATTCCATATTCTTGGTGATGAAAATTGAGTCATATACATCTGATTAAGCCAGGGAACTATGTATAGTATGGATATGCATGTTGGTTGAAAAAAGAGTACTGAATATTCTGAAACAAATGAAAATTTTCAACAAAGACTATAATATGATTTATTATGACTATATTGGTCTATCTATGAGGCAGGTGAAGCACCTATTGTGTATACAGTATATACAATGTTATTATTAGTACAGCACAGGCTCCAATAGAAACCATGGGGTTAATTTACAAAAGTTAATTAGGCTGTTTTTGCAAGGAAAGTTTCGTTTTGCTTGGAAATTTTCTCCAAAACTAAGGGAATGTGGTGAAGTTTCATAAAGAATACTCATTTGCAAGGAAAATAAAAAAGGACTTTTGTTTTCACATGATTGAATGATAAAAGTCAGCAGAGCTTTACTTCTTTCATGCTCTGGAGAAAATTTGATTATTTGCCTTTACTAAATCATCTTCTAAAAAAAAAAAAAAAAAATGCTTTTATATACATTTAGATGGTGGGAGGCATCTGATAATTACAAAGGGTTATCCTGGTGGTATGTGTAAAGGGGCAGGTGGGCCAGACATAGAAGGATGTGTAAGCTGGCAAGTTGGTTGGAGCCTGGCCAAAGTGTGTTGGTCCTGGATATGGTATGTGTTGTATGCAGCATTACACACCACCACACCATGGGAAGCCAGAAGCTGTAAACCTGCTTATGATATTACTTTATCACCACAAATGTATAGTACCAAGGTATATGTTGTAATATGTGAAAGACAAACATTTGTGTAGGAAATATTTAATATAATTTTTTTTAACAGATACAATTTATTGAAACATTTGCAACATTATACATGGATACAGCCGGTAGGATACATCATGTATTGTAACATCATATAGGTTTGCTGTTGTAGATATAATATATACACCTACAAGGAATATCATTGAGATATTATATAAGCCAACCATAAGCTAACCCTTATGCCGTGTGCACACGACCGGACTTTTCGATGGACTGAATTCCGTCTGACTTTTCAACGGATTTTCAACGGACTTCCATCGAATTGGACTTGTCTACACACAATCACACCAAAATCCGACGGATTCAACCGTGATGACGTACGACCGGACTAGAATAAGGAAGTTCATAGCCAGTAGCCAATAGCTGCCCTAGTGTCGGTTTTCATCCGTCGGATTAGCATACAGACGAACTGATTTTTCGACCGGACTCAAGTCCGTCGGAAATATTGGAAACATGTTCTAAATCTAAAGTCCGTCTGATTTTTCGACAGCAAAGGTCCGATGAAGCCCACACATGGTCGAATTGTCCGACTGATACGTTCCGTCAGACCTTTGCTGACGAAAAGTCTGGCCGTGTGTACACGGCATAAGAAATTATATGGACAAACTCCAGGGGGTATTCAATAATAGTCAGACACTAATCAACCATAAGAGGGGGGAGGGGGGAAGGAGGTGAGAGGGGGAATTTTTTAAGTATCCGGGTAGGTGAGAGAAGGAGGGGAGTTTATCGCAACCCGTGTAAGTAGGCAGGGCAGTAACATTTTCTCAGAGAGTAAGATTTCTAGCATCAAATCCGGCTAGTCAGATCTTATCCAATTTTTAGGGGCAATTGCGACCCATGTGTGTAAGCCATCAAAGAGGAAGAAATATTCCATATAATTGCTGGTGACATACTGTATGAACAAAATAAAAAAAAAGAGCTAGAAAAAGAGAAGAGGACAGCATTAGACAATCCCTGTATACCAATGGATTGTGGTCAGGGCATGTCAGATAAAAAGACTATGTTTAAAGACCATATGCGCTACAAAAATCATCAGTTAAAAGATCAGTATCATTATAAGTTTTGGTATCACTATAAGTATTAGCGTTTCTTTAAAATAAATAAAGAATATAATTACTAGTTAAGGGTTTTAGGTATTTATTTTGTATGTATACATTTATTTTTTTATTATAGCACAGACCCATTAAGCACCATGAAAATAAAAAGAGTTTAAAGAGAAATTGAACTGCTTTTGTAGATTTTTTATGCAAGTGAATTTATTTAACTCAAGGACCATGAAAAAAGTTGGCTAGGTAGTATGTCAAGGGCCGTGAAAAAAGCTTATTAACAGTTCTACTGATAACCGCTGTAGGAGGGAGTGCTATGTTAGACACACTCTGCTATTTCCAATTGTAGGACATAATTAAATCATTAAACAAATAGGTGCTGGAGGCCACATATTTCACTAACATCCTAAACTAGACCTTTGATGACAAGTGTCCCCTGTCCTTACATAGTCCTTAAATCATTTTAAGTAGAAATAGTCCTATAAAAAGACATTCTGTGGTCACTGTGGTTTTTAAATGGGATTTCATATCTAACATTATTAAGTGAATTTGAAGATCCTATAGTCAAACATTTAGGACTTTTGCTTTTATAAGACTGGCAGACTTTTGCACTTTACTAGAATAGACTTCGGAATGGTTTAGATTTGAAAATGGTTGGCAGCATCAATGTAATCGTTCTGGATTCAATTTAAATTAAATTGATCACACAAAATAGACTTTACAATTAAAATTTTTTAAGTACTTACCATAGTTTGTTAAAATGGTTTTCTGTATAAAATGTATCAAGTTTTATATGTGAATATATTTAAACAGGGACCGTATATGGCATGGTGCTTAGTATTTCGGTTATAGAACTGAGATTCTATGTAAGCCCACACACATTACCGTTTCTGTAAAATAATATCTAAATATAATTGTACAATCAGATTGTACTGTGATTTGTTAGCTTTACAGTTCTTAAAAACGCCAGTGTTAAAATGTGAAAATTAATAATCTTTGTCACTACCCTCATATGCATGATATCACTTTCTCACAACTAGATTTTCCAGGTTGGTTGGTTCTACAGAAGTTGGGAGGAGCTTGGACTTCTGATGGAAATTTCTTCAGCAAAAGAGAAGCCAATATGAAATATAACTTGCAAACAAACATGGTGGAATTATTAATAACTGATGGATAGAAAAACAATGATTGATTTCTGCATAGTTAACTAAATTGAAAAAGTTCACTGATCCATCTAGTTTACCCCATGTGCGTATGTGTCAAAATCATTGGATTAATTGTACACATGATAACAAATAGAAAAAAGCAGCAATATATTTTTGTGTTTAATCAAAACAATTGACAACTTTGTTTTAGCCCAAGTGTTGTGACTTTAGGCTACAGACAGTTACTTTGCAAGACTCTTTGCAAAGCTACTTTATTCCTGCAGTAAAAGGCAGCAACATGGAGAATTCAGCGACAGCTGCTGCTTTATTGCACTAGTGGGAGCTTTTGTAAACCAGATAGCTATTATTACAATTGATTCTACTCATTGCCGTTACTATATACTCTCTTATTAAAGAGATAACCTTCCAACAAATCAATGAACATTGAAAATTTCTAATTAACAGGGAAATGCTAATACTGTGGATTTCTGAGGTTAGACGCTGCTGTTTTATTGCCTGCTGTATACTTGTCGGGAATGATTGGGTTACAATTATGGGTCCCTCCCAAGACAACAATGAAACAATAGCTGTGTCATGTTTAAATATTGTTTAAGCTCCATACTGTGGAGTTTGCATATGTGAAGATTTAGCCTTTTTATTGATACTGTTCGTTGAGTCATATTCTAAAGCAGGTTTCCTTTTACAACTAGGCTATGGTATTTATAGTGCAGAGAGGAAAATTAACACCCCACCCAGGGTGGCTAGATTGAAATGCGAGTTTATTTGTGAGGAGTAAATAGATCACTAGAGACATAATTTAAAGTTTAAATAAGAAACTGTAATTTATCTATGTATTTACATAATGCCAACTTATTTTGCAGCACTGAGGCCTTCCAAACAGTCCTTGCCATGAAGGATGTTACAGTTTTAAGGTGCCCAACAATATCAGAGGGCGCTCAGATGTATAGTTAAGATACCAGAATCCTCAGGCTGTCCAGTCAATAAAAACGAATGAATGAAAAAAGGAAGAGATGAATGGCACAGACAGAAATAGGTGGGGTCATTAAGCTTTGGGGGGTGTGCTGTTGCCATGGAATTCATTGCCCATATCTTTGACAATTCACACACTTTTCAAAAGGACTGAATCCACTATCAATAATGAGTTGGCCTGATCATGTAAACCTTTTAAGTTATCCTGGACTACTTAGATGTACTTAGCATATAAGCCACTCTTTCATTACAAATGTTCTGAACATACTTATCAGTAACCTGGTAACCAGTGGCGTAACTAGAACGCTCAGGGCCCCCGATGCAAGAAACCATGGAGCCCCCCCCCCCCCCCGACCTCCGGACAAAGCTCTTTTCTCCGAGCCCGATGGCAGAACACCAGGGCCCGGTCACAAGTGGGTGGCTGCATATAAAGGAACCTAAATATGGGGGTGGCAGCAGGGGCCATGGATAGAATCATGCTATGCATGAATCTATCCATTTGTCATAGAGGGAGTGGCTGGAGAGAGGGGGTGGCACCTGTGCGCCCTTTTGGACGCACCGCCACTGATAAACGCATGCACATTCACATACATGCACTCTCACATACATGCACACACACATACATATATGCACGCACACACACACACAGACAGACATACATGCATCGTGCACACACACAGACATACATGCGTGCGCACACACACACACATGCATCATGAACACACACATGCATCATGAACACACACATGCATCATGCGCACACACATGCATCATGAACACACACATGCATCATGAACACACACATGCATCATGAACACACACATGCATCATGAACACACATGCATCATGCGCACACACATGCATCATGAACACACACATGCATCATGAACACACACATGCATCATGAACACACACATGCATCATGAACACACACATGCATCATGAACACACACATGCATCATGAACACATACATGCATCATGCATTGCACACACAGACACACACATACATCATGCACACACACACACACATGTATGATGCACACACATACAGATACAGTAGATAATCTTATATTAAAAAAAACAAAAAAAAAAAACGAGTCCTCCTACCTTGTCTCTTCCTGCCGGGTACTGCACTGCAGGGGGAGACAAAGAGCACACACTGTGCTTTGACTTTCACTTTAGCCTAATGTGAGGAGCTCCCTGCACATTGCCGATTACAGTTTAGAATCGGCGATCGGGGAGCTCCTCTCAGCCGCCCCTCCTAGCGAAGTGTACAGGGGGCCCCCAGGGCCCCCTGCAGCAACGGGCCCAGTCGCCATGGCGATCGCAGCGACCCCTATAGTTCCGCCACTGCTGGTAACCAGTAATCACTAGAGTAGGTTATGTGATATATCAAATATACTAGTGTTATTTGGTAATATCATCCCAGAACCATTGTCTGATCATTCAATTAGACAAGTCCTCACTGTGCTATGGCAATTAGTTTCACAGGGCAGTCTAATGATGTGCAGGGCCCTCTACTTATTTTCTTCTACTTCAGGACAAGGTGGTCCTCCCTGATGCAGAGAGCATTATCATGTCAGTGCTGTTGTCTGCATAATTGTAATGTAAAAGCAGGGTTGTGAATAATGCCCTCCAGGTAAGTAGGTAGAAAAATGCTAAGAGTCATTCAACCTGAAAATGGACTGTTCTGGATTGCAGAGGGTGTGCGTTTGCAGGGGACAGTGCAGGGGAGGAGGTGCATGTTGTTGATTATTTTTATTTTTTTATTCTAGGCAAGGTTATTCGCTTTAATAACAACTGACCTCAGACAAGCATAAAAAAAAAAAAAAAAAAAAAACAGGAGACAGGACCTTTCCACGTGGGCATTCAATCTGGATCCATATGTCTTTTTTTCAGATGGATCCAGACTGAACCACAATGCAGGTCTATGGGGAAGCGGATATAAATGGATGATTATCCATTTACACATGCCTATATCTGTGTCAGTTAAGGTCCATTTTTTTTAATGGAATAAGGCTGCGTCCGTTTCCATTTAGAGGGATCTGAACGGTTGTAAATTGACCTGTACCTTTTATGTGCATTTTTAGGCAAGACACCTTACTGTTGTAATTTGAAACTATTCTCTTTTCTTAGTAAAAAATGTGACTGATCCGATGATGCATGTGTGAAATAAAATAAAAGTTTGTATTTCTTACTAAATTGTAATATTTAAAATTCATTGAAACAAGGTACCTCCAACATATTTGCGTCGCAGTGCACCACAAGACATAGTAACACTAAGCCCCCGTACACACGGTCGGAAATTCCGACGCAAAATGTCCGATCAGACCATGTTGTCGGAAAATCCGCCCGTGTGTGGGCTCAAGTGGACTTTTTCCGTCGGAAATTCCGCCGGAAAAAATTTGAGATCCTGTTCTCAAATTTTCCGACAACAAAATCCGATCAGACTTTTTCTGATCGTGTGTAGAGAATTCCAACGAACAACGTGCCACGCATGCTCAGTTTAAATTACGAGACCAAAGCTATTGGCTACTAGCCTCTACGTAGTTCCGTCATACGCAACAAATGTCACCACGTTCAGGATAATCAGATTTTCCGACAACTTTGTCCGACCGTGTGTATGCAACACCAGTGTGGGACAAAATCCGTCGGAAATAAACCAACAGATTTTGTGGTCAGAATTTCTGACCGTGTGTACAGGGGCTAACAATTACTGTGCATTGTGGTTCACTGCATTAACAAAAATGGTAAATGTCTGTTTTTAGACCTGTTGTGGTGCATCAGCATTCCATTTAAATATGTAATTCGTTCTCTAACAAACATATACACTCAAAGATGATTGGCATGACATTCTTTATTTAACATTGAAGGACATGGATAAAAAGACATTTTGGTGAAGCATATGTTGAATGCAGCCAAGCTCTGTGTCTCAATGCATTGGGGCTTAACCTAATCCATGCCCTTCCAGGAATGATTCTCCAGACCTCACAAAATAGCAGAGATAGAAGAGCTAATTTGTACTGTATATCACATGACAATCTCTTGAAAATTACAAATATATGGTCTTGCTGGCTTCACTTCCAAACAACCACAAAAAATGCCTGACTTATGGAAACACCCCTTAAACTCCATAGGTACATACTCCCAGCACCTTTGCTTGGACGGATCCCACCCCTCCTTAAAGGAACAGGGACACACAGAATGCCTAGTAAGAGCACAATGGCAGCTAAAGGCATCCAGTGCGTCCCTGCATCAAATTCAACCAACCGTACAAACAAGGGGCAACTTCCCCAAACTAGAGTATAACTAGCCTTTGCAGTAAGGTGCACACAAAAAGGCAACACACATCACAAACAAACAAAAATTTCCCAGCACACTAACCAGATGCCCTGCAAAAAAAATTGAAAATGCCCCTGTAACAATTCAAGTTAAAAACAGGGCGTTTAGTTTGCACAAATTTGAAAATATATATGAAAGTGCTTACATAAAGGCTCCTCTGTATACCACAGTCCTAACTCTATAGATTTGAGAGTATCCAAATTGGAGCACATATAGCAGTGGCTAGATTAAGGGCAGGTTTCGAGATTCTTTGACAAAGTCATCTTGATGAAACACGTTAGAAGTGACATCAGTGCTTACATCAAAACTGTAAGTGCCCATTCCATCATCCTGAATATTGGAATAACTGTACTGACCTGCCAATGTGAGCATTTTTAGTATATGTGTTTGTAGTGGGATTCTCTACCATATTAATCTTTTCCTTTGCATGCCTGATTTTAACCTGTTTATGTGGGAACTGAGTATCTTGGAGGCCAGAAAAGCAAGTATATGAGAAGAAATGTGATAAGCGAGGCCACCCAACCCTGTGTCATAGGGGTTGTTTGGGTAAGGTATTTGGTACACGGAGGAAGGTACATCTTGGTGTGGAGGAATATGATTTTGCAAGTATGGAAGCACAATATAATGTCAGTACAATTTAAAGGAAATATTTTGTATGGATATACTTCACTATTGAATTCATCTTTTTTGGGAGATATTGATAAGAAGAGAATCCAGCAATTAATCATGGTTTACTGGAGGAAGAGAATATTTGGAGTAATATTTGCTATAAAGTGTGCTGTTTGGTAAGAATATAGACAAGAGGAGAGGAGAAGTCATAAGTCACTGGTTATTTCACACACATGTGTTTCACGCACACATGTGAGCACAGTATAAGTATTATCATAGAAGGTATTACAATATATATACATTTTTTTCCTTTTTAGGGACACACGTGAGGACATAAGAAAAGGATACCCACTGAAGACTTGGTCTATAAGATTTGGGGAGTCCCCTATTTGGGTTACTTTGTATCTCAGGAATAACATATATTCAATCTGCGCCTCTACAATCTCCAAATGAGCCCATACACTTTACTAGGGCTCAGCTAATATTCCGCCACCATAACCTTTATCTTTCTTTGGGTGAGTGATTTATGTCTCTTATCTATATTTTACTAATGACTACCTCTATCTTATATAATATATAGCTACCTGATAATTTGGATGCTTGTCCCTGTATCTACTACTCCTCCTGTTGGATTTTATCCCTATAATACAGTTCTACAGTTTGCTACTATAAAGTGTAAGCCTTCATCCCTCAATACGCTCTCTCTCTATCCCACCTGTACTATTAGTTTGTACACTTTGAGTGAGTGATGTTATCTCTGTGAGTTGATACAAAATTTAGATACCCTTTTTAAATATATTGTGTACTACCAATTTACAACTGGTCTGCATTCCACACTGCACTCTGGTGGCGGGTTGCTACTATTGCACACGTCCCCATATCCACATGCTGTCCCTCCTGCACTGATGCATGCTTGGGCCTATGTACCGGCTAGACTGATGTTGACCAATGCTAGTTGTGACACTGCTGATTATATATTTTTAATGGATATTATAGATACTCATTATATAGTTTTATTCATTCAGGACTCGTGCGTAAGCTCCTTAAGAAGCGCAGTTGCGCAAAACATGTAGCGCTTGAATAAGCTACATCAACCTACACCAAGCCTGCCTGGATACAAACAGCCATACCCTATTGGCGCTTACACTATGAACCAGGACAGGGTTTTTAATGGTGTTCCAGGTGGTGATATTAGCTCAATTCAGGTAGCAAGTAATAATAAATGTATGATTTTATAAAGAAAAGTGTTGTACTCTGGTGCCTACAAAGTATATAATTTCGCTATACTTTCTATAGAGATAAGAAAAAGAAGTGAGGAAGACAGTTGGAGTGTTAAGGCTTTACTGGATGCATTTAATCATGTATGGGTTGAGGAATGCTAAGAGTCTGGGAATTTGAACTTATTGGACACACTTACCTGTTGGGTGATTCAAGAGATTTAAAGCACTGAACAATTGAATTGAAATATAAATATGGATAGCTACATTTTAGTTCTGAGGGACATATCTCACATACCTACAACGACATCATTCCTACAAAGCTCTTGAAAGAATGCTCCGACATTCTGGCCCCCGCTATTACACACCTAGTAAATCAGTCATTCAAAGAAGGGTTGGTTCCTATTTCCCTCAAGCAAGGCATCATCAAACCACTGCTAAAGAAACCCAACCTCGACCCCAAAGATCCAAACAATCGCAGACCGGTAACAAGCCTGAACACCATCTCCAAGATTATGGAGAAAGCAGTAGTAAGACAGCTTCAGCTTCACCTAGACACACACAAGCACCTGGACCCACTACAATCTGGCTTCCGCCCAGGCCATGGCACAGAAACGGCACTTCTGACAATATGGGATGACGCCCTAGAAGCCGCGGATGATGGAGAATCGTGTCTTCTGGTACTGCTGGATCTTAGCGCGGCGTTCGACACAGTGGACCACAACACTCTTCTCAGCCGCCTCAAGGAAGTGGCAGGAGTCACAGATGGAGATCTGCCATGGTTCGCTTCCTTCTTAGGAAACCGGTCGCAGACAGTGAAATTAGGAGCCTTCACTTCGGAAACCCAGGCAATTTCTTATGGAGTCCCTCAAGGATCACCATTGTCACCAGTACTCTTCAACATTTACATCCGGCCACTCTTCAAAATTATCAGCAAATCAGATCTATGCTACCACTCATATGCGGACGACACTCAACTATACTTCCGTATCACCGGAAAAAAAGACCAATACCAGGAACTAGGAAAATGTCTCACATTGATAGATGACTGGATGACCACGAGCTCCCTCAAACTTAATGGGTCGAAAACAGAACTACTGCTCCTCAACGCTAACCGAAGTAAAAAAACGAAGACCCCATGGATCCCACCAACCATCTTTGGACAGACCATTCTTCCAAGCACCAAAGCCAAAAGCCTCGGAGTCATCTTTGATTCAGAGATGACCATGGATGCACAAATAGGATCAGTAATTAGCGGATCCCATCATCTCCTCCGCATGCTTCGCAGACTCATCCCCTTCATCCCAGAAAAGGAGAAAGCAGTAGTAGTAGGAACCATCATCAATTCACGGCTCGACTACGCAAACTCCCTCTACATAGGATTACCGGATTACCAGATTGCGCACCTACAAGTCATCCAAAACGCAGCAGCAAGATTAGTCACCGGAAAGAAACCCTGGGAATCCATTTCCCCATCCCTAAGGTCCCTTCATTGGCTCAAGGTAAAAGATAGGATCACATTCAAGACCCTCTGCCTCACCCACAAATGTACACAAGGAAATGCTCCTCAATACCTTTGTGAGAAAATAGGAAAATACATACCGAATCGCAGACTTCGATCAACAGACCAAAATCTCCTTCTCATCCCCAAAGCCCGCTACAAATCGAAGGGAGAACGAAGATTCGCAGTACAGGGACCTCGGCTATGGAATGCGCTACCAAACGACATCCGCTTGGAAGAAAACCATCAGGCATTCAGGAAAAAACTCAAGACCCACCTCTTCTAATACAGCAGGAAACAGGGGCAGACAAGCGACTTGAGGCGATTCAGTTCGCATTTGCAGCGCTATACAAATCATTCATTCATACCTGATAAATGCATTACTATATGTTTCACACATACGGTACTGAATATATTCTCCTACTTAAACCATGTGCTGATGAAATGTACTTCCAAATGTTTATTTTTTTGATGTTATGTCCGCTGTGGAAAACCTTTTCTGTGTTCACATTATTATACAGTAAATATTACTACATTTTAACATATTTACTCATTAACATGCATTGTGTAAAGGCAGTCTATTCATTTGAATGGGCTACCTTAATGCAGCTTGCATTATCACATGACATTACATGCATTAATGCGCATGTGTTAACATACCAAAATGGACCCTTGAATGGGCCCTTGTTCCAGGTCATTGATTCAGAAAGTATTAAAGTATGATAACCAAACAGCTTGCATTTTCTGTCAGCACTGACAGCCTTCATATTTCTCGTATGACAGGATTACTTTAAATTGTAGAGCACTAGTTAAAATAACACTAAAAAAGGCTTTCATTTTTCATACTTTTTTTGATGCGCTGTAAAAACAAAGGTATGCTTAAATGCTTGATTATACACTGTCCTGGTATCTGCGAAGGGAACATATAAACTTTCTTTGAACTATGGGATCATAGCTTTCAACACTTGTATAGATATGAGAAAAAAAACTGGTTAGACAGAAAGAGTATAGCAACTAACACTAAATCTGTTAACATTTAAAGCACTGCATAGTAAAGCAAATTTCCAAATGCTTTTTTTTTTTTAACTCCTTTAATCCACATGTCTTGCAGTGTCAAATATTAAAAAAATGTCATGCCAATCATCTTAAATTGTATATGTTAAAGAACAAATTACAAAAATGTCATCCAGACTGATTGCATTCCATCTGTTGCATATTTGATGTATATAAACTTTCAGGCTACTACAAATATTTGCAATACTTAAAGCCAGACTTCAGTAATTTTTTCATCTTTCTATCTATTAAATCTTCTGCCCTTGTTTTTTTTTTTTAACTTTGGATAGTAAAATTTTTTTTTTCTGCCAGTAAATCCCTTATACAGTCCACTTCCTGTTTCTTGTCTGGTAAAAAGCATAGGCTTATGACATCATGCACAGCTCTCTCTCTCACTCTCATGATAGTTTTCCAGGAAGGGAGGGGGGAATGAGTCATAAAAGGGCCAATGAGAGCTGCAGAACTGGAGGTGTGTAAATCCAGGAAGTGAACAGGCAGCAGCTTCAGCTCCCCACAGTTAAAATGGCTGCAGCCAGACTCAGTGGAGGGGGATTTCTGCAGCATATTTGGCAAGTACAGAATCACAGTATATATAAAATAATATGAAAAGTAGTTGGAGGGAAGCTTCAGAATGGCAAAGATGTTTGTGTGAGCAGACTGCTATTCTTCTTTAATATTGTTAAGATTTTTCCATTCAGTAAATATTGTAAATATCTTCATCATACATTGTCATTTTCTTATAATGGGCTCATTATATATTTTGCATGGTTCCCAAAGATGAAAGTATTTACTAAAGACCATTATTATTTTTTCAATCTAACTTACCTAATAGGACCTTGTCCTTTTGCCACTCTTTATGTCAGAGCTTACACATGCCTGATGCTTTGTATCTCCTCCTCAGGTGACAGTGTTCAGGCTTGGTGATTGTCCACTCTGAGCACCGCATCATGGGAGGAAGTACCATTGTACCCCATTCTAAATAGCCTGGGTACTTGAAATTTCTCCAAGGGAGCAACAGAGTGCCTAGACAAATGGACCAGAAGACAAAATCTACAGTAGGTCATTTTACTATTTGTTGCTCATTTTAAAGTGTAAAGCTACTGACTTTGAGGGGGTGGGGATGGAGAAATACAAATAGTTGATAGCTATTTTTAGAGAAAATCTACTTTAATGCATTGATAAAATAATGGCTACGTTTAAGACAAAAGCTTAATAAAACTAAGATGTCTGGTAAATATTTAGGATTATAGCCAAATGTCTTTTTTTTTTTTATCTTTATCTTTACATAGTGTAGGGGAGGCTTAGAACCCATCTCAGGTTTTGAATGCTGTCAGAATCTCATTAGGAACATATTCCCTCACTTCTTGACTAAAGCCTCCTGGAATAATAGGGGAGCACTGCAAAGCTGAGTATAGGAGGGCCAGACAGCTGCTAGTAGTAGACCGTATCAATTAGTCCTAGAAGGGAAGGGGTCCCTTTTAAAGTGATTATAAAGCTACATTTTTAAATTAAAATAACAAACATGTTATACTTACCTGCTCTGTGTAATGGTACTGCACAGAGCGACCCCAAACCCCCTCTTCTAGGGGCACTTATGCCCATAGACACTTGACCCTGCCCCCTGCTCCCTTCTCACGGATATGCCTGACAGCAGCTAGAGCCAATGGCTCCTGCTGTTCTCTATAAAGCCTGTGAATGCAGGAAGGGAGGAGGGCAGATCTGCTGGCAGGGACAGTGCTGGATCGAGAGTGGTAAAAGGAAAGTGTTTCGGGAGGGGTGGGTAGGCACAGACATTGCATGTTTTTTTGTCTTAATGCAGAGAATGAATCAAGATAAAAATAATTTGCCTTTAGAACCACTTTAAGTGGATCAATGTGCACAATGTGCATTTGCAGCATGTTTCTGAAACGCACGTCACCTTGCATTTTCTATGCAATTGCCATGCATTCAGAAATGTGAATGGAGCCTCGTTGTTCTTGTGTAAACACACCAATTGCAAATTCAGGCCCCATTCACAGCTAGCATAGTGGGAGCGCACATTTTTTTGCACGTTTTTTCCATATCACGCATAACGCAGAGCCCATTGATTTCATATGGTTTCAAGTAGCTCATGGGACTTTTTGCCGTGTTGAGGTTCGAACGTTTTTTACTGTGCGTTTTTCTGCATTTGTCGCTTGTTTCTTCACAAGACAAAATATGTGTTTGCTTCTGCATTTGGGGTACGGCTAACAATTAATGGCACTGAAAGCGGAACTAGTTTGTTTTAGGTGTATAAAGGTGGCCATACACTATACACTCCTGGCCACTTTGTTCTGTTTGTAAACAGCTGGGAATTCCATTCATCTATACCAGACCCTAATCCTAGATGGGGGTCTGATATAGATGTTAATTGGGTACCCCCACAAAAAATGGCATGGGGTTCCCAATTAATTCCTATCAGATCCTTATGCATGCAGACTGGCAGGCCTTAAAAGGGGGGTATAAGTGTTCTCCCCCCGATATATAAAACCACGTCAACATTGGGGGGAATTCATGTTGGCGAGGACGAGAGTCTCTTCCCCACAAGCCCCACAAGCCTGGCCCGGTGTTTGTGGGAGTCTTTTAAAAAATTCCCACAATGTACATCTATCAATTACAACGTCCAGAAATGTAGATCCACATCAATCATGATGGTCGATGCCTGCTGATTCAAAAAAATAATAATAATATCACCCGTTCCTGAGGTATATCTTATGCAGCATGACAGGTCCAGCAAATAAAAGCTGTTATAATTAAAGGGTGGGGTCTCTAGGGTGATTTTATAGGCCATAAATAGAGATGACCATATATGGTCACATAAGATCCCTGTCCCCTTTGTTTACAATAGAAGATGGAAGGTATCTGTCATTTAAAGGCAATATTGATAATGCAGATAAACAACAGTTCCCCTGGTGTGTTGACAAATAGAAGTTCATCTCTGCTAAATTATGGAATCCTGGCCACTGATTGTAAACACAAACTGTTACTGGAATCCTGTGACATCATTGACCAAATATGGTCATGTCATGTATAGTTTATGATGTCACCTGGGAGACCCCATCCCTGTGAATGTTTTTTTTTTTTTGTGAATGAGTAGCGGTACTATGTACACCTTCCTCATTCACATAGGAAGGGTGGCATCTGGGCGCCCCCTTATTGTTATTGTATTAACATGGGGACAAGGTGCTTTTCCAGGCATGTGGCATGGTGGATTCAGGAGAGGGATGCACACTTGTCCCCCCTTTCCTGGAAAGCCAGGCTGCATGCTTTGATAAAGGTCTGGTATGGATTTTTGGAGGGAACCTCACATTTTTCTTGCTTTTTGGGTGGGGTCTCCAATGAAATTCATACCAGACCTATGGGGTCTGGTGTGAATTGGGGAAGGACCACCATGCTGATTTTCTTTTAGAATCTAGCCTGGCACAATTGCTTAAATTGTTAGGGAGTCATGGTGCAAAAAATTGTCTCAAGGTACTCAACCATAAAATGGGCTAGCAGTTATATGTGATAGTAACATGCATTCTATTGACCCAGTCCTGTGCTGCATGCAATTCACTGGAGAAATAGAGATTTGACAAAGAAGCTGGGAGCTTTAAAACACGTTATCTGATTAGAGAGAGCCCCCTGGTCCCTCCCCTTCCTCTGACACAGGCTGCCAGAATGGCCACCTCATCTCTCTTGCCCTGCTGCATTATTGTCTCCATCCTGTGAGTGGCCATCTTCTTGGTGGGCTCTAGCCTTACCACACCACACTGACGTTTGCCTTTCCCACGGGACACCAACAGCTGATCCCAGTGAGCCTTCCGGCTGGTATGTGAACCTTGAGCCTGTTTCCATCCCAAGTGCTAGGCCTTCCATTTAGTGTTTGCGGTTGGATGAGACTTAGGCTTTTAAACCTTTTAAAAGACTGTGTCGTTCACACATGATCGTGTTTTTATCTGGACTGTGTGCTTTATTTATGGCCACACAATAATTGTTACTTCATGGTTTATATGGAAGTAAGTTTTATTTGTTTATTCATCATCCTCCAATGTTGTTTCTCATGGCTACCTTGACTTTACCAGTGCACAGCATATAGCCTTTGCATGGAGCCGGTTAAGTCACTGCTTGTCGGACTCGGTGGTGCCTGCACCGCTGGCCACTCACTGTCAACCATTGATAGTGGGAAGCTGTCATGTATATGAGCGGAAGTAATACGACTATTATACATGATGTTCAGCTTCCAATATAGGTAGATGTTTGTGTGTTTGTCCGCAAGAAAAAACAAATAGTTTGTTTTAGTGAAAATCTGCTGTTAGAAAGAAAAAAGGCTTTGTTTATGACAAATGCATAAGCCACTATGGTGTCTATTAATTATGTAGAAGTCTATCCAAAAATTATTATTTTTAGACTTCCATAGTGTAGGCAGACATTTCATTCATCCACATGTCCTCCATTCATAGCTATAGCACAGCTTTTAGGAATGAAGGGGGGGGGGGGGGAGGCCAGAAGGGCAGGCATAGTTCCCATCCTGCATGGGTCAACTGCCTGTTTTAACTGCAAAGTGGAGATATACTTGCCTATTTCCCTGATCCTCTGAGCTCAAGGCCACTCCTGCACCCCCTGCATGCTACAGTCTTGTGAACGGACTGTACCTGATGTCATCACGCCCATAGACTGGCTCTGGACGTGAGGATGGCAGAAATAGTCCACCACTGGATGTGGGGGGAGTGTGGTTTTCTGGAGGATTGAAGGATTGGGTATATATAGCTTTTTCTTGTGCCCCTGGAAAAAAACGAGCAGTAAACCCCTGCAGTGCGGGCACTTAAAACCCCTTTCACACTGAAGCAGTTTTCAGGTGTTTTAGCTCTAGAAATAGCAACTGCCTCCCATTCTCTGCAATGGGTGCTTTCACACCCGGGCAGTGCACTTGCAGGACGTTCAAAAAAGTCCTGCAAGCCGCATCCTTGGGGCGGGATGGGAGCGCTGTATACAGCGCTCCCAAAATGCCCCTGCCCATTGCAACTTCCGAAGCGCCTGAAAAGCAATTCGTAAGCGTCGCAACATGGACGTTTTTAACCCTATTTTTGGGGTTAAAAGTGCCCCGCTAGCGGCTGAAAAGCTGCACAAGAGCGCCGCGTAAACAGAGCCAAAGCGCCGCTAAAACAATCGGCGCTTTAGCGTGATTGTCCAGCACCCTCAGTGTGAAAGCACTCGAAAGGTCTTGTTTATTGTGTGGGTGGCTTTATTTACTTTTCTAATATAATAGTACTGATTTACTCTTAAGCCCCATACACACGCGCGGATTATCCGAGGACCAGGTCCGTCGGATCATGTCCGTCCTACTTTGTCAGATGTTGGTTTTGCGTACACACGGTCGGACAAAGTTGTCGGAAAATCCGATCATTCTGAACGTGGTGACGTTTGTTGCCTACGACGGGACTTCGTAGAGGCTAGTAGCCAAGAGCTTTGGTCTTGTAATGTGATCTGAGCATGCGTAGCACTTTGTCCGTCGGACTACCATACACACGATCGGATTTGGTGTGATCGGACCTTGTTGTCCAAAAATCTATCCAGCAGGAGATAGGACTTTGTCCGTTGGACAATCCGACGTACACTGTCAGATGGTGCATACACACGGTCGGATTTTTCGACAACATTGTCCGATCGGACAGAATCCATGCGAAAATCCGACCGTGTGTATGGGGCTTTAAACTCATTCGCCTTGGGGTTGAAGATGTGGGAGCCTCCTTATTATAAATGGGCTTACAATTTCCTATAAGCCTCCCACAAACCCTCACATATTCTGTCAGAGCAAGTAAGCCAAAAGGACTGGACATACTAAACATGCCCTGTATATTTTTTCTGGACATGTGTAACACATCAGCATCCTAATCTACTGTAGTTAATATTAACATAAACACCCCACTACAATACATCATATAGAAAGGTATTGCATAAATGAAAAAAAAATATTGAAATATTTGATGCTCAGAACATCAAAGGAAACTAATATTTAGCCAATGAATATATTTTCTTTGTAGATGTAAATACTGTTAGCTATTGTATTTGTATTAACATTGAAAATGCATTCAGCTGATGTTGTAAATATTAGCTTTTAAGTCCTACGACTTATGATGGCATTTGTGAATATATCACAAACAATAGCAGGAAATATTAAGGTCTCCACTCTTTCTGCTGATTAAATCATAAACAACCCATTTTTTTTGTTATGTGATCTTGGCAGGCTATGTTGGCACAATGCACCGAGGCGTTAATTCCATAGAGGTAGATGACATCCTAAGCTTGGTGCCAGAATCCTTTTATGCTGCCACTTTGTTTACAAACTACTTGAACTGCTTTGTTGAATCAACTAACTGGCCTCAAGTTATAATGTTTAGGCAGTTTTATGAATTGTGTTTTTTAAACCCTTATTTATTTATTCATTTATAACTTTCCTACCCTTTTTATTCATATCAAAATGTCCTCTTGCCAGCACTGGAAAACCTGACCTTTTGGTTTACTACTGCTATAACATTAGTACCAAATGTAGAAATTATCTATGTCAGATAATTATTTTACTGAAATTAATAGGATAACTGTTGTAGGTGTTTGTAAATAAAGGTAATGTGCAAAATATGTGCAAAATATGTGCAAATTGATAAATTGCATAAAAACTAGCTACATGTTACCAAATTGATTTTACAATTGAGTTTACCAACAACCAAACAATTTTATAAGACAAGGGCCTATGTGACAGTATAAAAATTGCAATTTGTTGTTAAGCCTCATGCACACTGGATGTTATAAAAACGCCAGAATCCTTATGCCGTGTAAACACGATCGGAAATTCCGCCAGCAAAAGTCAGATGAGAGCTTTTGGTTGGAAAATGCGACCGTGTGTATGCTCCATCGAACTTTTGCTGGCAGAATTCCAGCCAGCAAAAGATTGAGAGCAGGTACTCAATTTTTCGGTCGGAAAAAGTTACGATAGGAAATTCCAATCGTCTGTACCAATTCCGACGCGCAAAATTCCTACGCATGTTTGGAAACAATTCGACACAAGCTCGGAAGCATTGAACTTAATTTTCTCGGCTCGGCGTAGTGTTGTATGTCACTGCGTTCTTGACAGTCGAAAGTTCAGCAAACTTTTGTGTGACCTTGTGTATGCAAGACGAGCTTGAGCGGAATTTCGTCGGAAAAACCATCAAAGATTTTTCTGATGGAAAATATGCTCGTGTGTATGCGGCATTAGATGTAGAAAGCTGTAGAATGAGTTTTGCAGCGTTTTTGCAGTAGCTGTTTTTCAGTGTTTTTTAGCTGTAAAGTTTTTCTGCTTTTTTTTTAACAAAACTATACTCTCACAAAGGCTTATTGCTCAAAAATGCTGATAAGAGCTGAATAGCCAAATTTTTCTGCATTTTTAAGCTTTTATTAGAATTAGAGCATTTTTACAGCTGAAAAACTCCTCTTCAAACCCACTAGCTCTGGGTTTTTCTCCAGTCAGAAAACGCCCCTGCCATAAAACGCTGATAACAGCTTATGTGTGCATGGGCACATAGGATGATATGTTGGGGAGTATACTGGCTGCAGAAAAAAAAGCTTTAAGCCAAAAACAGCAGCTGTAAAAACATCCAATGTACATGAGCAGAGCCACTGATCAGGCACTACAGCCAATCATGTTGTACTGGGCCCAGCCCTATCAGCTCAACAGGGGGGGAGGGGGGGGGGGGGCAGGCACATTTAGGCCCCTTTCACACTGATATGTTTTTTCTTCATTTTTACTTTTGTATGAAAAAACCCCCAAAAGATGTTTCCTTTTAAATCCTATGGGACTTTTCTCACCACTGCGCTGTGGGTGCAGTGTGTTTTGAAAAGTCCTGCATGCTACATCTTTGGTGTAGTGTGGAAAACCGCACGAAAAATGCAGCTTTCCATTGAAATTTATGGAAATCATGGCAAAATTGCAGCAAAAATGCACCACAATTTGCATTTTTGTTGTGTTTTTGAGTCCATTTTGTCGCAGCTACAGGCAAATCAAAAACACTCTGGAAACGCATATGAAACACAGTAAAATCATGGTAAAACACATGCATTTTTACCGCACTTTTGTTACAGAGCAATGAGAAAGAGCCCTTACAGTTAATTTCTGCAAAATACAAAACAGGGCTTTCTAAATGCCTGTAGGAGCAGCGATCTCAGTTTGATCAGATGCTTTGGAGGCTACAGGAGATTAGACTAGACCCCAGATCTCTCCATAAAGAGGACCTGTCATGGCTCATGCTATTACATGTTTGAAGCCGGGTCAGGGGAAGAGCCAGGGGTGCTGTCAAAGGGGGCCCCATCAGGTGAGCTGTAGGGGGCCCCATGATTTCTAACAGTGGCCCTGTGCATGAGGCCTTAAGGTTAGGCTGCTGCTCTACAAAGTTAACTAAAAGCGATTGTACAGACAAATTGTAAGGTGTGTAGATAGCTTCAAAAGTTACCAAGATGTAAAATCAAGTGATTCAAGTATTCTGCTACGCCATTTTACTGGATGTTATTTCTTTTTAGCCACATATACAAAAGGTTATCTTGGTAAATTATCGTGCCTTGTAGTTTAATTCTAAACTACACAATCTCCTTGTATGCAGCAAGGTGTTTAATGAGGCCATTTTAGTTAGACGATAAGGATAAGGCACTCATTTTTGTAGGCAAGGTGTGTTTCATAGGAAAGACATTATAAGGGAATGGCAGCTACACACTAAAAAAAAGTACACTGTATCATATTAACCCTATAACCATCTATGCTTAGATGTGCAGATCAAATTCATATTGTGAGTCATTTAACTTGACATAACTCTTTTGCTACTCTTTTGCTACTCTGCTACTCTTATTTTTACATCGTTTATTAAGGATTTTATAAAATTCCCAAAGCTGCATAATATGCTTGAGAGAAGAGAGCAAAGTTCATGACCTAGTTGGAATGCAATCAATCCATAAAAATGCATCAGGGATTTGTTGCAAGGCAGGAACATAATACCATGAAAGTTGTCAATCCACCTATTACCTGGTGATGGTCAAGAATAGGATTAACATTTCTCTTTTCATTCCTGTTTAGCTAGCCTAGAATCTCCTTGTAGTCAGGTTTCTTGGCAAACAAGGATTGCAAAGTAGTTCTGATTACTTTTATCTCACTCAGTCATAAGCTATTGATAACCCTCTAGTTTGTAATGCTTAATGTGCTACTATTTTACCAGTTCTAAATCCATCACAGGCATTGTGCTTGCTCACTGTAGACAAGTAGAAGTGACAGTTTCCTTCCTTAAATAAACAAAATGAGCACTTAACCACAGTTCAAAGAGATTAACACCTCCACCCTTTGGCCTTTAGGTGGGTAGAGGAAGTTAGCTGCTATAGATACTTTACAGCAACATAAAATTTTTGTATTATCATGTTAACTCATGTTATAGATTTTGTCCGATAGCACACATTTTTATAAATTCATCCTATAACATATATTGATTTTTAGATATTAATTCAGAAATCTAACATTGAAAATATGTGAAAACAACACTTAAAAAAGCAAAAGGCTTAAGTATTAAAAAAAAAAAAAAAAACTATAACAATTTTACCTGCAAGAATTCTGCAGCTTAAAGGAAATTCCATTGGTGCCAGACATAACTTTGAAGGATAATGGGGCTATTCTATAATAGTATCAAAAACATACGAGCTGATTTGATTCTGCTGTCACTGACCACTGGGGATTTCAAACCCTACTGGGACTGAGAGAACCAGGCAAAGTTCAGTTTGCAGGAGGTTTGGAGAACCCAGGAAAAAAATCAGCTAAACCCAAACACAGCTCCCGACTCTTTTGAAGTCTATTAGGAGCCAAATCTTGTTTCCTTTTTCAAAGCCAGATTTCAACTTTAATTAAAAAAGCCACAGGTAGATAAATATTTATGCAAAATAAATAACTAACTAAATAAATACATATATAAAATAACAATATCATTCAGCAGGGAGAGGGTCTTTTAATGTGGATTATAGGTCAACATTGAAATACGCAAATCATTTAAATAGCATGCTTGGGTGATGCCTTAAAGCTGCACATGCACGACTGCTTTTAAATGACAGATCCCTTGTGGCTTTTGGGATCCTGGTCATATTTGGTCAATGACATCACCCGGGATCTCAGGACCATATGTTAACATTCCAATGGTGTCAGAAAAAGTGTAATTTGTTACAGGAGTAGCAGTGGGGTAGCATCAGGGCTGCCATGAGGGGGGTACAGCCGACACATATGTACTGGGCCCGAGTGTCTGGAGGGGCCCGGGGCCCGGCGGCAACCAGGAAGTGTGCAGGAGAGAGGAGCTGGAGGAGAAATAGTGCAGGTCTGATGCCTGCAGGAGAGACGCGGCTGTAGGCTAAGCATAGTAGGCTAGCAGCGCTGGGACTTGGGAGATGGTATGAGGGAGGGCCTTTCAGTTGCTCATTGGCTGAGGTGGCAGCAGGAGGCAGGCTGCTCCACCTCCTGCTGCCTCCTTAGCCAATAGGTACACAGGGTGCACTGTCCATCACTGAAGAGCCTCGTGCTTCCTGTGTTGGTGGGAGGGACAGAATTCCTCTGAAGAGAAGCTGCTGCAGAGATCCAGGTAAGGGAAAAAATAAAAAAATGTGTTTCCCTGAAGCTGCTAGAAGACATGTATAGTGCACAGCCTGTGCTCCCCCTAATATCTATCACTGTATTACCAGACCTATTGCTGTCCTTTTAGCAGAGTGAAAGTGAAAGTAACATTACACATGTGCAGAATAGATGTCAGCTTATGTCACCATGTTAAAAGGACAGCAATATGGGTAGCAATACAGTGATTGTTGTTAGTCCAGGTTCACTAAACTAGCCAATGCTCTGAAAAGCAATCCATGTGGATTGCTTTTCAGGTCCCTTTCACATAAGTGGTACAATCGGGTCCTCCTGTCCGTTTTTGAGGCAACCTGATCGACCACCCATTGTTCTATGGAGCGGCAATTTTTTTTCTGCAGCTCGTGGGACACAGATGGGGGAAAAAAATCATAATTTGTCCAAAATGGGGAAAAAAAGTGCTTGCTTTATATATACTTTTTATACATAACTAGAACATCTAACAGGATTATGTCATTGCAGGAGATTTCCCCTCACTTCCTTAGTGTCACCAGAACAGGAAGTGAGGGAATCTCCCTGTGGGGATATTGCCAGCAATTGTTTAGGTTTATATTTTTATATATATATATATATATATATATATATATATATATATATATATATATATATATCATATATATATCATATATATATATATATCGATCGGGGAGATGAGACTGAAAAAGGAGGAGGACATGGGATGGGACTAGGTGGGACTGCCAGTGGGTGGGCCCTGGGAAATGTTGATGGTCAGGTCCGGGATGGGGGGGCCCAGGCCTAAAACTGTGTAAGGGGCCCCAAAATTTCTGATGGCGGCCCTGGGTAGCATTGTCATGGAAGCTGATCATTGGGGTAGTGGGTCTACACTGTTAGGCATCACTCATCATGATTGACATGGATCTACACAACTGGACTCACTGTCATTCACTGTCACATCCTGGTAGAGCTGATGAGAGGGTTTCACTTACACCTCCTGTCCAATATCCCTTGGAGTGGATTGCGGGGGAAAAGCAGGATGATGTGTGGCTCAGGTGCCTGTGGTAAGTCCTCACTTAGTGGGGGGTCAGGCAACAGTCTGGATATTACTAGGATGCTATGGATGCTTAGACTGGAACGTGTGCAGAATTCTGGTACACAGGTGGAACACAGGAACTCTTAGGTACAGGAATCCATAGTCATAGTAAAATCATAGTCATAGTCAAAGTCATAGTCAACATAAGCCAGAAATAGCAGCAAGCTGGTAGAGGAGGTACCAATTCAGAAAGCAAGAGCAAGGTTAAAGCAGAGTCAGGAGGCAAGCCGGGTCAAACATAAGATAGGGGGATACGGGTCTAGTCCTGAGTCAAAAGATAACAACCACTCAGCTATTCCCCTAAAGCCCAATACACACGCGCGGATTATCCGAGGACCAGGTCCGTTGGATCATGTCCGTCGTACTTTGCCCGATGTTGGTTTTGCGTACACACGGTCGGACAAAGTTGTCGGAAAATCCGATCATTCTGAACGTGGTGACGTTTGTTGCCTACGACGGGACTACGTAGAGGCTAGTAGCCAATAGCTTTGGTCTTGTAATGTGATCTGAGCATGCGTAGCACTTTGTCCATCGGACTACCATACACACGATCGGATTTGGTGTGATCGGACCTTGTTGTCCAAAAATCTATCCAGCAGGAGATAGGACTTTGTCCGTCGGACAATCCGACGTACACTGTTCGATGGTGCATACACACGGTCGGATTTTTCGACAACATTGTCCGATCGGACAGAATCCATGCGAAAATCCGACCGTGTGTATGGGGCTTTAGTGTTGCTGTACTTTAAATGGGGTTCTGTCACCAAAAGTCAGTGCTGAACATGCATGTAAATTCACCTTAATGTTTGTGGATGCACATATAGCCTTGACTATGCACTGAACCACATGTGCTGATCTTCATGCATGACCATGAACTCGATCTTCCTGAAATGAAACATGGATTTACATCAGGGACAATGTTTATTAAAAAAAAAAAAGGACTTTTCAATGATGTGGTGTTTTTAGTTTGATTCCCTTTTTATGTAAATGAGTAGCAGGGGGTTGTGTATACCTCTAAAGCCCCATACACACGGTCGGATTTTCGCATGGATTCTGTCCGATCGGACAATGTTGTTGAAAAATCCGACCGTGTGTATGCACCGACGGACAAAGTCCTATCTCCTGCTGGATAGATTTTCCGACAACACGGTCCGATCACACCAAATCCGATCGTGTGTACCGTTGTCAAACGGACAAAGTGCTACGCATGCTCAGAAGAAATTCTGTGACGGAAGCGCTCGGTCAGGTAAAACTACCTTTCCTAATCGACACAGCACATTCGTCACGCTGCAATGTTAAAATGTCTTTAATGCAGCGCATTCTCTTTTTCTTTACAATGCAAGAAGAATGACATGTTTTAGCTGCTCCTATTCACCCGCACTTCTCACAAACTTAGTTCTTTATTACTTTTCAGGATTCATACACTACATGTTTATTTTTACTCAGATCGTAAAAGAATCTTTGTTATATTTTTAGGATGATTTGTCTTTTTTTTTTTTTTGGGAATACATATTTGAAGGAGATTTTTTTTATTTTTATTTTTGGAGGGGGGTTGTGTCTCAACTTAGCAAAACCACATTATTAACATTTGTATTTGTTGCTTAAATTTACTAGGAGTTTGTTGGTTGTTGGTGCCCCTTGTTAATTATACTTTATTATTTGTGAAATGTACCTGCCTACTCAAAGAAAAACTGTCATTGTAGAAAAGTAAAACACAATAGGCAATGATTATTTCAAATCAAAAAAAACCTTTATTTAGGTCTCAGCAACAAACCAAAGAGGAACGCAGCCATGGTGAAACTTGGGGAATTTGCAAAGCCTTGGACCCCCACGGCAACCATCATTTTTCAAGCTTAGAAAATTGGTGGCCTGAGGAGTACCTATCTAAATAATAAGGGAGTGCAATCTGGTCCTGAAGTCCAATACATCCGGAACTGCAGAAGATGCCATCTAGGTCCCCAGGCTCTGGTACTACAAGAGGCTCCATCTTCTCTCAGACCAGACTGAATCCAGGTCGTCACTCTCTTGTCTTCCTTGCACGCTTCCTTGCACGCTGTGGCTGTCGTGCTGGTGGGGTGGCAGAAGGAGGAGGAGAAGGAGGAGGCGGAGCAAGGTCACTATCGCAAACATGTGTGAGGGGAGTCATCCCCCCAGCCATCCCCTCATTTAGGACTTTGAGGATGTCATCCTCACACATGCTGCGTTGCCCCGCCTCCATACCCGTCATTTTAATGGCAACCAAGGAGGCAAAGGCCTCCTCGTAGGTGGGTGTGGCATATAGGGAGGCTGAAGCATCTCGGATCAGCTGGAGCGCTGACTCTCCCACCTCCCCCATCCTTTTCGCCCTTCTGTAGGGAAGGCGGAGGGGAGAGACTTGGGAGACAGTCAGGCTCCTACGCCTACCCCCCTCTTGGATGCCACTACCCACCTCTTGGCTGCCACTAACCCCTGCCTCCTCCTGACTGCCACCTTCCACAGCCACCTCCTGGCTGAGGTCTTCCTGTGTATGAAAAAGGGACATAGTTTTAGTTATTTGTTCATCAAAAACACACAATTCTCATCTAGTGACTGTTGGAAAATGTTTACAAATAGAAAACCATACAATTCTCAGCCCAGCAGTTTAGATTCTTCCCAAAAATGTCTCCAACACTACTGTCAGTTGATATGTCAATCACGTTAGGAACTAAGCAATTGGGGATCCTGAATTAACTGAACATCATTTATTATTCCCAAAAATGGTAACAAAACTACTATACCTGGCTCAAGCTGGGCTCCTGCACATCTTCCATACTGGAAGGCCCAGGTTGGTCCTCGGAAGCCTCATCAGGGGTGGCGTACGCGGAAGGACGCGTGCAAGGAAGAGTCGAGAGTGACTTCCTGACATTAGCCTGGTCTTTGAGAAAGTGGAGCCTGTCATAGTACCAGAGCTTTGGGACATAGACATCAGCTGCTGCAGCTCCAGATGCTAGGGACTTCCGGACCTTATTGCGCTCCCGGAAATAGGTACTCCTCAGGTTAGCAATTTTTACTTTTAACTTCGCCACGGTTGCCGTGGGCATGTTTGGCTTTACAAATGCCACAAGTTTCTGCATGGCTGCGTACCTCTTTGGTCTGTTGCTATAGTCGCGGTGTTTTGCTTGCCATAATAGGGGCATTTCCCTAAATTTATCAATGAAGAGGGGGAGAAAACTCACGTCGTTGAAGCCCTCCATCACCTCTGCAAGACACAGATCGTGGCTACGACACAGGCGTGTGACGTATTATATCGAGTCAAACTCGTCCCGCCCCTGACGATCTTTCTCGTCTATTCCCCACCCCTTCTCTTTACGGCGCAGTGGGGAGAGCACATGGCGGGGACACAGCAGGTGCGCCCGAAATATCCCACCAACGAGGAGGAGGACGAGGAAAGTCCGGAGGCAGAAACGTCCCGATCCCGGAGCCTGAAATTCAAGGCCTCCAATATGTCATTTGGAGAAATGTTGGAGATGGTGGACATATTAAAGATGAGCGACTATGATGGGAAGTATGGGCCTTACCTCAACCCCAATGTCCGCAAGGCCAAGATCATGTCTAAAGTTGTGAGGAGGCTGTACAATCATTTTGGGGTACAACGATCCAAGGAGCAACTGAGGAAACGCTGGTCAGACCTGAAACTGAAGGAGGCCGATCAGTACAGAAAGATCAAGCGAGTTCTTCAAAAAAGTAAGTAGTTGTGTTTTGTGTTTGATTTCTTGCTTGCATACTGCTCCTTGTGGTTTTATTTTCACAAAGTTGTACATTCAAAAATGGCCACTTTCAGGTTCGTCTGTGCATTCGATCGTACTCAACCTCGATCTTTATGCCACTGTCAGGGTCGTGTGTGTGTCCATTCGATCGTACTCAACCTCGATCGTTCGGCCACTTATAATACGATGTTTGGTGTTTTTTTGGGGGAAAGGAAGTTTGTTCTCTCTAGAAATGTCATCAAGACTGTCCAGCCAATTTATTCAATGTAAAGGAGACGTCACCCAGTAGCTGGTTAACCATCTGGACTCTAGAGCACTAGTGCTGGGACACCCAAACCCACTTTTTATTAGGCTTTTCCACACATGTGCTCCAGTGGATACTAGAGGGGGGTCTCCATCACCCAAACGTCGACCAAAAAGCTATAAGTTTAGGACCTTTACAAAGTGACTACATTCATGTTGGTGTCATTTGTAACTGGACACCCAAAAATATTGTCCCTCACTTTCAAGCAATGTTTGTCATTTCCTATTTCTGCCCTCAATAGATTGTGTTGCTAAATCTTCCTTTTGTACATTCTCATAGGGGAGCGAAAACTTGGGCCGTCTGAGGAAACCCCAAAACCAACACCTCCCAAAAAAGGGGAAAGAGCAGAACACCGCCAACATCACTACACTATTAAACCCCTTATAATTATAATAGTTGGACCCCGAGTTGGGCGGTGGGACGATGCGGACGTGTTTCCCATCAATTGCCCCTCCGCAGTTAGGAAAGTCCCAACGGCTGGCAAAGTGGGAGGCCACAGTCTGCCATTCCTGTGGCGTGGAAGGGAACTGTGGAGTGAAACCAGAAAAAAAAAATTAGTCACTTTGCACATAAACATTGCAAGCAGATTAGACAATCAACATCTTGGAACAAGAGCATTGTTTAAAATTTGAGGCTGGAAAGTATTTGCACAGAAAAGTAGAGGCTCCCCTTCACAGATTAATCACCCCCCATCAATCCCCACACTTCTGATGGGCCATTGGCAATAACTAGGGTTTTGGGGGGGGGGGGGGTTGGACAGGTAACCCTCTGCACTTCATTGATTGGCAAATGGCTCAATAATGTGTGCTAGTTTGGCCAGACCCTCACTTAACACTATTGGCAGCCCCCAGTAAAGCTACAATAACATTTCAAAGCCCCCCCCCCCCCCCAAAAAAAAAGGAAAGCACATTGTGGCATTCTGAAATTACCAAGCAAGCTAATAGGAGTGAAAGAACACAAAAAAATAGGAAATGGAAAGTATGGAGGCAGCCCCTTGCACTACATGCTTTGCAAAATTCATCCGTAAAGATGCCCACTATAAAGAGGTAGGTATATAGTGTGTATTGACCTTGGGAAAGCCAGCAGATAGAGGATTGGTACCATCTGACAGAGCAGTTGGGGGAGGGGGTTCCTAATGAGTTTGCCCCCCCCCACAAAAAAAATAAAAAAGGGGCTCTACATGAAGTAAACCACACAGCAAACATTAGTGCATATTTTAGGGGGTGTTTGGGGGCAAACAATACTATGCAGCAGACAAAAGACATTGCTTAAGTGACTAGACCATAGGTGTCTATTGGGGCAGAAGAGCATGCTGGGGAGGTAAGTGAAGGGAAAAATGCATGAAGGAGAAAAGGGGCACAGCATATTAGAGCATATTGCAATCATGGTAATTAGGGAAGGAGGTCAAAAATACAAGGCATTAGCAAACAGAGCATACATAGAAGGGAATAGTAAAGGAGAAATGTTACCTTAATATAGTCCTCCGGCAGGACCTCGATGATGGCAGAACAGGTCTCTGGAATAATGATTCCCAGGGCCTGGGGAGAGATACCTGAAGAGAACTTCAAATCCTGAAGACTTCTCCCTGTCGCCAAGTACCTCAACGTGGCAACAAGCCTCTGCTCCGGAGTAATGGCTTGTCTCATGCAGGTATCCTGCCGGCTGATAAAGGGGGTCAGCAAAGCCAAAAGACGGTGAAAATCGGGGTCCGTCATCCGGAGAAAGTTCCTGAAATCATCAGGATTATTCTCCCGGATCTCACGAAGCAAAGGCATGTGCGAGAATTGGTCACACTGAAGCAACCAATTCTTGGTCCACATCCTCCTCGTCACTCTGTTCATGCGAACTGACTACACGCACTAATAAACAGATACGCACGACAAGCACAAACTGAAGAGCAGTAACGATCTGAGTCAGAAAACTGAGAAGCGCGAATCTTAAGTCACCAAACTTCGACTGACTCGCGATAAACACGGGATCAGCAGAAGGAGCCTAACGGGTGCCTGACGTGGTGCTGAACTTCCCTTTTCTAGTCTCGTGGAAGACGACTTACGTCACGACGTTCTTGCAGACCGGATATTCCGACAACGTTGTCCGACCGTGTGTACGCAACAACAACATCGGACAAAGTACGACGGACAGGATCCGACCGACCTGGTCCGCGGATAATCCAACCGTGTGTATGGGGCTTTACTCTTTTGCCTGGGAGAAAGCTTTCACACTCTGTAAAGTCCCCCTGCAGACCTCCAGAAAAAAAATAATTGCTTAATAAAACTATATCAAACAATGAAAATTTCAATGTCAATCATGTTGTCCAGTGATGAAAGTCAATCACAATGAGCAATGTCTGATAATGTAGAGAGCAGCCATAATGACTCACTGCCACAACTATGCTGTCCCACAGCTAGTCCCATCACAAATGCCAGCTCCCCAGCATTGCTGCAAAATGTACACTGTGCCCAGGAAAGCGGCTAAAGTTATTGGTTGACGTGGAGACATCACCACTTCTCCTCTATACTGTGTCCAGTCATAGAATTGAAAAAAAACAATGCATTCTTTGAAAGGTGATAGTGCTGACCGAGTGACCCCCTGTGGTCAATGTGCAGAGGGAAACCCCAGCTGGACCAGGAAGATTGCGGCTATCACTGTGATAGTGCTGACTACTACAGTGATTTCTTGCCTCCCCAGTGGCCCATCAGGTATGAGATAGACATATTTACATTATGCCAAGTCAGACCAATGTAAGTATGCAATAGAAATCATTCCTGGAGTTCAGCTTCAACATTGTGTACATGTAAATATGATATGTCTCACGACATTGTTGAAACAAAGTGCAGGTCAAAACTCGTGTAGTGAAAAAGTTCTATCTTCCACCCTTGCTCTATTTTTTCCTTTAGTAGTAATTGGGTATATCGCACCATAGTGTTGTGTACATAAAGATCCATGCAGAACAGCAAAAAGTTCATAAAGTCCAAATGGAGTGTCCAGGGTGACTTTCCGCTCATATGCATAGGGGGTGTTAGCTTGAATAAGAGACTTGGGCGGCCTTCAAATTCATAGCTCCGCCCCCGGCAACCAGATGCCATCACTTCTGCATCCCACAAGAAGCTTTCTGCCATCTTGTTGGTTTCCAATTCCTTATCTAAGCTGTCATCTAGCCTAACATCCAGTCTGCAAGGTGTAGGAAGAAACTCCCCATCCCAGATCCATGAGCTGACCACTCACAGATTGCATACAAAAAGTGTAATTTCTTCTTCCCATGTGAGTGGTGAGTTGAATTTACAAGTATTTTCCAATACTATTTATGCTGCACTTAGTCTGGTGCCCCCCAGTGTGTTCTCTTGGTCCTGCAGGTGTACTCACCCAGTACTATTATCTTGGTCTGAGGTTCCCTGCTGTTGTGAGACTGTGTCTTTGGAAATCTTTATGTGATGAGCCTGATTGTATAACTGTCCCAATGTGAGCTGCCTTTTTTTTTTCACCACAATAAATCTGTTAACATATTACACTCAGATTGCACACTGCTGTTCTTCTTATCTATTGTTTGCTTTATACTGTCTACAAGCACAAAGTATTGACATCAAAAATAGTAATTAAATCTCATGGTAGCATCAATTTATTGTTTTATAAATACCCAATTAATAAGCTATTTTCTAAAACACTGATATATTTCTCAGATTTTCTGCTTTACAGTAATACGGAATACAGTACAGTTTTATGCTTTGACTATGCTTTCTTTTCTTTTTTAATGAGCTGTGCATAAATTGTGTGCACTCTGTAAGCACATTAACAATAATAATAGCTTTTCTCACAAACTAAATGTAATTCTTCATTGTTATATGAATTATTCTAGCTTTATGAAGGGAAAACGAACATACTATAATTTTTCAACATTCAATAAAAAAACTAAGAAAAGCAAATTTGTGTGTTTAGTTTTTTACTGCTTGAGGGCCCATTCACTCTGAAATGTATATATTAACTACCTAAATAAAGGACACTTTTACACCCTTCCTGCCCGGGCCATTTTTTAGCTTTCAGTTCTGTCACTTTTTTTTTTTAGACAAATAGAGATTCTTTTGGTGGTATTTAATCACCACTTAATTTCTTTATTTTTTGCTATATAAGTGAAAAAAATATTGAAAATTGTGAAAAAAAAAAATCCCACATTTTTCTTAGTTTCTGTTATAAAGTTTTGCATGAAGTATTTCTTTGAACATTTAGGCCAAAATGTATTATGCAACATTTATTTTGTAAAGATAACCCTAATCAGTATTTATTATTTGATTTGTATGAAAGTCATAGTCAACAAACTATGGTATGTATTTAAAAATTGATAACCCTTGATGTAATGATTGTCTATCTCATGTCTTGAGGCCCCAAAATGCACTAAAAACAGTACCGACAGTACCAATATCCACCAAATGATCAGTTTTTGGAGAGTAGACAGTCTGAGGAACTTTTAAGAGCCATGGTGAATTTTTGAAATTGCATTTTTTGTCAAAATTGTTTGGAAAATTAAAACATTAAATAAAATATTTTTTTCCCCACAAAGTTGTAATTTTAACAAATTATTCATTGCATACAGCATGGGCATACTTATAATTACACCCCAAAGCATTTTATGCTATGCCTCCCAAATATGGGGATACCACAGATGTGAGACTTTTTCGCAGCTTAAAGGGGTGTTTCAGCGTAATTTTTTTTTTTTTAAAAGTCAGCAGCTTTTAAAAGTAGCTGCTGACTTTTAATAAGTACACTTACCCTCCCAGGGCACCCGCGATGTCGGCCGCCGAGGCCGACATGTCCCTCGGCGCTCCGGTTCCAGCGCCGCCATCCTCACTAAGGGAAACAGGCAGTACAGCCTTTACGGCTTCACTGCCCGTTTCCTACTGCGCATGCGCGAGTTGCGCGGCGCTTTGTGAATGGGAAGTGCTGTGTTAGGGAACAGAGTTCCCAGAACACAGCGCGCCCTATTACCCAGAAGACATCGGTGAGGAGGACAGAGGACCGAAGATCAACGAAGATCACCGTGGAGTAGGAAGGAGGCAGATTAGGAAGACTGCCTAGCAACAGGGATTTCCGTATAGGTAAAACATTTTTTTTTTCAAATGTTTTTTTTTTTTTAAAGAATATTAATTTTCTTTTTTTTTTAGGGTGGCCCTCCACTTTAAAGTGATTGTAAACGATCACCTTGTAAGACAACCCATTCAGTTTAAAATAGAAATGAAAGGCAAAACATTTTTGTATAGATATAAAAACATTATACATTTTTTCTCTTTTTTATAAGTGATCACGTTCCCCCTATTTCCTCTGTTCTCAGCTGCATAAGAGCTGGGGGAGGAGAAGCAGCAGCACACTGAGCTTCCCAGTGAATGGCTGTGCAGAGAGGCCAAGAGGACAAGTCTTATTATTGGAGGAGAGTACACTGAGTTCCCAGCATAGCTAGAGAACTGACCACAGTGTGCTCTCCTCCTTGGTGTAGTCAGTTATTAATAGGAAAGCAGAGGGACAGGCAGGATCACCAGGGATTTCAATACAAAGGAAGCAATACAAGGATAACAAGATACTTTCTCATACAAGTACATGGTACAGCAGCCACATATCAGGAATATGAAGTGTTGGGGTAACAAACGCTTTAAATTAGGCATAAATGATATATCCAATTTCCTGACTACCTATCATTTTTTTGGAGGCCCTTGAGCACCAGGACAATGGAAACACCAACAAAATGACCCCATTTTGGAAAGCAAACACTCCATGGTGTTTTCTGAAAGGCATATTAAGTCTTTTGAAAATGTCATCTTTTGCCACAAGTTTTTAGAAAATTCAGAAAGAAAATAAAAAGCCGACTCTCCCATGTGTCACTTCTGGCCCAGAGTGTGGAACGCATGTCAGGTAACCAGCAGCGTCCATTACTCTTAATATTAAGGGGCCTTTTTTTTAATAATATTGTGCCATTTTTTTTTTATTTACCCTCATACTATTAATCTGTAAAATACCTTATAACAAATAAATACTCAAAGAATTTTACACTATGAGGCACCTTCTCTCCATTTGTTACTTACCTGCCTAAATGGTTGTGGAGTTCGTGAACTACCATTGGAGATACCCTGCATCAGTGGGAGCCATCAGAGGACACCTTAGTGGGACAGGTCCCCCAGAAAAGACCTACACGCTCAGCAGACTTTCCTTACTGTAAGGATATATAGATATATAGATTGGTTATTGTGTTATAGACAAGAGGTAGAAATCACATAGTTTCTGGTGGAGCTAGTGCTATCAGTCAATTTATTCATCATTATGGTCAGGGAATATAGCTTAGAGTAGCATCGTCTATAGCAGTCCCAGTTCCTATAAGCAAAGCAAACCTATCCTACTGGTACATGGAATACAATGTTCACTGGCCAGGAAGTATAGGAGGCTAAAGAAAAGAAGAACAAAAGAGTTCCTGTGATTCCAGGAGTGCATTGTCCTCAAGGGATGGCTGGAACTGGTGTCTTGCAGCAACATAGTCAGTCAGATGTGCAGATGGGTCAGTTCAGGCTTGCAAACAGAGACATGGTCAGCAGGCAGGCAAGGAATTGGTCCAAGAAACAGGGAGAAACATGGTCAATAAACAGGCCAGAGCTATTACAGGCAACAAGCAGAGGCAGCACTGCACCGGTGAGGTGGTGATCAGGAACACTGTTATTATTATTATTATTATTATTATTATACAGTTATACACTGTTGCTGGCTTACACTGGTCTGGTGACACTGAGGACTGGTGTGGCAGAAATCAAGAACACTGCTACTGACATATACTGATCTGGTGACACTGGGACCAGTGTGGTGACAATCAGGGATATCATTGCTGCCTTACACTGTTGTGCCTGTGATAAGGAACACTGTTGCTGGCACACACTGGTCTGGTGATACTATTACTGGTGTGGTGACAATCAAGGACACAGTTTCTGGCTTACACTGGTGTGGTGTCACTGCAACTGGTGTGGCAGTGATAAGAAACACTGTTGCTGGCATACACTAGTCTGATGTCACTGGGAGTGGTGTGGTAGTGATCAGGAATACTGTAGCTACTGGGGCGGTGATCAGGGACAGTGTAACTGGTGTGGCGGTGGTCAGGGACACTGTAACTGGTGTGGCAGTAATTAAGGACAATATGACTGGTGTGGCGGGGATCAAGGGCCCTATGACTGGTGTGGTGGTAGTCAAGGACACTGTAACTGATTTTGGTGGTGATCAGGGACACTGTAACTAGTGTGGTGGTGATTAGGGACAATATGACTGGTGTGATTGACAGACACTGTGGGGTTGATTTACCTAAAACTGGAGAGTGCAAAACCTTGTGCAGCTCTGCACAGAAACCAATCAGCTTACAGGTTTTTTGTCAAAGCTTAATTGAACAATCTGTTGTTAGAAGCTAATTGGCTACCATGCGCAGCTGCACCAGATTATGCACTGCAGTTTTAGTAAATTAACTCATGTGAGTAATCAGGAACACTGATGGATGTGGCAGTGATTAAGGATTTTGAAGGGCAGCACTGGTCTGGTGACATTCTACTGCTGTGGTGGTGATCAGTGATAATGGTGCACTGACATACAGTGATATAAAAACAGCCAGCCATTATGCATGATCACTGCCATAGCACTTGCTCTGGTGACAGTATGTAAAAGAAAATATTTACACTTTGTAATGGCATCCATTCATAATGCCAGTGTTTACTATTGTGATAGCTGTGATTGGCCACAGCTAGCACGTGGTACAGGGCTGTTGTGATTGGCCCTGTACAATGTGATTACTGTGACCAATAACAGAAATCACAGTAGTAAGCAATGGTGTCATGAATGACAGCTATTGTTTATTACTGGACATGTGATCACTGTGATTAGTCAAAGCAATCACATTAGTCCATGGGGGACACAGCAGCATGGTACAATTATCAATGGTCTGCAGTGTCTGGTTGACACAGCGGTCAAAGACTGTGCCACAGTGTCCCCCTGGCGGCACACATGAGGTGTGCTTCTTGGAGGACATATGTGTACAGCCTCCCGGAGAGACTCGTGTCCCGCCTGGCTGTATATGTACAATGACTGGGAAGGTTAATGGCATTGTGTTTATGTGATTTGGTGTGTTTTTAGCATGGAAATTTGTGTGTTTTAAAGTTTCTCCAATGCACATTCACGGAAAGCATTGGTGTGAACAGGTTCTATTACAGTCTATATATACGGCAAATGGATGAGAACATCTTTAGCAATGTCTTATTAGACATGTGTGATTGGTTTCATTTTGATTTGTTTTTTTCAGACGAAAATTAAATTTTCAGAGATTTGGATCTATCCGCATTTCTAAATTGAAATAGCAACATATGGCAACGAATCAGAAAAAAGTTAAAACGAGAATAACAAATGCATTTGTTTCATTCGAATGAGGTCACATGATGTGATAGTAGTCTGGACTCATGGGGAAATACATTTATTTGATAGTTCGGATTCGGGTAATGAATGGATCTGAATTTCGTCCCATTCGTTTATTTGGATGCACCTGACTCCAGTTGATATTGTCCAATCAGCTCATGCCATTTCTCTTGGTGGGTTGGACTAGCGTCCAAAAATATTGAAAGCTTCTGATTCGATTCTGTATAATTCGATAATATACTGTATAACAATCTTTAGGAAAAACTGCAAAGTTTTTCAAATCCACTTGGACCAAGGAATATACGAAATGAATGCTGAAGATACGAAACACATTCTGAAAATCAATAGGGTCAACATAACGAATAAGATGAAACAAAATTCTTCGATAAACAAATGCATCCGAAATGAAACCAAAATTTATGGCATGTACATACCTATGTCTTATCTTGTTTGACTAGTACACATTAAAGTAACATCAGTCACTTCACTAACAATAATCCTGTCAGTGTTTTCCTTTCCCTATGTCTCCTTGCAGGTGACAAATGAAAGCTTTGTTGTCTTCTTGAACTTGAACTTCAGGCCTCAATGCTATCCAACAATCCAGAATCTGCTAGATAGCATGTTCCCATCTGGGCTCTGTGGTAACTCCTGAAGCTGCTACACCACTACAAGACATAGTAGTGGCATAGTGGCTAGCAAAGTAATTACAGTAGTAGACACACTATCTGCCACAACTGAAAGTATCAGATGGCAGTTATACTCCTAACTTAGCAATAAAGTGAAGATTTCACTCACTTATCACCAGAGAGGTAAGTATGATGCCTCTTCCATGATAGTGGAATTTCTGGTAAAAAGGTGACAAGGTTGCTCTTAGAAGTCCATTGACAATTGCTGTCTCAGTGCATTGCTTTAAAAAATAACTAAAAACAATATATAGTTGCGCAAACTAGTGGGTCAAAGGTGAAATGTAGCAGCCATAATCAACAATGATACAATTGTAGAAATAAACAAAAAAATATAAAATGCAGCGCTAAAAAATTAACTAGTGAAAGTATTATATCCAATCAGGATATATAATGCATAAAAGAAATTGTGCCAGTATGATAGCCAGACCAATATCAAAAAAGAAAAAGATTAAGTTGTTAGTGCAACTCTTTACAGCAGCTAAACAAACTTTAGCAAAAGCTTGGAACACTCCAACATTAGTTCTAAATGAAACAAAAGCCAAAATGAATTATTATATGACCCATGCCAAGATGATAGCTATCGAAATGGACACGATCACCAGTTTTGAAAAGATTTGGCAACCTTGGATTACATATACCACGCCAACCCTTGACAAAAATGTGCTGCTGCCATGGTAACTCAAATGATAACTAATAATCATTAACCTGGATTAATGCTGATTGTAGTGGTGACTCTCGACCTAGCCTCGCGGACTCCCCTCTTCTTCTCTTCTAGCTTCTATACTCTCTTCTTCCCCCCTTTTTCCTACTCACCTCCTTTCTCACTCTTTATAACTATTTCTTTGTACTACCCTCCCTTATGATTTTGAAGCTCTATATTTTATCTAAATAACAATCTCTTTGCTTGTCTAAGAAACGAAATGAGACAACAGTCTATATAAATACATAATATTTTTTTTTATTTTTGAACAAATATACTATTATATTCTTCCCTTTTTTCTCTCATCATTTCACATGCTTTATTGCTTATAGTTATTTATATTGTCCCATTTCACTGTATATGATTGTATATCTGAACACTAGCAAACGAGCTTCCCTATGCTGAATGTGTTGTAATATTTCTTTTTTTTTTTTTTTTTTTTTTCCAAGAAAGGTTTATTGAAAATTGTAATAACAACAAACAGTTTTACACAACGTAGTGCATGTTACAAGTAAACAACAAGTAATTGAAACACTGCAGGTAAAGCAAAACAGATAAATTTCCTAAGCAATATATCGAAGGCAGGATTGTAGCTCGCGTGGACAAGCCTTGCAACCGAGAACTATCGAACTGACGCTAACGGAAGGGCAGGGGCCTCATTAGCGAGTAGTACAGACAAGCTACAGTAAAACACTATCATAATACTAAGTGCTAGGCAAACAAGAGAAACCTCGAAGGAATAAACAAGGGTGAGTACTATACCCTTTCCTTACTTATAGGAGTGAGGTTGGAACAATTCCGGGAATGCGGTCTCGGACCACAAGCATTCTCCGATGTATGTCAGTAGAAAGGCACGGGTAAACCTGGAGTAAGGTAAGTTAAGGCATTGCGGAAAGTAGCGGGGTGGGAGGCAAGACGGAAAGGGTGTGGACCCACATTATAGGGAAAAAGCCTTGGGCAGCCAGCACCAAAGGCCAAGAGGTGTCACATATCTGGAAAGGGGGAGGGGGAAATTTTTAAATTTGTATGTTATTACATTTTGACTTAATAAAATAAATAGGAAAAAAAAGAAAAAGAAAAAAACACCTAAAAAATGAAAAAGTGTCCACTGAGAAGTAATATTGCAATCAACTTCATAAATGACAAAGCGAATGATCAATGTGATAATAAACACAATAATTTAGTGAAGTCCATGTGCCAGTGATCTGGATGGGAAACTGTATAACTCAAATAGTGTTCATTGAACGATATAGATTCCTCCACAAGGGGTCCACAATAACTTCAAACACAAAAATTTTAATGTGTAGGATTCTTTAAAGGTGCAAAAAACTTCTTATCCAATACAGGGCAAAGAGGAGACAGACTAACATCAAACAATGGAGGTAATGGGTACTCTTGCCCTAAGGTGTGGACACACACACCGTAGCGGTGAGTCAATCAGGCATGTAAATGCTTTGGCAAGCGTCGTTCCTCCTCGTAGGTTGATGTGGCATCTAACGGCGTCTGCAACACTGCATCCAGTTCAGATGTCAGAAATGTATGTACACTGTACGAACTCCAACTCAAAGAGAAGTGCGCTCATCCACACATGCAATATAACATAAAGGAAAAAAACATGTTTTTTTGATATTGGTCTGGCTATCATACTAGCACAATTTCTGTTTATATCACTGTTTTAAAAAATAACTGCCTATGCAAATGTTATAGCGCCATTTGTATACATGTAACACCACACCACTTGAAAATTGTTCATATTGGCTATGTTGTCATGTACTTTTGCTCTAAGCAGAAGTGCATGTTTAAAATGTTTTGGTTCACGTCTTCTTTATATATATATATATATATATATATATATATATATATATATATATATATATATATATATATACACACAGTATCTCACAAAAGTGAGTACACCCCTCCTCACATTTTTTAAAATTTTATTTTATATCTTTTCATGTGGCAACACTGAAGATATGCCACTTCTAAGTGAAAATGTCCTAATTGGGCCCAAAGTGTCAATATTTTGTGTGGCCACCATTATTTTCCAGCGCTGCCTTAACCCTCTTGGGCATGGAGTTCACCAGAGCTTCACAGATTGCCCCTTGGGTCCTCTTCCACTCCTCCATGATGACACCACGGAGCTGGTGGATGTTAGAGACCTTGCGCTCCCCCACCTTCTGTTTTAAGATGCCCCACAGATGCTCAATAGGGTTTAGGTCTGGAGACATGCTTGGCCAGTCCATCAACTTTACCCTCAGCTTCTTTAGCAAGGCAGTGGTCATCTTGGAGGTGTGTTTGGGGTTATTTTCATGTTGGAATACTGCCCTGCGGCCCAGTCTCCGAAGGGAGGGGATCATGCTCTGCTTCAGTATGTCACAGTACATGTTGGCATTCATGGTTCCCTCAATGAACTGTAGCTCCCCAGTGCCGGCAGCACTCATGCAGCCCCAGACCATGACACTCCCACCACCATGCTTGACGGTAGACAAGACATACTTGTCTTTGTACTCCTCACCTGGTTGCCGCCACACATGCTTGACACTATCTGAAAAAAAAATAAGTTTATCTTGGTCTCATCAGACTACAGGACATGGTTTCAGTAATGTCCTTAGTCTGCTTGTCTTCAACAAACTGTTTGAGGGCTTTTTGTGCATCATCTTTAGAAGAGGCTTCCTTCTGTGACAACAGCCATGCAGACCAGTTTGATGCAGTGTGCGGCGTATGGTCTGAGCACTGACAGGCTGACCCCCACCCCTTCAACCTCTGCAGCAATGCTGGCAGCACTCATACGTCTATTTCCCAGACAGGACAACCTCTGGATATGATGCTGAGCATGTGCACTCAACTTCTTTGGTCGACCATGGCGAGGCCTGTTCTGAGCGTTGGAGAACACCAGAGAGAAAATAGGGCAACTGGATAGAAATGATATGCTACAGAGTAAGAATAGGCACACCACCACTAAAGACAAAATATAATTTATTACAGGGTTCAATAACCAGTATAAAATATTAGAAGGGGTCATAAAAAGAAATTGGCCCATAATTTACAAAGACCAACACCTAGGTAAAATTCTACCACGAAAGCCATAATTCATATATAGAAGGGCCAAGAGAATTAGGGATGTGATTGTCAAAAATGTACTAGATCCCCCCAAAAAAATTACAATATTTTTTGACCACAAAGGTTTTTTATAGATGTGGAAAATGTAAATCCTGCAGGCTCACTAATGGAGAAAATAAGAAAATGCTAAAATTTCAATCATATGTCACACATCAAGAGTTTTTAATTGGCAAACTCATCACATGTGACAGCACACACGTCACCTACGTGCTGGAGTGCAGTTGTGGCCTCCAGTACGTAGGTTGAACAACAAGAACTTTATCTGTACGTCTGGGGGAAAATGTAAGAAATATAAAGAAGGGATACAAATACCATAGTGTGGACACTTTAGAGATGTACACAATAGGGATCCACAGTTGACAGTTGAAATTCTACGCTATTGATAAAATAGAACAGAACTGGAGTAATCTAAATTTACGTAGAGAGGTATCCCATAGTGAAACGTACTGGATTTTTAGACTAAACACAATGAGACCTCTAGGGATGAACGTGGAATTGGAATTAAACTGCTACATAGAGGACTACTGATCCACCCAATCATCACAAATAGTTTATACAAGTAGTAATCACTTATAATATTATATTTTTTTGCACTTTTTTTGAGTCTCACGTCCATTTCTATTATATTTTTTATTTCATTCTATTTTTACTTATTTATTTATTTATTTTTATTTTTATTTTATATTTTTTCATTTTTATTCATTTTTATTTTCATTTTCATTATTATTATTTTTAATTTTATATATTTTATTTTCATTTTTATATATATTTTCATTATTTTTATTTATTTGTATCACAGATTTGATTATAAATATTACACATATATATATATCAAATTATATTCACATTTAATAAATTTGAACACTTTTCTTTTCATATATCACTGGGGAGGGGGGATCAGCAGCCTTCTAGGGATAGCATAAATGAAGTGAATCTAAACTCCTTGTAAGTATTTTAAAAGTGATTTTAATGAAATTTTTTGGAGAGATTGTATTTAATCAATTGTAAAAGCTTATCCAGCTCTGTATGTGGGGACACCTAATATAGAACCAGGATATTAGCAGAGAGTTGGGAGCGGGGGGGGGAAAGTAAAAGAGTTGTCCAAACCATTGATTACATGTAGTGTGGGCTAACATGGAATCTTTTGCCAGTAATAAAAATGGTAATAGCACCGCTTCCGGGATCGCAGGACCAACAGAATGGGCACCCAGTAATAAAAATGGCAGATATGGTACTTCCGGTATTGCGGTAAACGTTGGGAGGGCACAGTATGAGATTAACCAATCCAATAAGTATTTATGGTATATAAGGGGGAGCGGTAAAGTAAGCAGCAGCTTCCTAATGACGCAAATTACACTGCAAAATGCGTAGAGGCTGCTGGGAAATCCCGTTCGTCACTTCTGGTCTGATAACGAGGCGTACTGAGGGTGGAACATGGATCAGGGAACGGATCTGATCCCCCCTATGCATACAAGGCTGGACAAGCTTGGTGTCGGTATATAGGCACCTTCAAATGTGAGTTGACTACACATATTTTTTAACCTATACTTTTTTAAATAAATTTGATATACTGCACCATGATGGCTATCCATATATTTTTATGAGATAAAACCAGAGCAAGAAGCATATACATACTACTTGGAGAAATTGTTGGTGAAGCCCATAAACGGAGTGGTTATCATGAATGAACCAAAGGCGCATATTTTTGGTGTATCTGGTGAGGCCATTGCAACAAGTGGTGGTGAAGTCACGTTTATACTTGGTGGATGTGGAAGCACTTTTCAATATAGGAAGATCACAGTAGCACAAAAGTGATCACTCACTGTGGACACTCATTGTACTAGAGCAAAAATAATCTCATTATTCACGGAATAGCACTTTAATGATTGTTTTTTTATATGTATATTGTTGACCATTATTGACTAGTTACACATACGCGTTTGATGGTATAAATGCACTTGTTGAGAAATCAAGCAATGAGCACAAAATAATTTTTATTTTATATTTTTTTGGTGGTAACAGTTAGCACAATTCATATTTTATAAATACACTGTTCTGAACGGAACCTGTCCTGTTAAATGGCTGTATGGTCTTGGCCAACATGCTGCAGCTGAGTTTCAGGGTCTTGGCAATCTTCTTATAGCCTAGGCCATCTTCATGTAGAGCAACAATTCTTTTTTTCAGATCCTCAGAGAGTTCTTTGCCATAAAGTGCCGTGTTAAACTTCCATGGGCCAGTATGAGAGAGTGAGAGTGATAACACCAAATTTAACACACCTGCTCCCCATTCACACCTGCGACCTTGTAACACTAACGAGTCACATGACACAGGGAGGGAGTGTGGACACTTTAGAGATGTACACAATAGGGATCCACAGTTGACAGTTGAAATTCTACGCTATTGATAAAATAGAACAGAACTGGAGTAATCTAAATTTACGTAGAGAGGTATCCCATAATGAAACGTACTGGATTTTTAGACTAAACACAATGAGACCTCTAGGGATGAACGTGGAATTGGAATTAAACTGCTACATAGAGGACTACTGATCCACCCAATCATCACAAATAGTTTATACAAGTAGTAATCACTTATAATATTATATTTTTTTGCACTTTTTTTGAGTCTCACATCTATTTCTATTATATTTTTTATTTCATTCTATTTTTACTTATTTATTTATTTTTATTTTTATTTTATATTTTTTCATTTTTATTCATTTTTATTTTAATTTTCATTATTATTATTTTTAATTTTATATATTTTATTTTCATTTTTTATATATATTTTCATTTTTTTATTTATTTGTATCACAGATTTGATTATAAATATTACACATATATATATATCAAATTATATTCACATTTAATAAATTTGAACACTTTTCTTTTCATATATCACTGGGGAGGGGGGATCAGCAGCCTTCTAGGGATAGCATAAATGAAGTGAATCTAAACTCCTTGTAAGTATTTTAAAAGTGATTTTAATGAAATTTTTTGGAGAGATTGTATTTAATCAATTGTAAAAGCTTATCCAGCTCTGTATGTGGGGACACCTAATATAGAACCAGGATATTAGCAGAGAGTTGGGAGCGGGGGGGGGGGGAAAGTAAAAGAGTTGTCCAAACCATTGATTACATGTAGTGTGGGCTAACATGGAATCTTTTGCCAGTAATAAAAATGGTAATAGCACCGCTTCCGGGATCCCAGGACCAACAGAATGGGCACCCAGCAATAAAAATGGCGGATATGGTACTTCCGGTATCGCGGTAAACGTTGGGAGGGCACAGTATGAGATTAACCAATCCAATAAGTATTTATGGTATATAAGGGGGTGCGGTGAAGTAAGCAGCAGCTTCCTGATGACGCAAATTACACTGCAAAATGCGTAGAGGCTGCTGGGAAATCCCGTTCGTCACTTCCGGTCTGATAACGAGGCGTACTGAGGGTGGAACATGGATCAGGGAACGGATCTGAACCCCCCTATGCATACAAGGCTGGACAAGCTTGGTGACGGTATATAGGCACCTTAAAATGTGAGTTGACTACATATATTTTTTAACCTATACTTTACTTTACTATAAATTCTGATATACTGCACCATGATGGCTATCCATATATTTTTATTAGATAAAACCAGAGCAAGAAGCATATACATACTACTTGGAGAAATTGTTGGTGAAGCCCATAAACGGAGTGGTTATCTTGAATGAACCAAAGGCGCATATTTTTGGTGTATCTGGTGAGGCCATTGCAACAGGTGGTGGTGAAGTCACGTTTATACTTGGTGGATGTGGAAGCACTTTTCAATATAGGAAGATCACAGTAGCACAAAAGTGATCACTCACTGTGGACACTCATTGTACTAGAGCAAAAATAATCTCATTATTCACGGAATAGCACTTTAATGATTGTTTTTTTATATGTATATTGTTGACCATTATTGACTAGTTACACATACGCGTTTGATGGTATAAATGCACTTGTTGAGAAATCAAGCAATGAGCACAAAATAATTTTTATTTTATATTTTTTTGGTGGTAACAGTTAGCACAATTCATATTTTATAAATACACTGTTCTGAACGGAACCTGTCCTGTTAAATGGCTGTATGGTCTTGGCCAACATGCTGCAGCTGAGTTTCAGGGTCTTGGCAATCTTCTTATAGCCTAGGCCATCTTCATGTAGAGCAACAATTCTTTTTTTCAGATCCTCAGAGAGTTCTTTGCCATAAAGTGCCGTGTTAAACTTCCATGGGCCAGTATGAGAGAGTGAGAGTGATAACACCAAATTTAACACACCTGCTCCCCATTCACACCTGCGACCTTGTAACACTAACGAGTCACATGACACAGGGAGGGCCCAATTTGGACATTTTCACTTTTGTTGCCAGTGGTTTAGACTTTAATGGCTGTGTGTTGAGTTATTTTGAGGGGACAGCAAATTTACACTGTTATACAAGCTGTACAATCACTACTTTACATTGTAGTAAAGTGTCATTTCTTCAGTGTTGTCACATGAAAAGATATAATAAAATATTTACAAAAATGTGTGGGGTGTACTCACTTTTGTGAGACACTGTAGGTCATATTAGCAAATGTTTTGGGATCTCACAGGCTCGGGTTCACACTGGGGCGACCTGTCAGGCGACTTAGCCATCTGACAAGTCGCACTCCATTTAGTGCAATAGAACTGTTCTAATCAGAATTTCTCAAGTCACTCCGACTTAGAAAAAGGTTCCTGTACTACTTGGGGGTGACTTCGGATGCGTCCTGCATAGACTTCTATTAAATAAGTTGTTTGCAAGTCGTGCTGAAGTCACACAGTGCGGGCGACTTCAGAGTTGGGTGACTTTAAAGCCACCCCAGTGTGAATCGAAAAAGCAACATAGTGATCGTGTGCAATAAATCCAAACATCTATTTATATCCAAACCCATAGCAATCCAGTGACAACCCTCCCATGATGTGACAATGATACCATTATCCAGCAAGAAAACTGTGTATAAATATACAAATTCAAGTGCAGTTGGCCCAACATTACCTTGCAGTTAGCCCATAAATGTCTCCTGGTTATACTCAGTGTTAAGCCTCAGGAACAGGAGACTTTCTTGGACTGATTACAAGTTATTGTTGGTTCACTCTGCACCTAACTTTGTATATTTTTACATAGTTTTTTGGCATCATCATGGGATATCATGAAAGATCGTATATATAGATGTTTGAATTTATTGTAAAATGTCATAGTGTCACCATGAAAAAGGGACCCTGCAAAGCCCCAAAACCTTGGCTATTATAACCTATACAATACTGTTTCATCAAATGAAACAGACAGACATTCTTGGAGTGCTAGTAGTAAAAGGACATGGAATTTCAACAAGTCTGAACATCTCCCTATGTAATAATTGGTTCCTCTGACATCAAAAACACGTGTTTTCATCACTAGGAACCTATTGGGTCATGAAATGAGAGGTGGTAGTAGGGTTATTTTGGGCATTTTTAAATTTGTATCTCTGTATTGTCAGATAAGCTGATACAGCGGGTTACAGGTAAATATAAATCGGGGTTGATTTACTACAGGCAAATAGGCTGTTTATTTTACAAGTGCAGTTGCATTCTGCAAGCCCAGTTGCTCAAAGCTTAGTAAATGGGATGAAGTGTCACTTTGCGAAGAATACCCAGTCAAGTCACATGTAACGAAAAAAAAAAAAACAGCATTTTTGCTTACACATGATTGGATGATGAAAGTTGGCAGAACCAGACAATTGTTTGTTCTCTCTCTCTGTTATATATGTGCAGTACTGATTAAATAGTCACGTGCAATCACTCTAATTGTTCTAATTTAATTGGAGGTTTACCTTCAGGATGGGAAAGTAGATCCAAACAATTTGGTAAGAAACTCATCTGTAAATTCCCCTAATCCTTAATTCTAGGATTACACAGACTAGCTCGCTATTGCCCTCTTAAGGTCCTGAAATGTAATTTACCTATTAAAACCAGAAAAAAAACAAAAATGAATTCTTAATCCATCTAATAGATAAGAATTAATTAACTGTTACTTAATAAAATAAAACCATTTTTTTGTGTTGAAACAAAAATCACATGAATGCAATGAAATAAATTTCACTATAAGTGAATAAATGGAACAAGTCATCTGTATTTGGTTTCTGAGCCATTTCTAAGGCTTCAACATTTCCTTCAAACCTTCAAAGCAATAAACTTGTCAAACTGTACAGAAAAGTTTAGCTTCAGGGTTAATTGTATTTGACAGGCTGACAGCTTGAAACAGAAAGACATTTATATATATATATATATATAAATATATATATATATATATATAATATATATATATATAAATATATTATACACAGTATGTATATTATATATATATACACACATTATATATATATATATATATATATATATATATATATATATATATATATATATATATATATATATATATATATACACATATATCATTATATATATATATATATATATATAAAACAATATAAATATATATATATATACACAGTATATATCATATATATATATATATATATATATATATATATATACATACAGTGCATTGTAAAAGTATTCATACCCTTTGACATTTTCCAAATTTTCTCATGTTGCAACCAAAAATGTTAATGTATTTTATTGGGATCCTATGTGATAGACCAACATAAAGTGGCACATAATTGTGGAGTGGAAGGAAAATGATAAATGGTTTTCAAATTTTTTTACAAATTAATATGTGAAAATTGTGGCATGCAATTGTATTCAGCCCCCCTGAGTCAATACTTTGTAAAACCACCTTTTGCTGCAATTACAGCTGCGAGTCTTTTTGGGGATGTCTTTACCAGCTTTGCACATCTAGAGAGTGACATTTTTACCCATTCTTCTTTGCAAAATAGCTCAAGATCTGTCAGATTGGATGGAGAGCATCTGTTAACAGCAATTTTCAAGTCTTGCTACAGATTCTCAATTGGATTTAGGTCTGGACTTTGACTGGGCCGTTCTAACACATGAATATGCTTAGATATACAGGCATACCCCACTTTTAAGTACACAATGGGGTTTATTTACTAAACCTGGAAAGTGCAAAATCAGCCTCACTTCTGCATAGAAACAAATGAGCTTCTAACCTCGGCTTGTTCAATTAAGCTTTGGTAATAAAACCTGGAAGCTCATTGGTATAGATAGATAGATAGATAGATAGATAGATAGATAGATAGATAGATAGATAGATAGATAGATAGATAGATAGATATAGGAAGAGGAGGCAGAAAAAAGACACTAGTCAATTTGTTTCAACCAAAAATAAATCACACACACACACACAGAAAATGTCCATATACACAATTCTATACCCACAATTGATACGGGTATGATCCAAAAAAAATGCCTTTCTGATCCCCCGTGAGGCAGCATTTAGGAATGCATTCAGATCTTTTTAAAACAATCTACTGAGCTGGCCAGAACCAGTTCTTGCAGAAGTTTCTGTGTCTTTTCCACATTTTCAGACAACTCACTGTGAAGAAGTCTTTCTGTATGTGAAGGCTAAATCTGCTTTCCTCTAGATCTAGAGTCCTCTGAAATGACCTGAAAGTGATTAACTCTATACCAAGTTCACTATATGCACCACATGTATTTTTACATGTTGATCTTATCCCCCTTTAATCTCTTCTTCTCAAGTGAGAATAAAGTCAGTTTAGCTAATCTCTCCTCATAGCTGAGCTATTCTATGCCTCTTGTCAGTTTGGTTGCCCTTCTCTGAACTTTCTCAAGTTCACTAATATCCTTTTTGTGAATTGGTGCCCAAAACTGAACTGCATATTTGAGATGAAGTCTTACCAATGATTTGTACAGGGGAAAAATGATGTCTCTCGCAGCTTTTTTGATAGTATTTTGCTTGACTTAAAAACTGCAGCTTGGAATTGCATGCTATTATTAAGTCTGTGATCTACCTAGATCCTTCTGTACCATTGACTCTCCCAGCTGTTCTCCTAGTATTTGGGAGCCAGAGCAGTAAGAGGCTGCTAGCTGGTGGGAAAATGGTCTGTATGGGACAGACAAGGGTCTAAAATGGAAGGCTAGAACAGCAGTGCTTTATGTGCAAGTCAGGAGACTGAGTTTATGTTTCTTTGTGAGAGAGAGAATTGCTGAAAACCCCAGAAACTCTTTAAATTTGTTTTCTGGAACTGTGTTTAATCTTTCTTTTAATAAAATTAGGCAAGAAAAGCCCATAATAGGAAGAAAAGGAAATGGTGGTGCCCTTAAAAGCTCTGTCATTTGAAGTGAGTTCTTACAATTAAATCAAATTTGCCACATAGCTGCCCAATTAAAACCTTCCTGTCCAGCCTATAGCAAAATGACGGTCGGGTGAGGGTTCCATCGTTCTGACTGGACATCATATGACGCCCTTCAGAACAAGCTGTTCATGTGTGCACCACGGCGATCGGTAGGGTTGCCATCCCATCCCTTTAAACCCAAACACCTTTGAATTACATAGGTTCTGAGGCTAATTAAATGCAGATAATGCACCAAGTGAGTTTAATTACCACCTTAATCAGCCACAGCACCTGTGTAATTAATATGTGTTTGGGTTTAAAGGGATGATGTGGTAACCCTAGCGATCGGTGGTGCAGTGTGTCGCTTGGACTGCTCCTTCACCGCCCCTGCCCCTGCTCCTGCCCGTTGAAATGAACAGGCATTGCTGCCTAAGTGCCTGCAAAGCAATTCTTCAGCTGTGCTGTTAGGGCACATTTAACCCTTTCCTAAAACTAGCGCTCTTTATTGCTAATGCCCGGCGCTGCCCAATGTGAAAGGACTCTTAACTACTTACGCACCGCCTGCTGCAGTTTTATGTTGGCTGTTTGAAGGAGGATATCGTTGTTATGGCAGCAGCTGGCTGCCATAAACCCAGTATCCCCTTCTTCAGTGGGCGATCCACTACAAGATAAAAGTGGTCTCTGTGATTCGCAAGATCACTTTTATCGGTGGCGGGAGAGGGGCCCCCCTCCCACCACGTTTCGGAGCCACCGGCAGCCGCGATCCGGTCCTTTCACTGGCTGTGCATGGAGACGAGTTAGGGATCTGCATACAATTGCTGGGCAGAAGCGACACCAAAACGTCACACTTAAATAGCCATTTTCTTTAAATAATTTTTTTAAATGACAATTTTTTTTTTTAAATTTTTTTTATTGCATTTTAGTGTAAATATGAGATCTGAGGTCTTTTTGACCCCAGATCTCATATTTAAGAGGTCCTGTCATGATTTTTTTCTATTACAAGGGATGTTTACATCCTTGTAATAGGAATAAAAGTGACAATTAAAAAAAAAAAAAAAAAACAGTGTAAAAAAAAAAAGGTAAAATAAATAATAAAAATAGGCAAATAAATACTAGAGTATAAATAGTGCGCAATATCAACCTTAGTCTATTTAGATCAGCATGTGAGGTTAAAAGACAAATGTCATGGTATAATAAAATATATAAGTGCTTGCGTGACAATCCCAGGTGCACAAAAATATATATATAAACTTCAAGTTACAATGAGGTTGTAACCAATTTAATAAATAAATAAATACACAATGTGTTAAAAATAAATACAATGTGTTTTAAATAAATAAAGTGCTTCAAAATGTGAGTAAAAACAAGTATGTGTTATAATGTGTCAAAGAAAGGAAATATTCAGTTTATGCCAGTGATGCATATGGGGATATATAAATTCCAAAAGCCAATACAGGCTTGACCTGATGGATTAGCTAATTAATTGATGAATTAATGGGTAAACGGCCGCCAGTTAAATATTATATTAATCCCATAGGTGATAGCAGTCCATTAAATGAGTTAGATAATTAATGAAATAACTCTTCACATCCACTAATGATATCCGGGACACAATTAGAAATGCTAGAGAAAAAAAAAGAGAGAAAAAAAGAAACTTCCCTTTATGCTGGGAATGTAGGGCTTTTTTCCCTTTGGTTCCTCCTGATATCTTGCTCCAGTATGATATAAAAGAGAAAAAGACACAAACAAAAAACCATTGCGCAGCGCTCTATTCAACCATCAAACAAAGAAGATCTTTTAGGTGGTTGCCTACAGCTATACAACTCACATGTACCCAGTAGGTGTTTGCGCATTCAAATCCTGCTAATAGTCAGGCTCAGATAGGGGGCTGTCAGCCCTTTCCTCCTCACTGTGCTGTGCTTAGCACTGTCACTTGGGCTCCTCCTCCCAACGCGTGTCATCACAGGTCACATGACTTTCTCAAGGGAATGTGAAGTGGATGTGAAGAGTTATTTCATTAATTATCTAACTCATTTAATGGACTGCTATCACCTATGGGATTAATATAATATTTAACTGGCGGCCGTTTACCCATTAATTCATCAATTAATTAGCTAATCCATCAGGTCAAGCCTGTATTGGCTTTTGGAATTTATATATCCCCATATGCATCACTGGCATAAACTGGATATTTCCTTTCTTTGACACATTATAACACATACTTGTTTTTACTCACATTTTGAAGCACTTTATTTATTTAAAACACATTGTATTTATTGTTAACACATTGTGTATTTATTTATTTATTAAATTGGTTACAACCTCATTGTAACTTGAAGTTTATATATATATTTTTGTGCACCTGGGATTGTCACGCAAGCACTTATATATTTTATTATACCATGACATTTGTCTTTTAACCTCACATGCTGATCTAAATAGACTAAGGTTGATATTGCGCACTATTTATACTCTAGTATTTATTTGCTTATTCTTTTAAGTGTAGGACACACTTTAATGGTGCAGCATATCATTTGGTCATCTTATCTATTTTATTTGGTTTTCTAAAACATTTTTAATATTTTTATTCTCCTATCAGCGCTTTAGTATTCACTTTGCACATTAAATAATAAAAATGTTTTTTTTAAATGCGCCCCGTCCCAACGAGCTTGTGTGCAGAAGAGAACGCATACATGAGAAGCTCCCGAATATGAAAACGGTGTTCAAACCACACATGTGAGGTATCGCCATGATCGGTAGATCGAGAGCAATAATTCTAGTCCTAGACCTCCTCTGTAACTTAAAACATGCAACCTGTAGAATTTATTTAAACGTTGCCTATGGAGATTTTAAAGGGTAAAAGTTTGACGCCATTCCATGAGCGGGCCCAATTTTTGAAGCATGACATGTTGGGTATCAATTTACTCTGCTTAACATTATCTTTCACAATATAATATAAATATATAATATATATGTCTTATTTTTCTATTCAAAAAAGTGTATTTTAACTACTTTCAGACCGGACCAATTTGCAGCCAAAGGACCAGGCCCCTTTTTGTGATTCGGCACTGTGTCGCTTTAACTGACAATTGCGCGGTCGTGCGACGTGGCTCCCAAACAAAATTGACGTCCGTTTTTTTACCACAAATAGAGATTTCTTTTGGTGGTATTTGATCGCCCCTGCGGTTTTTATTTTTTGCGCTATAAACTAAAAAGAGCGACAATTTTGAAAAAAAACGCATTCTTTTTTATTTTTTGCTATTATAAATATCCCCCAAAAATATATAAAAAAAACATTTTTTTTTCCTCAGTTTAGGCCGATACGTATTCTTCTACATATTTTTGGTAAAAAAAATCAGAATAAGCGATTATTGATTGGTTTGCGCAACAAAATAGGGGACTACGTTTACAAAATAGGGGATCGTTTTATAGCATTTTTATTAATATTTTTTTTTTATTAGTAATGGCGGCGATCAGCGATTTTTATTGTGATTGCGACATTATGGCGGACACATCGGACATTTTTGACACATTTTTGGGACCATTGTCATTTATACAGCAATCAATGCTATTTAAATGCATTGATTCCTGTATAAATGACACTGGCAGTGAAGGGGTTAACCAGGGGTGGCAGTGTAGGGGTTAAGTATGCCTAGGGGTGTGTTTCTTACTGTGGGGGGGCGTGGCTGTCAGCTAGTGAATGCTGATCTCTGCTCCAATCACAGGGAGCAGAGATCGGCGTCACTAGTTGCTAGACAGAACGGGGAGGTGTTGTCTATTTCCGCATCTCCCCGTTCTGCCTTCCCGTGAGACGATCGCGGGTATCCCCGCGGCGATCGAGTCCGCGGGACCCGGCCTCACGGGGGTCCCGACTGGCGCGGGAGCACGCCGCTCCCGGCACGCTCCCGATGGCACGGACGGCATTAAGGAGGGACTTATATATATGCCCTCCTGCCTTTCCGTGCCATTCTGCCGACGTATATCGTCGTGCGCCGGTCGGGAACCGGTTAAAAAAAAAAGGTTGTAAGACAGTTGCGCAAATACGGTGTGACAGAAAGTATTGCAATGACCGCCATATTATTCTCTAGGGTGTTAGAAAAAATGTATAATGTTAGGGGGCTAAGTAATTTTCTAGCAAAAATGTTTTTTTTAACTTGTAAACAACAAATCTCAGAAAGAGGCTCGGTCTTGAAGTGGTTAAAAGGCAAGAGTCTCAACCAGTGGCAGCTGGTGAAGTTTTAGGATGGGGGCGCCAGACCCTGCTCTTCCTTTTTGACCCCTCCCACTTGGTGAAAATGGGCGCGGTTTCAGCGAAAAATAGTTGGCGTGGCTTAACTGGTGTGGCTCTAAGGGGGTGTGGTTAGCCCCTGAGATGAATGAGGGATGGAGGGAGAGAGGGGGGACAGCAGGCCTAGATCCTACACAACAATAGAAATATGTGTATTCTATAAAGTTTAACAATCAGCAGATAACGATTCTCCAAACACCTGGTGTTAGCACTTCAATCACCCGAACACCATGGCTGTTATGGTGTCAGGATGATTGAAGCGCATTATTTCTATTATTACATTGTAATATAAAATGAAATCATTCAACTCACCATGGTGCAGAATCAGTGGAACACCAGAGTGTGTCATCTGCCACGTTGCCTGCCACCAGATGCCATCAAGTGTCCCCAGCAGAGTCCATCCTTACATCAGATGTCCCCAGCGGAGTCCGTCCTCACATCAGGTGCGCCCAGCGGGGTCCGTCCTTACATCAGGTGCCCCCAGAGGAGTCCGTCCTTACATCAGGTGCCCTCAGCGGAATACGTCCTTACATCCGGTGCCCCAGCAGAGTCCCTCCTTACATCAGGTGCCCCCAGCGGAGTCCCTCCTTACATCAGGTGCCCCCAGCAGAGTCCCTGCTTACATCAGGTGCCCCCAGCAGAGTCCCTCCTTGCATCAGGTGCCCCAGCAGAGTCCCCCCTTACATCAGGTGCCCCAGCAGAGTCCCTCCTTACATCAGTGTCCCCAGTGGAGCCCCTCCTTACATCTGTGCCCCATCAGCAGAGTTCCTCCTTACATCAGTGTCCCCAGCAAAGTCCCTCCTTACATCAGTGTCCCCATAAGCGGAGCCCCTCCTTACATCTGTGCCCCCATCAGTGGAGTTCCTCCTTACATCTGCATCCCCAGCGGAGCCCCTCCTTACATCTGTGTCCCCAGCAGAGCCCCTTCTTACATCTGTGTCCCCAGCAGAGTCCCTCCTTACATCTGTGTCCGATCAGTCCTCCTTACATCTGTGTCCCCATCAGCCCTCCTTACTTGTGGTTTCCCCAGCGGAGCCCCTCCTTACATCTGTGTCCCCAACAGTCCTCCTTACATGTGTGTCCCCATCAGTCCTCCTTACATGTGTGTCCCCAGCACTGTCCTCTTTACATTTGTATACCCAGCGCTGTCCTCCTTACATGTGTGTCCCCAGCGCTGTCCTCCTTCATATCGCCTCTGTCTCTCTCTTTAGCTACTTCCTGTCTTTCTCTGTGTGTTCAGTGGAGAGGGGAGGGGCCGCCACTGGTCTCAACTCAGAACTTTGGTGTACTTTAATGCCCCGTACACACGGTCGGATTTTCCGGCGGAAAATGTCCTATCGGACAATGTTGTCGGAAATTCCGACCGTGTGTAGGCTCCATTGGAATTTTTCCGTCTGATTTTCTGACGGACAAAGTTTTATCTCCTGCTCTCAAATTTTCCGACAACAAAGTCCGATCTGACTTTTTCCGATCGTGTGTAGCGAATTCCGACGGACAAAGTGCCACGCATGCTCAGATCAAATTACAAGACCAAAGCTATTGGCTACTAGCCTCTACGTAGTTCCGTCGTACGCAATAAACGTCACCACGTTCAGAATGATCGGATTTTCTGACAACTTTGTCCGACCGTGTGTATGCTACACCAGTGTCGGACAAAATCCGTCGGAAAAAATCCGACGGATTTTGTGGTCGGAATTTCCGACCGTGTGTATGGGGCATTAGACCATTCAGAGTATGAATCATTGACTCTCACTCTGTAGTCTTTTAGCTTGTTTTCTATCCATTTACAAACTGAATTTTCTAAGCCTGTAGACTTTATTTTACAGATTAGCTGTAAAGAAACTGTGTCAAATGCTTTATCATAATCCAAGTATACTGGGCTTGATTTACTAAAGTGGGGTACACACTATAAGAAAATCGGACGAACATTCGTCCAATTTTTCTCAATGTTTCACAGCAAGTCGGAACCGATGAAAGAAAATTTGTGCGAAAATTCTTATGAACATTCTTTTTGTTGTTTATTGTTTCTGATCATGCACAGTCTTTCCGATCTGATTTTCTTGTACGAAAATCATACGAAAACTATACAAATTAAACGTCCTTCGTTCTGTTCCCATACAATAAAAATTTTGGAGTTTGTCCTTTCGGGAATTTTTGTCTGAAAATTCGGAATTGGCTGTCGAAAGTTGTGTAAAATCTGATACAGCTGTGCATGGTAGCCAATCATCTTCTAAATTTAGTTTGTTCAATTAAGCTTTGGCCAAAAAAAAAAACAGGAAGCTGATTGGTTTCTATGCACAGCTGCACCAGATTTTGCACTTTCCAGTTATCCACACTGACTTTTTTGTCTAAGTTTTTACTAACCTCCTCATAAAAAGAAATCAGATTGTTTGACAGCTTTGGTCTTTTGTGAATCTATGCAGACTGTTGCTTAAAATATTATTTTCTAGCAAAAACTCTTCTATATGGTCTTTATTTTAACTCTCATGTCACTTTCTAACTATAGAAGTTAAACTAACCAGTCTGTAGTTACTTAGTAAAGACTTTAACCCCCTTTTTAAATATAGGAACCACATTGGCCTTACACCAATCCAGTAGTACTATGCCAGTCATTAAAGAGTCTCAACAAATTAGAAATAATGAGTTAGATATAGGTAGATAGATAGATATAACAGAACTCAGCATTTTGAGGACCCTTGGGTGTAACCCATCTGGCCCTAGTGCTATATTCACCTTTATTTTGTTTAAATGTTTCTGGACCATGTCAGTTTCAAGCCTTTGTGGATCATTTGGGGCTATGTTAATATTACCCCTGTTAAGGTCTTGAGCCTGCCCAATTTTCTTTTTATACACAGAGCTGAAGAAGGTATTTAAAGAGGAAGTAAAGCCTCCTCACAAAAAAAAAATAGCATACTAGCTCATTATGAATAACTTACCTGAGAACGAAGCCCCCGAAGCGGTCTTCATCCACGACATTCTCCGGCGCCATCAATACTGGAGTGACTTCCGAGTCCCGCCGCTCCAGCGCTGTGATTCGCTGGAGCGGCGATGACGTCACTCCCGCGCATGCGCAGGAAAGCGGCATATCGCTGTGAACTCGGCATGCGCAGTGCGCCTGCGCGCCGCTGTCTACGGCGCATGCGCCGTAGACAGCGATGCCTCTTTTTTTCTAAATATCTCCTAAACCATGTAGGTTTAGGAGATATTTATTGGACCTACAGGTAAGCCTTAATCTAGGAGCTTTGGAAGGGTTTACTTCCACTTTAATAAATTAGACTTCCCTTTGTCCTTAGTAACCAACTAAAAATTATCTAGTAAAGGGTCTACATGCTGAGACTTAACCTTTTAAAAAAAGTTGGGGTTTGTCTTACTCTCTTTTGAAAAGAGAAAAGGAGGGAGGCGCACCTAAAAGAAAATTTGGGGGGACTTTATGTGCTTGGGTGTAACTTTATATTTTTGCAAATAAAAAATATATTTTTTTTACTTAAAGTGGAGTTCCGCCGATAATTTTTTTTTTTTAAAGTCAGCAGCTACAAATACTGCAGCTGCTGACTTTTAAAATAAGGACACTCATCTGTCCAGGGTGCCCACGATGTCCTCACCCGAAGCCGATTCGTCCATCGGCTCCCGGGTGGAGACGCCGGCATCTTCAGTAAGGGAATCAGAAAGTGAAGCTTTGCGGCTTCACAGCCTGGTTCCCAACTGCGCATGCACGAGTCGCGCTGCACATCCTGACTGGTCCCAGCTGTCTTCTGGGACCTGTGTGTCTCCCAGAAGACAGCGCGGGGGGGGAGGAGGGGGAGGACATGGCGTAGATCACTGCAGATTCTATTGCCGGAAGTGGGAGCAAATACCTGTATTAGACAGGTATCTGCTCCCCCCTGAAAGGTACCAAATGTGACACTGGAGGGGGGAGGAACCGGATTAGCAGAAGTTTCATTTTTGGGTGGAACTCCGCTTTAGCCTTTTTTTTTCATCACATAGGGGGCAAATAGTCCCCTATGTGATGATTTTTAGGTGACAGGTTCTCTTTATTGAGATATGCAGGGCCTAAAAGACCCTGCATGTCTCCCCTGTACTCCACTGAATGTTTTGCAATGCAGATCATGTTGCAAAACATCCTTTCTCGGCAAATCGAGCTGGGGACACCGAGAGCTTGACTCGGAAGTGACGTCAGAGACGTCACTTTCTGGGTCACAAGAAGAAGGGGAGGAGAGCGGACGTGTTTGCGCTCTTCTCCTTCCTCTCTACCCACCGGCACCTGCCATGGAGATCCTGGGCCTGTTGATGGGCAAGCGAAGCCCGGTAAGCATGGCGGGGTGCTGAGGCAGCTGGGAAGCGCTGGTACCAGGGGTGTGTGCGAGTGATCGGGCAGCATCAGAGCCACCCAAATGCTCTCACCTGACAGGCAGGAGCCTGCCTGCCAGTTTCACACACAATCCCAGTGGCTGCAGCCTCCAGATTGTGTGTGATACCCCCTGCCATTAAATAAAGATGGGCCGAATACCCCCTGTTCAGTTCGCACCAGAACATGGAAAAAGTTCTGACCAGAATGGCAAACCCTATTCTATGGACCGGAACTTGAAAACCAAAAGTCCACATTTTGAAGGGCAAGGCTTTGCCTAATCAAAGCGCAGAATGCACTGTGCAGCGCGCCGTGCATTGCAGGGTAAACACCCGCCGAGCATCCTGCAAATTCGGGTGTTCCCTGAACTGGGCAAATGGCTAATGTTCGGCCCAAACTCATGCTCGGGCTGAACCGTTCACCCAACCTTAATTAGAATATATGTTAGAAATCTCTTAATTGGCAACTTTGGGCATCTTAATTTTCTTTCCTGCATTTATCAAAAACTTGTGGGAAAAAAATGACATTTCATTTCATTTTCAAAAGATGCCTTTAGACAATCTTTACTGTGCTGGCACTCCAGGGAATCCAAAAATGTGATAGGTAGTCAGGCAAAGTAGATGCATAATTTATGCTTAATTTATGCTCCTTGAAAGCCCAAAGGTGCGCCTTGGATTTTGAGCCCATCTATGCCTCTAGGGTGTGAAAAAGTCTCACACATGTGGTATCCCATATTCAAGAGGTATAGCAAAATGTGTGTTGGTTGGTAATTTTAAGTATGCCTATGCTGTGTGTGAGAAATAACCTGTTACAACTTTGTGAAAAAACAAACAAACTAATTTTATTTAATTTCTTCATTTAATTTTAGGGCCTCAAGAAATGAGAAAGATGTCATTACATCAGGCATTCATAACATCAGGAGTGATCAGTTTTCAAAAATATTTATACCATAGTTTGTAGACTCTATACTTTCACACAAACAAAATAATATATACTGATTTGGGTTACTGTCATTCAAAGTGTGACAGAGCTAAACACTGAAAAATGGCCTGGACTGGAAGGGGATGAAAGTGTCTAGCCTTGAAATGGTTAATAATTTTTAACTTCTAGATGTTAGACATGTGCACATGTGTTTTGTTTTGTTTCTTTTCGTTTCCATTGATTCGTAACGATTGTAATTTCGTAAGACGCGAGTTTTCATATTTGGACTCGTTCATATTTTCGTAACAGTTATATTTTCGTTGATTCAAAATGATTCGTAATTCCGTTAGTCTAATTTTTGTTGAATCGAAATTCGTAATTTTGTTAGATAATATTTTTTGTTTATTCGGTACACTGCTCGTAATTTTGTAATTCATACTTTTTTGAGATTGCCTTTTTCGTTGATTCATACTTTTGTAACATTATTTTGTTTTGTAATTTTATGTAATGTAAATATACTAATGTCTACTACCGTGCTTTGAATGGATACGTACTTTCGGAAATACATTGCGGTCATTTGCAATGATTTGCAATCTCGTATTTTGGTTTAATTTTCCATACACGGCTATAGCCTCCTCCCCTGTACGTCATTTTGAGAGGGTGTACAGTGGTGTGGTGAGGGAGGATCAGAGAGCAGAGAAGAGAGTGCGATTGTTGTTTTTGTAATTGTTTTTGTGTGGTTTGGTGGTTTTGTTGCAATTATCATGCCTGGGAGTGAGAATGGACATGTGAGTTTTGGGAGTGAGAATGTTGGTGTTTGTGAGTGTGTTGGTATGAGAGTTGTTGTTGGTGTGACTGAGAATGGAGAGGAGTGGAGGAAGGGACTCAGGGGAGAGGAGTGGAGGGGAGCAGATGAGTGGAGGAGGGGACTCAGGGGAGAGGAGTGGAGGGGAGCAGAGGAGTGTACATATTATATACAAACAGGCATTATCATCTAATACACATAAAAGATCCATTATAAAATTCATACACACATGACACCTCAGAACACGACTGTGAAGGGGAAACTGTGATGTGAAGGGGGAAGGAGGAAACATGATGTAAGCATGGGATAGTGTAATAAAAGAGGGGGTATAGTAGTATGTATATGGGGGCTGTAGTATAGTATATGTAAAAGGCTATTCACAAAAATGTTAATTGGTAAATTTGCCAAGAAATATAACATCTGTTTTAACACATCAGCAACTTCAGATTCGATTTTACAGTTCCATTGCAAATTAAAGCGGTAGTAAACCACGGAAGAAAAAAAATAAAGAAACCTGCAAGACAATGGCATAATGTGCTAGTATGCATCGCATTCAAAAATACATCTGCGCTTTTCTCAAACTAGAAAGAGGGGAAGGAGATGAGATGGGAGCTTAGCTATCAGTAAGAAACACAGGGGGGGGGGAGGGGATTTACTAAAGGCAACTCCACTCTGCAATGCAAGTGCAGTCGCTCTAAATCTGAGGGGAACATGCAAGGAAAATAAAAATCAGCATTTTTGCTTGTAAATGATTGGATGATAGAAATCTGCACAGCTTCCCCTCATTTCGATCTTCCCCTCAGTTCTACAGGGACTGCACTTCCAAGTGCACTTGCAGTGCAAAGTGGAGTTGCCTTTAGTAAATCAAACCCATAGTACACTAAGTCAAAGAAAAAAACCTGATTATGCTCAACCATCCCAATATAAAAAACTATCGGTGAACTCACTGTATATGTTAGAAAATGTCATATGTTTATTATTAGTATCAAAACATTTAAAAAAATGTAACATTAAAAATTGGTACCATTCATGCAACAGCATTAATACTCATAAAAGCCATATCCACCTCTAATGTACATATAATTATGACCACCAGTAGAAAAATAGATATATTGGTTTCAGTTGCACCCCCTTGCTCATGTTGCCAGTGTGGGGGAGTAGATATGTGTAAGCGGGGTCCAATATATTGGACCAGTACGCCTGCAGGGGGCTGTTTATAGGGAGCTATCCAATAAACAGGACGATATATCAACACTTAAACAGCCACTTGCAGGAGTACTGGTCCAATATATTGGACCCCGATGTGCTTATACATATATCTACTCCCCCACACTGTACTCCTGGTCATAATTACATGTACATTAAAGGTGGACATGTATTTTTATGAGTATGAATGCTGTTCCATGAATGGTACCAATTTTTAATGTTTGATTTTTTTTTTCTGTTTTGCTACTAATAATACACATATGCAATTTTCTAATGTATACAGTGAGTTGACCCAGTTTTTTATTGGGATGGTTGAGCATAATCATTTTTTTTATTTGAGTTGGTGTGCTAATCAAACCTGTTTACACACCTATGAAAAATAAACTGAAATAAAGCAACAAAATTAACAAAATTAAAGTATGTAATTAAAGAAATAAAGTTTATAAACGTAATATAAACTTTATGAGATTTCTTTTTAACGCACACCTCCTGACTAGGGGATGCATGTTTTTTTCAATCTTTGCAACAGCAGAGAGAGATCGGGAAAAAAACTCCTTCTGACTTGCTGTGCCTTGAGGGAGCCACCGTCCGACTTCCTGATTGGCTGGGAAGCCAGTTCCATGTTCCCACACAGCACTGCAGGTCAGAGGGAGGTTTTAAGATCTTACTGTTTTCGGTGAGATCGGAAGGAAAAAAATCTCCCTTTGACCAGCACAGTACCAGTTTTGGAGGGAGTACTTGCAACTTGCTCAAGTACTCAGTATTCAACACTGATACTAGCATTTCTATAGGTGAATACATCCTAATACATATACATCCTAAAAGTGGTGTGGTAATACTTACCTGTGAAGTACTTTATGACTCATATATAATCAAATCTTTCTCGTTCCTCATCCACATCAAGGTCTAGTGGTATTTTCACTAAACTGTGAAAGAAAGAGACAGAGGTAGATAAACAGAAATAATTCATGAAATTAAGGGAATGAAGGGGAATAAGGATACAACAATTGCTGAGCCACTCACTTGTTTGTGGGTGCAGTAGGGTAAATATTTTTCATGCTTTAATTCCATTCTCCATTGTGAGGAGAGGTCTTCAGAGTGCCATCCCCATCACCAATGCCTAATGATTTTCTCATAGATGGTAGCAGGTGCAGTCTTCCTTTTCAACACCGTAGACAGTAAGGAATGGAATACAACTTTTTGTGGGAGTATTGGTATACATGGAGTTTTGGTTGTGGGAGTATTGGGACTCAGAGCCACAGAGTAAGTGCATGGTTTATTTTATTTTGGTTTTTTTTCTCTTAATTTAATACTAATATAAGAAGGAGCATTGAGTATTGTGTATACACTATGCATGCAATAGCAACTCCAAAAATTTGAACGAAAAAAATATACAAATAATAACAATTAACAAAAAAATGAACCTTGGGTTGAATCATAAACAATCTCTCAACTGATGGGTAATTTAGAAAAATAATTTACAGGAATGGATGGATCTACTTCAATTCAACCTGTTCTAAGAGTAGAATCAATGCCAAATAAAAAATACAACAAAACCAAATATAGTGCAGGTCATGCTATCTATCCAAAATGAAAGGAATATGTTTAATATGAAAGTTATTACTCAGTCAAAAGTAGAGACTGAGAGAGCCTGGGAAGCCGGGATCAGCCTCATGGTTTTATTTAATGGCCTCTTTTTGGGTTTACAATCTTCCTTTTTTGTGTGGCAGATGGATCCATCTCAAGTGCTCCAAAATCAACTGCCTGATGATTTTACTTGGGATGACTTGGGATGATTTCCCAATCCGAACCACATAAAAGAAAGGTGATGATGTAAAGCTCAAAAAAAGACCATTCAATAATACCTTAAGGCGGATCCCGGCTTCCCAAGCTCTCTTAGTCTCTAATACTTTGTGACTAAGTGATAACTTTCATATGTTAAACATATTCCTTTAATTTTGGATAGATATCATGACCTGTCCTGCACTATATTTGGTTTTGGTTTTGTTGTATTTTATATTTCGCAACTAATCTTGGAAGAAATTGAATTAAAGATAGACTTATGGCACAGAGAATAGAGGTAGAAGTTCAAGACAAAGTAGCACAGTTAATCAGTATCAAAGTTTAGGGCAGGGTATCCCAGTTTTGATAGGTTTACCTTTAGAAATGCCATCTGCTCCATCAGCTGTGGAGCCAGTTGTAATCGCTGCAGGGAGAGAATATTTTCAGTAATGAAAAATACCCGCTCGCTTTGGACTGAGGTTGGGGGGCAGGATATAAGCTCTTGGGCTACAGTGGAGAGAGCAGGCCAAATCCCCCTCTTTTCATTCCAATATTGTAAAGGCGCAGTAGTAGCAGGCAAATGTGGCTCGGAAAGATAAGCCTTTACTTTATCTGAGACACTACTTTATTTCCTGAGGGGCAGTTTTGTAGGTCCAATCAAACTATCTAATGTCTCTGCCTAAATCTCGTCTGCTCTGGTTGTGTTCGCAGCAGTGGTACTGATAGGTGTTGACACAGTATCATCAGCAGTATCATCAGCAGGCTCACCCAGTTCTTCTTCATCCACCTCTAGCGGAATAAATAATTGTTTTTGCCTGTCACACACCCTCTCAATTAATTTACTCCTCCTGGTGGTTAGTAAATTGCTCCGGAGGGGCATTTTGCTCTTTAATCGAGAATCACACTGAGGCAAACATTAGCTTAGGGCAAGCTTCCATGAGCTTGTTAATCCTTCTAGTTAGTTGACCCTTAAGCCTCCTTAGAAGTGCAGCAATGCCTGCAACTAATTCGCCACCAGGTAACAGCTCTCTATTGCTGAGAAAGCCATCCAGCTTATTGCTAAGGTGTGTGAATAGGGGGATAACTTGAGACAAAATTGATTTCTCTCGGCTCAAGCTTTCCGTGATAGCACAGAAGGGACTAAGCACTGCCACCAACTGACCAATTATTGTCCACTCCTCCCTGCTTAATGGTCTAGCTATGCCTATAAAATGCTCATGGGACATTTTGTGAATTGCATTTTGTTGCTCAAGTATTCTCTCAAGCATTTATAATGTAGAATTCCACCGAGTGCTTATGTCCCACTTCAAATCGGTGCTGAGTAAGGCCAGCCTTACTTTGCTCAGATCTGAATATGTTACTATCTTTGACACTTCTGTGAAAATGGCCTGCTATCTTACGACAGAATTACAGATCTGCTGACAACTTTCTACTACTGTCGTTGTCCAGAGCAGCCCAAATCGCCCATCACGCAGAGCCTTGATCATATTTGCTGCTCCATCTGTTACCACAAACCCTAACTCTGGCTGCCGCCCTGCTTGGTCTCCAAACCAATCTACCACCATTATTTTCGGAAATATTTTGAGCATTGTGTTGCTCGTCTATAACCTGTGCATGCAAGAGGAAGGAACAGTGCCTCTGCTTAACAATTACTGCCTCAGCTCCTGTGCTTCTTGCTCCTGGTTTTGGTTTCATAGCTTCTGAGACAGTGGGCTGCCACCAGTGCGCGGTCAATGATAAAAAGCCATGCTGGCCACTGGAAGCACTCCACAAGTTGGAGGTAAAATGCACAGACTGGCCAGCAGCTCTGCCCAACTCCTCCTTCAATGCTTGCACACATGACTTATATAAAGAGGGTACTACATTATGGCTGAATGTAGTACGGGTGGGTACAATATACTGAGGTGCAACTGCCTGCATTAGCTGCTTAAATGGCTCCCCTTCCACCAAATTATAAGGTGCTCCACTGACAGCTATCAATTGCCCAATAAGGCAGGTAATTTTGCGCGACTGCTGCCCAGACATCACCCTAGAATGAAAGCCGCTAAATTGCTGCAGGGTAGGCTGATGACTGGGATGCCTAACAGTTGCTCAAGAGGTGCCTTGATCCCCTTGCCTCTTGTCATGCCTATCGGTGGAAATGGTAGCACTAGTATTGGTGGTTCCACTCTTTTTAGTAGGTGGAGCTGCCACCACACTTTCCTCTCTCAGCAGCAAAGTCTTATGGTGAGAGCACAAATGATGACTCATCGCAGCATTAGTGAGATGCCCTACAATTCTCCCACGGCTCGCTTCCCTGCCACATAGTTTGCATTCGGCTATGCGACCATCCCCAACAGAAACAAAATGCTCCCATACTTTTGACCGCCGGTTGCAGGTACCACTGCCACTGGGTGGCGAAGAATGCTCTACAATTTGTTCAGGGTGGTGGCTTTGAGATTAAGTAGCTTCAGGGGTGATGGAAGAAGATGGTGGTGGCCTAAGACTGGTTACGGTGGCACTAGCTTCTGGGGTGATGGAAGAACATGGTGGCCTAACACTGGTTACTGTGGTAATAGTTAAATCTTTTAAGACAGAAGAGACAGGTGATGGTGACTGTATTGTGTTTGTAAATAACAGGCGAGACACAGGAGGACCAATATCTGATGCTGGACTACACACTTGATATTGTTGTAGTAATTGCTCTTCCTCTAAACCCAATCCTATTTCTAAATCAAAACCTTCAAAAATGGTGTATTACCGCCAGTGATGTAAGTAACTCAGTTAAAATAAACGGAGTTACTTAATGCAGTTACTTTAGAGGGTAACGAGTAATCTAACTGATTACTCTTCCCCTCATGGTAACGCCGTTCCCATTACTTGGACGGCGTTACCGCAATTACATCTACCGCCTGGGATGCCCGCCATGGCCGTGCTGCTTGGCTGTTCATTCCGCCGCGGGGAGGGGGGCTTTCGCCCGCTGAGCTGAGAAAAGGCTGAGACTCAGAGAGATTGTCTGGACCGCCCCATCCCGCCCCACCTATCCAGAGAGAGAGAATGTAGGGAGGCGGAGCGGACACTGAAAAATGAAGTCAGCTGACACCAATCGAGTGAAGGGGAGGGTCTCTCTCTCTCCCCATGAGGAAAGGCATCCCTGGAGGCATTCAAGTAAGTGACTGTCAGTGTCTGACGATTTGAATTGCAGTGCAATCAATCCATCCCAAGTCCTCCACCACCTCTGCTTCTTATTGATCCCATCCCTACCCACCCACCATCACTTTTACAACAGAGGTGATGGGGGGATAGGGTAGGGATGAGATCAGTGGTGGTGGGGGATGGGATCAGTAAGAGGCAGAGGTGGTGGTGGGAGAGGATGGCACCACCACTGCTGCCACCCCCCAAAGTACCACCACTGCCTGCCACCCCCCCCCCCAAGTACACCAGTGCTGCCACCCCCCCCAAGTAACACCACTGACACCCTCCCAAGTACTGTACACCACCACTACCACCCCCCCCCAAGTACACCATCACCACTGCCACCCCCCAAGTACCACCGCTGCCACCCCTCAAGTACCACCGCTGCCACCCCTGTCACAGTTACTTTTAACTAAGTAACCAATTACTTTTCCAATGTAGTAACCGAGTTACTAACACAATTACTTTTTGGGAGAAGTAATTTGTAACTTAACTAATTACTTTTTTAAATTAAGATGATTACCGCATCATAAATGCAACTGCAAAAATTGTTTTTCATTTTATATTAAAAATCTCAGACATACCGCACAGCAAGTTATAAAACAGTGCACACACTGTCCCACAAAAGCATAAAGAATTACAATTGCAGGAAATAAAGCATAATAATCCTATGCTTTTCTAATAAGTCCTGTACTTACTCCAGTCCACTCCCTCAGTCACGAGACCTTACTCAGTCTCCTTCTCTTCCTAAAAAGATTCAGGAATGCAGTGTGACTCGGACACAAAAGGGATAAGCTGATAGGCTAAAGAAAATACACTAATACACTGCCCATTCGAAAGAACGATTCGTGAACACGAAACTCCGAACAGACGAAGAAACTAAATTACAAATATATGAATGAAAATACAAATATACAAATTTACGAACAGACATATTAAGATACACTAATACACTGTCCATTCAAAAGAACGAAACACAAAGAAAAAACGAAGAAAACACAAAGAAACTAAATTACAAACATACAAATGAAAATACAAACATACAAAATTACAAACAGACAAAGGATTGAAAATACGAAATGCAAATTATTCGTTATAGATGTAATTTTCTTTCTTTTACTGATTCTGAATTTCGTAAGTTCCTCCGTTCGTAACTTCGTATTTGCGCATGTTCGTTGTTTTGCTTATTCGTAATTTTCGTAAATTTTCGTATTTTGGTTCTTTCAGCTATTCAGATGTTCAAATTGATCCGAATGTATGAATACTAACAAATTTGTACGAAAATCAACTCGTTACGAACTGAATCACAGTGCCTACAAGATGTATATCACCAAAGCTTTACGTGAAGATAAACATCTTTACTTTCTACTGTAATTTTGAAATCTCATTGGAATCAGCTGAAAATAGTTGTCCTTTTTTGGATAATAAGGTTTTTCATTCTGGTATTTAGCTTTATTAATTGATATTAAGCTCTTTGTTAGATATCAAAAGGGTTAGGGCTAGCATTGGGGTTGGTGTTAGGGTTGGCTTGGTTTATCAAAAAAAGCCATTGATCCCCATCTCAGTGTTGCATAGTGATCACATGGCAAAACCATATGAGTTTTTTTTCATGCATGTGTCACTTAAGCAGTTCACATAGTGAAATTTGAGTCTAATTTGGAAGAATTTGAAACGAGTAATTTTGCTGTAAAATCACTGTGCTTATGCCTACTTTTAACTTTTTACTTTTAAGTCTCAGCTCAATGGCCAACTTGACCACATACAGTTTTTTGGCATCTTTAGCCCAGGGGATATATTATTACAACAGCCCCTGATACACATACACACACACACACACACTAACATTTTTCCTGGTAGGCACCTAATAGTCTAAACCCAGTAAACAAAATTTCAAATAATTACTTTATTTAAAAAGTGAATAAAGTTTTGAGCATGGCATATTACAACTATACATTATATACAGTAAGGGTAGTGTTTGTATAGATCAAAAGAGGCTTCTTGTCACTCCTTATACAAACTCTAGATAGGTGAAAGGGTCAAGATGCTTGAACAGTGTTAACTAGGAGAACATTTATTTCTCATTGCCTACTGAATGACACAAAGCTGACCTTTGCCAAATAACAACTGTTGACAGGGAACACTTCAGCTATCATTGTTAAGAATGATAAGGAAAAGGAAAAATAAACAACTGAAAGACCTTTTAGCATCACATGTCCAGGTCAGGACAACAAGCTTGGTTAATCCCTACAATGACAAAAAGGACATTTCAAACCTTACCTGCAGTAAGACAAATACCTAATTCCAAGAGCTTTTTTCAGAAGTAAATGATACAGTACATGTATACAGTAGCAGGTTATGTGTATTTACATGATATTATTTAGTCATTATCTGCAGAGTTCCTTTGTAAGATCCATAGCAGGAATGCAGGGTTTTTGTGTGAAAAGGAAAAGGGAACATTTTTTGGATGCATTGTATGCAGGGCTTTTTTTTCTCAGAGAATAGGTGCAGAACCCCTACCCACCCCTAAGTAACATTCCTTGGTTTCATCCCCCACCCACCTCCCATTACTGCCCCTTTTAGAGAATACGGAGCCAAGTATCATTTTGTGGTGCTAAGTAATTTGTAATTTGTTTTAACCTCTTCGCGCCCGCGCTATAGCCGAAAGACGGCTGCAGCGCGGACGCTCCCTGCTGGGAGGACGTCCCTGGACGTCCTCTTGTTTACTTCCCTAATGCGCGCTCCTGAGAGCGCGCACCGGGGAAGTTCTGTGCTGGCCGTGTCCGTCGGACACAGCCGGTCACAGATCGCTGTAAACGGCCAATCACAGCGGCCGTTTACAGCGAGATCGGCGTGTCCAATGAGAGATGATCTCATTTGGAAACATATGAGATCTTCTGTCAGCGCCGCTCTCTCTCCTCACACAGACAGCGTGTGGGGAGAGAGAGATCAACGGCTGCAGCAGCCGTAAGTAATAAAAAATAAAAAAAAATAACCGAAATGTGCGATCTGTCCCCATCTGTCCCCCATCCTGTGTCCCCATCCCTGTGTCCCCACCTGTGTCCCCATCCATCTGTCCCCCCACCTGTGTCCCCATCCATCTGTCCCCATCCATCTGTCCCCATCCATCTGTCCCCACCTGTCTCCCCATCCATCTGTCCCCATCCATGTGTCCCCATCCATGTGTCCCCATCCATGTGTCCCCATCCATCTGTCCCCATCCATGTGTCCCCATCCATGTGTCCCCACCTGTGTCCCCATCCATCTGTCCCCATCCATCTGTCCCCATCCATGTCCCCACCTGTGTCCCCATCGATCTGTCCCCACCTGTGTCCTCCATCCATGTGTCCCCATCCATGTGTCCCCATCCATGTGTCCCCATCCATCTGTCCCCATGTGTGTCCCCACCTGTGTCCCCATCCATGTGTCCCCATCCATGTGTCCCCATCCATGTGTCCCCATCCATGTGTCCCCATCCATGTGTCCCCATCCATGTGTCCTCATCTGTGTCCCCATTCATGTGTCCCCACCTCTGTCCCCATCCATGTGTCCCCATCCATGTGTCCCCATCCTGTGTCCCCATCCATCTGTCCTCATCCATCTGTCCCCATCTGTGTCCCCATCCATCTGTGTCCCCATCCATCTGTGTCCCCATCCATCTGTGTTCCCATCCATCTGTCACCATCTGTGTCCCCAGTGCCATCTGCCAGTGCCACCTGTCCCCAGTGCCACGTATAAGTGCCATCTGTCATCAGTGCCACGTGTCATCAGTGCCACGTCAGTGCCATCTGTCATCAGTGCCATATCAGTGTCACGTGTCATCAGTGCCACATATTAGTGCCATCTGTCATCAGTGCCACGTATCAGTGCCATCTGTCATCAGTGCCACCTGTCAGTGTCACGTGCCATCTGTTATCAGTGTCACGTGTCATCAATGCCACGTATCAGTGCCATCTGTCATCAGTGCCATCTGTCATCAGTGTCACGTGCCACGTATCAGTGCCATGTGTCATCAGTGTCACGTGTCATCAGTGCCACGTGTCAGTGCCATCTCTCATCAGTGCCACATATTAGTGCCATCTCTCATCAGTGCCACGTATTAGTGCCATCTGTCACCAGTGCCACATATTAGTGCCATCTGTCAGTGTCACGTGTCATCAGTGCCCCGTATTAGTGCCGTCTGTCATCAGTGTCACGTGTCATCAGTGCTCCATACTAGTGCCATCTGTCACCAGTGCCACATCAGTGTCACGTGTCATCAGTGCCACGTATCAGTGCCACCTGTCATCAGTGCCACGTCAGTGTCACGTGTCATTGTCCTGGTGCTCCAGGGCCTTCAAAAGTGTAATAGGTAGTCAACAAGTTAGATGTGTAATTTATGCTCCTAGAACACGTGATGGCGCTCCCTGCATGTTGGGCCTCTCTAAGTGGCCAGGCTGTGTAAAAGTCCCACATATGTGGTATCGTAATACTCAGGAGGAGTAGCAGAATTTATTTTGGGGTGTCATTTGTGGTATACACATTCCATGTGAGAGAAATAACCTATTACAATGACAATTTTGTGGAAAAAAAAAAAAAAATAAAAAAATAATTCATTTTGCAAAGAATTGTGGGAAAAAAATGACAACATCAAAAAGCTCACCATGCCTCTTACTAAATACCTTGGAATGTCTACTTTCAAAAAAGGGGTCATTTGGGGGGTATTTGTACTTTCCTGGCTTGTTCGGGTCACAAGAAATGAGATAGGTCACCAGTGCATTAGATGTGATCAATTTTGTATAATTCGCACCACAGTTTGTAGAGTCTGTAACTTTCACAAAGACCAAATAATATCCACTAATTTGGGTTATTTTTACCAAAGATATGTGGCAGTATAAATTGTGGCCAAAATTTATGAAGAAAAATTAATAATTTGCTAAATTTTATCACAGAAACAAACAAAAATGTATTTTTTTTCAAAATTTTCGGTCTTTTTTCATTTATAGCGCAAAAAAAAAAAAACCCAGAGGTGATCAAATACCACCAAAAGAAAGCTCTATTTGTGGGAAAAAAAGGACAAAAAAATTTAATTTGGGTACAGTGTTGCATGACTGAGTAATTGTCATTCAAAGTGTGAGAGCACCGAAAGCTGAAAATTGGTCTGGGCAGGAAGGGTGTTTAAGTGCCCAGTAAGCAAGTGGTTAAGGCTCGTACACAGTGATTTGTAGGTGCGCGCGCACCCACTGGCCAGGGGGGGGGCAACTAGCAGGTAGGGCGGACTCGATGTCCGCCGGCCAACCCGCGATCGTAAACAAGGCAAATCTCCGTTTTGACAGGGGAGATTACACAGATCCTGTCTTTCTGCTATTCAAGATGACGGATCTGTGTATTTCCCCAGTTACACAGTCCCCCCAAACAGTTAGTAAACACAATGAGGGAACACATTTAACCCCTTGATTGCCCCAGTGTTAACCCCTTCCCTGCCAGTGTCATTAGAACAATAACAGTGCATATTTTTAGCACTGATCACTGTAATAATTTCACTGGTTCCCAAAAAAGTGTTAAAAATGTCAGTTAGGTGTCCGATCTGTCCGCCGAAACGTCACAGTCCTGCTAAAAATTACTGATTGCCGCCATTGCTAGTAATAAATAAATGAATAATAAAAATGCCATAAATCTATCCTCTATTTTGTAGACACTATAACTTTTGCGCAAACCAATCAATTTATGCTTATTGTGATTTTTTTACCAAAAATATGTAGAAGAATAAACTAATAAAGAAATTATTTTTTTTTACATTTCTTTTTTGATATTTATTATAGTAATATATTAAGTTAAAAATATTGTTATTTTTTTTCGAAATTGTCACTCTTTTTTTGTTTATAGTGCAAAAAATAAAAACCGCAGAGGTGATCAAATACCCCCCAAATAAAGCTCTATTTGTGGGACAAAAAGGACATCAATTTTGTTTGAGTATGTCGTCACACGACCGCGCTATTGTCAGTTAAAGCGGCGCAGTGCTGTATAGCAAAAAATGGCCTGGTCATTAAGGGGGGAAATCTTCTGGTCCTTAAGTGGTTAAATATGAATACATTTGAATAATAACCTTTACATTTCTCAAAGCCTTTGAAAAAAAAAAAATATAATACAATTGGAAACTGTAGTATTTACCTACGTAATGATGGTTAGAATTTATAAACCAGCACCCCTGTTGCAGGGGGAGGGCTCACTGCTGGATTAACCACTTCCAGACCACCCACCGTCGCTATACATTGGTACTTTGATGGAGGATATTGTTGTTATGGCAGCAGCTAGCTGCCATAACCCTGGTATCCTCGTCTTCAGCGGGCGGACCGGTTTAAAATAAAAGTGGTCTCTGCGGCGGATTCGTCGCAAGATCACTTTTATCGGTGGCGGGAGAGGCCCCCCTCCCACCGCGATCCGGTGCCCTCTGACGCTTACCGGAGCCGTCGGCAGCGGCGGAGGCGATTGCGTCTGTCCCCTGCCTGGGTATGGAGACGAGTGAGGGGAAGATGGCCCCCACCCATCTCCATATCACTGCAGGGCGGAAGCGACATTAAAACGTCACTTCCGCCCATAGCTCTTAAAGGGACATTTTTATTGCATTTTAATGTAAATACTGTATCTTTTTGAGGTCCTGTCATGCTTTTTTCTATTAAAAGGAATGTTTACTTTCCTTGGAATAGGAATAAAAGTGACACATTTTTTTTTTAAAACAGTGTAAAAATGTAAAAAAAAGTTAAAATAAATAAGATTTTTTTTTTTTTTAAAACGTGCCCCATCCCGACGATCTCGCATGCAGAAGCGAACACATACATGACTAGCTCAGCATATGAAAATGGTGTTCAAACCACACATGTTAGGTAGAGCGAGAGCAATAATTCTAGCCCTAGAACTCACATGTAACTTAAAACATGCAACCTGTAGAATTTTTTAAACGTCGCCTGTGTAGATATTTTAAAGGGTAAAAGTTTGTCGCCATTCCACGAGCGGTCGCAATTTTGAAGCGTGACATGTTAGGAATCTATTTACTCAGCGTAACATTATCTTTCACAATCTAAAAAAAATTGGGCTGACTTTACTGTTGTCTTATTTTTTTAATTAAAAAAAGTGTATTTTTTTTTTTTTAAAAGTGCCCTTGTAAGACCGCTGCGCAAATACGGTGTGACCAAAAGTATTGTAATGACCACCATTTTATTCTCTAGGGTGTGTATAATCTTTGGGGGTTCTAAGTAATTTTCTAGCAAAAAAAAATTTTTTTTTAACTTGTAAACAACAAATCTCAGAAAGAGGCTCGGTCCTTGAGTGATTAAATTGTATTATGTAAGAAATAGTTTACTGTTTGGAACCTTAGAAAAAAATACTTTTTTTATATAGATCTAAAATGTATTCAAGCATTGCTTCCAAATGCTGCATCAAAAGCAAGCAGTAGAAACAAACATAATGTTTAGCTTTATGTATTTGGCCATCCAGAGTAGTCCTTTAAATATAGAGGTAGCTATTTATTGTTGTCAAAGGTATATTTATCATAGTAATAATGAGATAACAAAGTGTTAGAAGACACTAGCACTGCAAATACAGATTATCTGAACTGCATCAAAGTGGCATAGTAAAATCAACTTACTCTAAGCTTACTCTTACTCGTCAAATTTTCCACCGCATTTAGCATTTTCTGGCATACTTGACCTCTGTGCATCACCTACATTTGACCTTTCTTTCCACTGAAAGCAAGTAAGTTAAAATGAAGAATGTAAAAAATTCTGAGAGTTTTTTAAGAGTAGCGGTTCACTGGAAGTAGCGTCAAATTCCTCTTCAGAAATATTTTACTCTACAAGAGTAAAATTCAGTTTTCATAAGCAGTAATAAATGATTGGATTAATTAAATGATAGAAGCAGTGACATAGCTACACAACGAAGTACAAATTTAAAAAAATACATAAAGAAACATGAACCTCTGAGCAAATTTGTTTTTAGCAAAATAAAACAGATTCTTGTTTTCTTCCTTCTTGGATCAATTAACTATATTGACTTTACAAAATTTCTAGCAGGTTTTTTAATTGAATAAACAGAAACTACAAGAACATTTATGTCTCTAAAGGCAGCCTACATTATAGGCAGATGTCAAGTACTGTTGGCTCTAGATTTAGGCAGCTGGAAGAATTTCAAAAGCCATACCCTTCTTTGTTTGACACTGTGTAATAAATTCACACTGTATGTATTAAAATTAAAAGACCTATACATGTCAAGACTGGGCCATTTGGTGCAATGTAGGTCATATTTCATAATGCTTGCATAGGGCAAATCAATATTACTATATTATTATTATATAAATTCTGACAATGCAAATTGTACAATAGAAACAATTGCTGTGGATCACACAATCACCAGTGTAGTTTCCATGATGACTGATTTTTACATCTCACTCTTGATATCTGAGTAAATACTAATTAGACATGACAGTCGGCTACTCATTATGTTCCCTGAAAGTATCAGAGATTAGATTTTAAATGCATCCAAATGTAATATATTGAAGTTTATGAGTCCTTATAGGTGGTGGATGTATCAATTTTTTTCTTGCAGGCTTCTTTTTCTTTATTTTCACCTAGTGATCCTGCTAGTAACCCACTTCCTGTCCTAGGGTGACAACACTCACTCACCATTTTATATTCATGTTGAAGCAGCTCTGTCACCCTAGGACAGGAAGTTTATTAACCACTTCCTCAGCCTCACAATGTACCCATACATCGTCTGGTTGAAGGGGTTATATCAGGAAGATGCCTACAGCTACAGGCATCATCCTGGCCTTTCTTTTTCTTTTTGACTGGCGAAGGGTTTTAATGTAAAAGAGATCCTAGTGGCTAATTAGTTGCTGGATCATGTTTACAGGAGGTGAAAGGGGGTACCCTCCCCTCCTGTTGCCTGTCCAGGCTCTCCTGTCCCACCAAGGACTAGAACATCCCCGAACATCTCTATCATCTAAGAAACCGGAAGCTACAAGTATTTTCGTACTTCTGGTTTTGGTTCAATGTAAACAGACAGTTACTGCCTGTTGAAAGCATCGGATCAAACCGATCTTGGTTTGATCTGATGCTTTTAAGGGCAAAGGAGCATCTAATAGACCGCAGATCTCGCATTAAAAAGTACCTGTCACAGACAATGCTATCTCAAGGAAAGTGGTTCATCCCTTGTGATAGCAATAAAGTTGATTAAAAGAAAACTAATTTAAAGAGACAGTGTAACAGCAACAAAAACGCTTTAAAGCAACCCCATCACCCTGTGCTCATGCGCAAAGGTGAACGCAAGCGTTGATTCCGCACACACATATGTAAACGTGATTGCACCATACATGTGAGGTATCACCGTGAACATTAGAGAGAGAACAATAATTTTAGGACCAGACCCCCTGTGTAAATCTAAAGTGGTAATCTGCAAAAGCTTTTAAGTTTTTCTTATGGAAAATTGAATGTCCATTCCACGGACATGTGCAATTTTAAAGCACTGACATGTTTGGTATCTATTTACTTGGTGTAACATAATTTTTGTATAGTTTACCAAACAATGGGTTTTATATTGTGTTTGTGTGCACTAAAATTCATTGTGTATTTTTTACAAAAAAAAACTTGCGTTTGAAAAAGTGCTACACAAATACGGCGTGAATTTTTTTTGCAACACCCACCATTTTATTTTTATTCTTTAGGGCCTCTGCTTAAATATATATATATATATATATATATATATATATATATATATATATATATATATTTGGGGGTTCTACAGTAAGTAGATTTTTAGCTAAAAAATGCTAATTTTCACATTTATGACTGGGGCTTACGTGGTTAAGTAGTGATGTCACTACTGTGCTCTACTGTCACTACTGTGCTGCTCACTGTTCTCCTTGATGTAGGCTCAAGCACGAGAAGGCAATGATCTGCCTCTACCAAGATGAGTGCCTCTGTACAAACACACATGTGAAGAACAAGGCATAGTAGTAATGTGGGAAAATTCAATCTTTTATCCTCTGCCTGCATTTTTCTGGGTGCAGCTTCCAGAGTATCTCTTTAACTTCAAAGGAAAAAATTGTATAGAATGTTGTCAACATGGGAGAAAGCAAGGCAAGATCTAAGGCTGCAGGGGAGCAGTAAAAACAATGTCTATCCTAATATATACATTTTATACTATATTTAAGTTGTCTGATTTTAAATAGCTGGAAACCATTTGCATATAGAGGCCATGGCTGCTCTCTGAAAAAAAATATGGGACATAATAAGATAGTAAGAGGATTTTTGTGAAATCCAAGTATCCTAAATTAGTATCTCAGTTTTTCTGTCTTGTCAAAACAGAATCAGACAAAACTTTTGCTTAGCAAACTTATTAGGGCTCAAAATGAAAGGATTAGAACAGGATCAAAATCCTGATATGACCAGACGTTGTACTATATCCAGTTAAATTACATCTGGTTAAAGCTTAGAACATAAAATATTCATCTGAGTTTTGTTCACACGCTATCATACTGCGATACAGTATAAGCCGCACTCCGAAAACCCAGTGGAGCCAAAGTGCATGTTCACATTGTAGCACAATGTCAAGAGACAACTTGATGATAAATGTGTCAGTGTTTCAATTTCCACCAAACGTTTGTAAATTCATTACCATGACAGATGTACAGTATTGGCGTTGATCTTCTGCATTTGCTGCAACAAACATTGGCTAATTGAAGTGAATCTCTTGCACACTTTGCCTAGTGTTGTTTTTGCAATTCGACTACTTTTGAAATTTTACCTTTTACTTTCACACCTTTTCCCTCATTGATTGAAAACTTTCACTGATCATGTGACCAGTGTTGGTCATCTTACTTTAAAAAAGTAATTAGTTAAGTTACAAATTACTTCTCCCAAAAAGTAATTGCATTAGTAACTCAGTTACTACATTGGAAAAGTAATTAGTTACGCAGCAAAGTAACTGACATTTTTTTAAAATATTCTATACGTGTAACTAAGGGGCGGGTCTAGTATTACTGTAACCAAGGGGTGCATTTATTATTATTGTTATATATCGTGTAACCAAGGGGCTGCTCTATTATTACTCTAACCAAGGGTCAGATCTGTTATAGCGTGTAAGCAAGTGGCCGGTCTATTATTATTATATCGTGTAAGGGGCGGATGGCTACAGAAGAGGGCGAATGTTAAATTAATGGGCAGAGCTCGATATATAACAATAATAATAAATGCGCCCCTTGGTTACAGTAATACTAGACCCGCCCCTTACTTACACGATAGAGGCCCCTTGCAGAGTAGCACGAGCATCAGGAGCGTGCGGCATCGCCTCATACAATTACATGTTAACTGCACCTGCGCGGTGTAGAGTTCACTCAGAGCTGTTTAGGTTCGGCAATTTTCGTAAGCTCCGTAGTCCTTCGTACTGCGCAAGCCCTGCGCCTGCGCAGTACAGGGGGTCCTTATCCGGCGGGGAAACTTTTTCGGCAGGAATTACACTACTGCCATCTAGTGGCGGTAGATGTAATTGGGGTAACTAAGCCAAAGTAATGGGAACTGGGTTACCATGAGGGGAAAAGTAATCAGTTAGATTACTAGTTACCCTCTAAAGTAACTGCGTTAGGTAACTCAGTTTATTTTAACTCAGTTACTTACATCACTGCATGTGACTGGTATTCCAATGGATTAGCATCTCTATCTGCTGCATCTCTGTCCACATTACTTGCTTTTGAACCCAATTAGCACAACACAAAATCAAAAACCGAATAATGTTCAATGACATTACATCCCTCTGGATGACCCATGCTGTGCGTATATTTTTGCAGTGCCAAGAATGTATCATTTATTAGTAGGGAGGGATGGGTTGGGTGCAGATCAGCAGATTGGCATGCAGCAGAGCATCCTGAATAGGGATGAGCTTGATGTTCGGGTCAAACATAAGTTTGACTCGAACATTGGGTGTGGATAGAAAACATTATGGGGCGCCTCATAATGCACTGAGCTGTCGCAGTGCATTGCTCTATGATGATTGGCCAAAGCATGCACCTGACCTGCATACTTTGGCCAATCACAGCGCGCTCTGCTGATAGAGTCATAATTGGCCAAAGGCAGGGTGCCTTTAGACAATCATGGCTCAGGGGGACTAAGTCCACGCCCCACACTCTATAAGGCTGCTTACAGAGCGGCCATATGTAATGTTGTTGGCGTGGACAGAGAGATAGCTTGAGTTAGATTAAGCAGGCAGGTTATATATATATATGTATATACTCTGCATTTAGCATAGACTATATATTCAGTATTTACTCAATATTCAGTCAGTGCAGGCAGTGTCTTAATATATACTGTATATACAGTCCCGTCTGCATCCAGTGTAGCCTATATCTACAGTGCATTCTGTGGTGTACTGTTTCTAATACACTTCAGGCGATGTGCACATTATCTAATACAGTGTAGTATGGTGTTGCAAAACAAGAAATACATCATGTCCGGAAGGCCACCAAGGAGATGCAGACGCTCACAGGCCACTAAAAGAGGGCAAGCAGCCTCTGTGTCTACAGTCAACAGTGGTGGTCGTAGACATGGTGTATCCTCTGCAGGTGGCCGTGGGGCATGCTTGTCTTTTTTTTCTGCTGGTGGCCGTGTTATTGAGTCACAACATGCAAAAGAGTTGGTGGAGTGGATAACAAAGCTGTCCTCATCCTCCTCATCCTCCTCATCCTCTGTCACCCAGGCTCAGAGTAGTTTGCCTTCCAACACAGCTGCCAAAGCGGCCTATTCCACCGGCTCCTGTCCACAGTCACTCCTTCCGTAGCCCCACCATCATGCACGGAGGAGTCCCCAGAAATATTCAACCACAGTGTCGGGTACATGCTGCTAGAGGATGCGCAGTGATTTGAAGGCTCTGATGTTGGTTCCCAGGTTGAGGAAGGGAGTAATGTGAGTCTAGAGAGAGGGGATGCCCAAGAAGGACAAGAAACTGTCCGTCATGTTCCCCCAGCTGCAGCATACTTTGTTTGTTTTAGTGACGAGGAGGGAGGGGATGATGAGGTCACAGACTGTACTTGGGTGCCTGAGAGAAGAGAGGAGGAGGAGGCATAACTCCAATGAGGCAGGATGTCCACTATGGGGCAGCTTAAGGGCAGCCACCCTATTGCATCACACCACAAAGCTCTGCAGGTGCAGGGCACTGCTGACTCCCTGCTGAATTTTAAAAGTTCCTTGGTGTGGGCCTTTTTTGAAACGTGTGCAGCAGATCGCACCATTGCTGTTTGCAACCTATGTCTGAATCGGATCAAGCGTGGCCAGAACAGCAGCCACTTGAGCACCACATGCTTGACCAGACATATGATGACCTGCCATGCAGTCCATTGGACCCACATCAAAGAAAAAGGCTGACTTCTCCTTGCTCCTCATCTGGGATCTCCAATCCTACTATACCTCCAGTCCTCTCAAAAACCTGCAGTGAGAGGAATTAAGGTATAGCAATAGGTGTCCCAAGTACTTGCAGCCAATCTGCTAGCAGTACACCACCACTTGATTTTAGCAGGAAAATTTTCCTACCCCAGTTGCTGAACCGTAAAAAGTAATTCGATCCCAGCCATCCACATGCTCAGCGTCTAAATGCTATCTTGGCCAAATTGCTAGCACTGCAACTGCTGCCTTTTCAGCTTATAGACTATGCCCTCTTTTGTGAATTTGTGGAATGTGCTGTACCTCAGTGGCAGCCCCCAAAATGCCATTTATTTTCATGGAAGGCCATTCCGGCTCTCTACCAGCACGTGGAAGGTAATGTTTTGGCCTCGTTGGACAGGGCAGTCAGCAGTAAGGTTCATATTATCGCTGACTCATGGTCCAGCAGGCATGGGCAGGGACATTACCTTTTTTTCATGGCGCACTGCGTAACTCTTCTGGCAACTGAACACCCCCTCTTCTTCTTCTATGGCCTCTTCTACAGATTTGTCCTCTGAACCAGTGGTGCTCTTTAAGCGTTCAAGCGGCTACACAAGCAGTCAGGCTAAAAGGTGCCATGCGGTGCTTGAGATGGTCTGCCTAGGGGACAGGACCCACACTGGGGCAGAGATTCTGTCAGCTCTGCAGGGGCAGGCTCAGAGGTGGTTGATGCCACGCCAGTCTCAGCCAGGAATGGTTGTATGCGACAATGACACCAACCTTCTCACAGCCCTCCGACAGGTCTTCTCACAGCCCTCCGACAGCTCTTTAAGCGTTCAAGCGGCTACACAAGCAGTCAGGCTAAAAGGTGCCATGCGGTGCTTGAGATGGTCTGCCTAGGGGACAGGACCCACACTGGGGCAGAGATTCTGTCAGCTCTGCAGGGGCAGGCTCAGAGGTGGTTGATGCCACGCCAGTCTCAGCCAGGAATGGTTGTATGCGACAATGACACCAACCTTCTCACAGCCCTCCGACAGGGACACTTGACCAATGTTCCATGCTTGGCACATGTCCTGAATTTGGTGATGCAGTGGTTCTTGAGCAGGTACCCAGACTTATATGATGTCCTGAGGCAGGCCAGAAAAGTCTGTGGTCATTTCCACCTGTCATACAATGCCAGTGCTCGGCTGGCTGACATTCAAAGGGAATTCAACCTGCCTACCAACCGCCGCATTTGTGACATGCCCACCAGAGTAGAGTATATAGGGCAGGCCATATAGTATATATACTACTGTTCAGTGTATATAGTGCCTGGGGGGCCTGGGGGACCCCACACCATTTAAAAAAAAATGTGGGTGTGCGGGGTTCCCCTTAATATCTATACCAGACCTAATGGGCCAGGTATGGATTTGGGGGAGGGCATCCACGCCTTTTTTTTTTTTTTTGGTATTTTTATCTATATTGCCAGGATCCGACAATATATTACAGCCACGAGCAGTTTTAAATGAAATGTTTTCCTTTAGAAATGTTATTTTGCTGTGGCACAGTTATAAACATTGGAAAGATGCGCTACTTTACAGGCATACTAAGGACACCCCTCAGGCATGATATTTAAAGGAATATTTCATTTTTATTGTTTCACTTTAAGCATTATTAAAATCACTGCTCCTGAATAAACTCCCCTGGGGCAGGACCCAGGTCCCCAAACACTTTTATTGGCAATAACTTGCATATAAGCCTTTAAAATTAGGACTTTTGATTTTTCACATTCGCGTCCCATAGACTTTAACGGTGTTCGCACAAATTTTTTGCCTGTTCGCTTGTTCTGCTGCAAACCGAATGGGGGGGTGTTCGGCTCATCCCTAATCCTGAATAGTGTGGCTTATATTGTTTCTTTTGCAGAACATTGCGATTGTCCCTGGGTCACAATGGAGTAAGTTATTACTGTTTTTATTTTATTTATTTGTTCTTTTTTAATAAAAGACATCTTGAAGGTGTCTGTGTTTTAAATTGAATACCTTCTTGTAACAAGTAATAGGATGTACATTTTTTTAGCCTTTAATACCTTCCCTAGGTGTTTTATAAATTAAAGACCCCCTCCCCCTGTTATTTTAAAGGAAAGGGGTCTTCCAATTTCTAATAAGTATCCCCTGCCCTCAACATTCTTTTCTTTTTCGGGGCTACAGGATGAACATGACATGAAGATGAGGTCTTTATTTCTTATACATGGGAACTAGTTGCCTTTCAAGGATGGTCCCTGCAATGTTGACAGGCAGATGTCTTATTTTTCTCAAGGAAGGTCATTGTAAACCAGTTGCCCTCCCATTTCTGACCACCCAGGTTGCATGCATGGATAAGCGTCTGATTTCATTTGTAAGGGGACCATCATGTAGTATTATGGATTTCACTAGCACAAGTACATTGTAGTGTTTAGTAAAGATACACGTTGTTTTACGGTATCTCCAAAGCATACCATTGAAATGATTTATATTTCTTCAGCTATGGACCTTGAAGCTGCATGGAAAGGCTTTCTCCTTGATGAATGTTCTTTGTTGGAAATTTGTTGTCTATAAATATTTATCCCTGTCAATAGCCTGCTTTACAAAAGGTTCCATTCCTGCTGCACCCTCCAAAATGAGAATTGTATGTAACCCTATGGGCACCAATATGGGGACACAGTACAGATTGTCATTTATGCTGCAGATCCAACACTGGGAATGTCTTACCACCTACCTAGTAAATAACTTTAAAGTACCTATTGTGGAAACACAGGTGAGTGACACCTTTCTCTTGTGGTTCTGATAAGTGTAACAATCTACCTCCCTTTTACTCCCCATATCCTTGGTGATCTTACAGCCCAAGGGTGGGGCTCTCTGACCTACCTGTCCATCTGTGTTTGCACACCATTCGTTTTTCTGGCTATATTGGAGGGAAATGCATGTGCACCTCTTGGATATTCCTGAGATAAACTGTTTTCATACTGATTTTATTCTAACCGCACACCCCTCTGAGCCCTGGAAGAAGCCAACCAGGCAAAATGCATTGGGGTGAGTCACCCTTTCCTATTCTGATATGTGCTTTATACAGCAATAATATTGCATGCATTTTTACCATATTTTGCACTATATAGACATAGGGAAGGACCTCTATCATCAGGGGTAGCTTAGTTGGAACATAATTGGTGGAAGTACTTCATGTTTTTAAGGGGGTATATTCTCTACTTTGTCTTTTATATTGTATTTATTTATGTATTGCCATTCATTCTGAGAGGAGTATTTAAGCACCTTTAAAGTCCCACCTTTCTATATATTGTTTTTGCAGTTACTTTATGGATGTGATGCTGATATTTCAGCCAGGCTCAGGCTTCTATATTTTCCAAACCCTATCGGCACCACTCGACTTGACCAAATTAAGAAGAACAAAACCTATCAATCAGCACAACCTCCCTAACTATTATTTAAACTAAATATAATTCCTGTCAATCCTTCAAAAGTGACTCTACCACACTTTGCATAAAATAACAATACAAAGCATTATGGTAGTGCAACTATGAATAATGCAATTATACAGTATAATAAATTGGGGTATAACAATATACCAAGACCTTGTATGATAAAAAAAGATTCTAATTCTACATGATACTATTTAAAAACTACCAAAAAAATGAAGGATGAATAAAGCCAATTCCATAATAATGAAATGAGAACAGTTTTTAAAAATTAACAAAAAATAATCCACCACCGGATGGGAATTCTTGCAGAAGCACTGTCACCATTCACACATATTTTCACTGGTCGCTGACTTTATTACCATGACCACTGCATTACCAGTAAGGTCATAATATGTAGTTTTTCCCTTTAAGGGTCAAACTGGATGGAAGCAGGGTTGCCAACCTCCCGCATCATTTTTTACTTGACAAAACATGGGAATTTACTGGCGTTGCACAATTTTTACTGGCAACAAGATAAATTACAGAACTCCTATTAGAGAAAATTGAGTACTGTCCTTGATACCTTTTATTATTTGCACTAACATACATTTTTTCAGGACAAGCTTTCGGGGTATGTCCCCTTCTTCAAGGTCTAAGCACTGCTTGGACCTTGAAGAAGGCGACATACCCCGAAAGCTTGTCCTGAAAAATTGTATGTTGGTGCGAATAAAAAAGTATCACGGACAGTACTCAATTTTCTCTGTCACAATTGCACTAATACGGCTACAATCACATAAAGAACTCCTATTAAAAACGAACAAAGTGAATATTTAAATGGTAAATGGTAAAAACATTTATCATTTTCCTTCCACTGCACAATTATGTGCCACTTGTGTTGGTCTATCACAAAAAATCTCAATAAAATCCATTTACGTTTTTGGTTGTAAAATGACAAAATGTGAAATATGTCAAGGGGTATGAATACTTTTTTCAAGGCACTGTATATATATGTTTCTGGTAAGCCTTTGTCCACTTAGAGCATGGGTGATCTTGTCTCTTAAAGGGATGGTATACAGAAATGGTCCAGCAAGGTCTTTCAATGGTGATTGGTATTTAAGATATTTAAGAGATGGCGCATGCGGATTGTTGTGTTAAATAGTGCATGCATCTGGGAATCGGGATTAACCATGCTACACTATCATCCTTTTTTTGTTTTTGGGTCCTTTTTTGTAATATTGGTCAGGAGCACGAGGAGGATGAAACCAATCATGAAGCAGATCTCCTCTTCTCTTATAAAAATATCATATTGCGGTGTAACGGAGCAAAATAAGGAGATCAAGTTGAATTATTTATCTGATTAAATGAGGGCAGCTTCCTGAAAATTTGCCAGTTTGGAACCATATTGGAAAAAACATTGTATGACTCGATTATAAGGAGTCAATAAGTTCTAGTAAGCTTCCTTTACCCATTCGAGGGATATTAGCACATGGTGGTGGACTTTACTAGTGAATTGGATTGTAGAAGATTTCCGGGAATATGTAATAATTCAATTTTCACATAGGGTATTTTGGAATTGGAATGTTATTTGGTTTGATTGATTAGTTTGGATTTTGATTAAGGTGATTTTTAAAAGTAATAAAGTGATACTAAAGCTAAAAAATTTTTTTTTTACCTCAATACATTCCTTGTAGTAAGGTAAAAAACATTTTCTACTTTTACATACACCCCCCCTCTCCCTTTCCCTGTGTGAAGGGTAGGGATGAGCCGAACACCCCCCCGTTCGGCTCGCACCAGAACCCGCGAACGGACCTAAAGTCCGTGCGAGCTTTAGAACCCTATTAGTTATAATGGATGCGAACGTTCAAAATTAAAAGTGCTCATTTTAAAGGCTAATATGCATGTTAATGTCATAAAAAGTGTTTGGGGACCTGGGTCCTGCCCCAGGGGACATGTATCAATGCAAAATTTTTTTTTTAAAAAACGGCCGTTTTTTTCAGGAGCAGTGATTTTAATAATGCTTTAATTGAAACAATAAAAGTGTAATATTCCTTTAAATTTCGTACCTGGGGGGTGTCTATAGTATGCCTGTGAAGGGGCGCATGTTTCCCGTGTTTAGAACTGTCTCTGCGCAAAGTGTCATTTTTGAAAGTAAAAAAGCTATTTAAAATCACTCGCGGCTAATGTTAATTCACGGCTCCCGTAACACAGAGAACAGTGATTCATTGAAACTCATTCATAAAAAAAAGTCATTGATAAAAAATAAAAAAAATGAAAAAAAAAAAAAGCGTAGGGGTCCCCCCAAATTCAATAACCAGGCCCTTCAGGTCTGGGATGGATATTAAGGGGGATCCCAGCCAAAAAAAAAAAAAAAATGGCGTAGGGTCCCCCTCAAAATCCATACCAGACCCTTGAGGTCTGGTATGGATTTTAAGGGGAACCCTAGCCAAAAAAATGGTGTGGGGTCCCCCTCAAAATCCATACCAGACCCTTATCCGAGCACGCAACCTGGCAGGCCGCAGGAAAAGAGGGGGGGACGAGAGCGCCCCCCCCTCTCGCCTGAACCGTACCAGGCCACATGCCCTCAACATTGGGAGGATGCTTTGGGGGTCTAAGACCCCTAAAGCACCTTGTCCCCATGTTGATGAGGACAAGGGCCTCTTCCCCACAACCGTGCCCGGTGGTTGTGGGGGTCTGCGGGCGCGGGGCTTATCGGAATCTGGAAGCCCCCTTTAACAAGGGGACCCCCAGATCCCGCCCCCCCCCCCTGTGTGAAATGGTAAGGGGGCACTCTACCATTTCACCAAAAAAGTGGCAAAAATTGTAAAAATGACAGGAGACAGTCTTTGACAATTCCTTTATTAAAATCTTCTTTCTTCTTTCTTCATCCTTCGGTTTCTTCATCTTCTCCTTCCTTCATCTTCTTCTTCCATTTTCTTCTTCCTCCGATCCGCTCCATCTGACAGGTCTTTTAAAACGGAGGGCACCTGGTGACCCCGCCCCCCTCTGACATCATGGGGAAAGCCATCATGGAATTCCCCATGACGTCTCTGTGCGTCAGAGGGGGCAGGGTCACCAGGTGCCCTCCATTATAAAAGACCTGTCAGATGGAGCAGAGCCTCACACAGCGGGAGCCTCCCATTGCGCGGAGCGGCCCAAGAAGACACCGACACCGACGCCGACGGAAGAAGATGCCGGACGAGAAGGACGAGAAGACCAGCGCAAGAAGAAGCGGATCGGAGGAAGAAGAAAATGGAAGAAGAAGATGGAAGAAGATGAAGGAAGGAGAAGATGAAGAAACCGAAGGATGAAGAAAGAAGATTTTAATAAAGGAATTGTCAAAGACTGTCTCCTGTCATTTTTACCATTTTTGCCACTTTTTTGGTGAAATGGTAGGGGTACTTTTGTACCCCCTTACCATTTCACACAGGGGGGGGCGGGATCTGGGGGTCCCCTTGTTAAAGGGGGCTTCCAGATTCCGATAAGCCCCCGCCCGCAGACCCCCACAACCACCGGGCACGGTTGTGGGGAAGAGGCCCTTGTCCTCATCAACATGGGGACAAGGTGCTTTAGGGGTCTTAGACCCCCAAAGCATCCTCCCAATGTTGAGGGCATGTGGCCTGGTACGGTTCAGGCGAGAGGGGGGGCCGCTCTCGTCCCCCCTCTTTTCCTGCGGCCTGCCAGGTTGCGTGCTCGGATAAGGGTCTGGTATGGATTTTGAGGGGGACCCCACGCCATTTTTTTTGGCTAGGGTTCCCCTTAAAATCCATACCAGACCTCAAGGGTCTGGTATGGATTTTGAGGGGGACCCTACGCCATTTTTTTTTTTTTGGCTGGGGTTCCCCTTAATATCCATCCCAGACCTGAAGGGCCTGGTTATTGAATTTGGGGGGACCCCTACGCTTTTTTTTTGTTTTTTTATTAATGAATGACAGTTCTCTGTGTTACAGGAGCCATCAATTCATTAGCCGCGAGTGATTTTAAATACTGACACTGACTGAAACATACTATGCGAGGCCGCCGGCGCGGCGGCCTCTTATACCGTGGGGCGTGTACTAAAGCCCCTGAGCTATAATTGGCTACAGGCATCCTGCCTGTAGCCAATTATGGCTCTCCTCGCTGCCGGCGCTGTGATTGGCCAAGCATGCGGGGTCACAGTACATGCTTGGCCAATCATCAGCCAGCATTGCACTGCGTGGGCCGCAATGCATTGCGGGGCCGCTCGCATCACACGAATTTGATGCGAGCGGCCCCAATAGTTCTGGGCTCGCCGAGCGAGCGAACACCCGGTGCTCGATTCGAACATGGGTTCGAATCGAACACCGGGCTCATCCTTAGTGAAGGGGAAGAGAGAGGAGAATGGATCTAGCACTGTGCATGGCTGTATCTCTTCTCCCTTCTCTTCCTTTTCAATCATCATTCAAGCAAGAACTGTCAATCAAATGCAGTAAGGAGGAAGTAGAGGGTGGGGCTAGGTCCCGCTTTGTAAGTCAATGAAGCACGGCTCCATAGACACACAGCCTGGGAGTGCACAGACACTGTGTGCCTCCATTGCAAACGGCTTGCTATGGGGACACACAATGAAGAGGAGGAGGAGTGCCGCTGGGGGACCCGAGAAGAGGAGGATCTGGGCCACACTGGGCAACACCATTGCATAGAGCAGGTGAGTATAACCTATTTGATATTTTATGTGAAAAATTTTTTGACTTTAGTAACACAAGTTTTAGAGTAAGTGTTTAAAAACCCATCCAGATGTTATACATAGTGGTTCTTAGCACCATAATCCTTGCAATCAGTGTCAAGTTCATGGCATTGAAAGCACATGTATTTGAATAAAAATGGCATATTATCTGATATTTTGGAATTCTACCTTAAATTACTCTTGCCTGAATAGGATTACCGAGTATTCATGTATCTTAGAGCATCTAAAACTGTAATTGGCAATGGTGCATATGAGGTTTTTTTACTTTACATTGAAAAAACTAACTATGTAAAACCATTCACAGTTTAATGCTACTGAAAAATGCTGTATTAGTGTAGTTTGTGATTATAAAGATATACATTTTAAAGGTAAAAAAAAAAAAAATCTACTATGGAACTAGAAAAAATTAGATTAAAATGACCTATAGAAGATGCTGTAATGAAACAGTCTATTCATGCTTCTGGGCAGAAGGACTTTAAAGCATGAATTCAATTTATATAGATATAGTATTTTTTGGCGGCATACATTTCCCCCCTTAAATCATATTTAAGTGCATATTTGGGACGTTTTGTTATGTAACCCCAGTAGCCCTGATTATAAGCTCTGTTACGACAAGTTCATTGTGTTATTATTTGAGATGGCTCTAGGCCTTATGACCCTAAGGAAGCTGAGTAGACAAAAAAAGACTCATTTGATGTAGTTTCATTTTTATTCAATGAACAATTATCTTGGCAGAGACAGGACAAAAGACATTCTACCTGCTATATTTCAAAGAAAAGTTTACTATGGCATCTTTTTATAACTAACATCATGAGCTTTATAATAAATGACTCACCAGATACTGCTATTTTAGAAAATGATCTTGATGACATTTAGCAATGTTACTGCAAATTGCCTGTTCATTCTTCTATCATTTACAAAATATGAACTTTGTCATGTCAGATAGGGTTGTTAGGTAAAGTCCTCTTTGTAAAGGACAAAAAAAAAACTTGTCTGACATCCATTATTATATCACCTAATGTATGAAGAAAAATGATTCAAACATTTTTATTATTATTATTATACACGATTTATATAGCATTAACAGTTTACACAGCGCTTTACAATGTGGGGGGGGGGGCAGCACAATTACAGTACAGAAGAGACAAGGGGGCCCTGCTCGTACAGCTTACATTCTAAAGGGAGGGGATGGTAGGGTTGCCACCTGTACGGGATTCACCCGGACTTTTTGGGGTTTTGAATCATGTGTCCAAGTTTCAGGCGGACTGAAGCCTGAACACATTATTGAATTCAGACCAGGCTTTGGCTCCCCAAGTAACTAAGATAGTCGCACACAAATCTGTTACCGTCCAAGGGCTGCAGCGGCCATCTGGTGGCAGGTTTGGCATCACTGGAGGGCAGGGTGATGATGTCAGGAAGAGTAATCTGGCCACACCCACCATTCGCTGAGGCACGCTATGCGCACCACATTACTACTGTCCTTGGGGCACCCAAAGGTGTCCCAGGCTGCTAAAGTGTTCGGGTTTGGCTTGAAGAAAAGGTGGCAACCCTAGGGGATGGTGGTACAAAAGGTAATAGATGCGGGGAATAATTTGATAGGGGTATATTGATGGGGGTGATATTGGTCAAGAATAGCTAAAACAAACACTTACAACATTTAGGGAAAATTGAGTCTAATGTGATGTTTATTTTGCTGTTTGTTGAGGGTTTCTAGAATCAATGAAGAGGATAATGCTAGCTCTGATTTCTATAAACATATAAAAAGAGATTTAAAGCAGTTTTAAAGGCTTAACTTGTTTTACCTTAATGCATGCACTGCATTAAAGGGGTTGTAAACCCTCACAGTTTTTCACCTTAATGCACTCTATGCATTAAGGTGAAAAACCTTTTGTGCTGCAGCACCCCCCTTTTTTTCTTGCCTGAACTCGATCGTTCAATCGATGGGGAGGAGCACACATGTTTCGGGTCCTCATTGGATAGAGATGATAGCAGCAGGAGCCATTAGCTCCCGCTGCTGTCAATCAAATCCAGTGACATGGGAGCCAAGGGCGGGGCCAAGTCCTGCTGTCTGTGTCAATGGACCCAGCAGCAGAACTCGGGAGCACGCCCACACGAGTGCCCCCATGGAAAGCGGCTCTCCATGGGGGCACTTGAGAAGAGGAGGAGTGCCAGGAGTGCCCCAGAAAAGGAAGATAGGTGTCATTCTGTGCAAAACCCTTTAAAAAAAAAAATAAGCTTTACAATCACTTTATGGTAAAAAACCTTCTGTACCACAGAACCCCCCCCCCCCAGCCCCCTTTTACTTACCTGAGCCCAATCTTGATCGAGCACTGTGCCTGAGAGCAGTGGCTCTTTCTGTTTTCTCCCTACCTCCCTATTTACAGGGCAGATTGATAACAGTGGGCGCCATTGGCTCCTGCTGCTGTCAATCAAATCCTGTAATGAGAGAGCGGGGAGCAGAGCTGAACTGCACTGTCCCTGTTTATAGACATAGGCAGCGTAGCTAGGGAACGAGTCTACATGATTGCCCCTACAGGAAATGGATTCCTATAGGTGAGCTCGCTGAAGAAGTGGAACAAGGTGTGCCGATGGGGGACCCCAGAAAAGGAGGATCTGGGTTGTCATGAAGATCCTGCCAGAATTCTAAACCCGGGCCGTCCTTTCCCTCAGATTCCATTGCGCTTGCGCATTCGCGCCCGGGCGCGGGCACGTGCACAACCGCGCAGAGGGAGACGGGCGCGCGCCCTAGTTAGCACCAGCCGGCGTATTTAAGCCTGACTTGAGAAGACGGTCTTTGCTGTCTTCTCTACAGCGTTGTGGTGTAGTAAAAGAAATCTGATCCTGTTATACCTGTTCCTTTGACCCGGCTTGCCATAAAGACTCTCCTGCTTTCTGCCTGTACCCGACCCCGGCTTCCAGTGACCATCCTCCTGCCTGATCCATTGTACCTTGCTCTAGTTGAGATTCATTACCTGACTTCTTGATGAACTTTGGTTCCTTGTTTAGCCTTTGTCCAGTCTGCAGTCTGACCCTCTGTAACGAGCCTGTTCACCTGCTGGTTCCAGTCCAGACTGTGGTTCCGTTTCCTGTGTTCATTTCCTGTCAGCTCTGCTATACCAGCTTACCTGTGAACCTGCTTGCCAAGCCGTTGTCCAGTTCCTGTCAGCTCTGCTATCCAAGTGTACCTGTGAACTTACTTGCCAAGCCGTTGCCAGTTCCTGTCAGCTATGCTGGTTCCAGTCCAGTCTGTGGTTCCGTTTCCTGTGTCCAGTTCCTGTCAGCTCTGCTATCCAAGTGTACCTGTGAACTTACTTGCCAAGCAGTTGTCCAGTTCCTGTCAGCTCTGCTATCCAAGTGTACCTGTGAACCTGTGAGCCTGCTTTCCAGTGATCCTGTCAGCTCTGCTATCCAGTTTACCTGTGAGCCTGATCCCTGTGATCCTTACCTGCGAGCCTGCTTCCTGTGATCCTGCCAGCTCTGCTATCCAGTTTACCTGTGAGCCTGCTTCCTGTGATCCTGCCAGCTCTGCTATCAGTTTACCTGTGAGCCTGATTCCTGTGATCCTGCCAGCTCTGCTATCCAGTTTACCTGTGAGCCTGCTTCCTGTGATCCTGCCAGCTCTGCTATCCAGTTTACCTGTGAGCCTGATTCCTGTGATCCTGCCAGCTCTGCTATCCAGTTTACCTGTGAGCCTGATTCCTGTGATCCTGCCAGCTCTGCTATCCAGTTTACCTGTGAGCCTGCTTCCTGTGATCCTGCCAGCTCTGCTATCCAGTTTACCTGTGAGCCTGCTTCCTGTGATCCTGCCAGCTCTGCTATCCAGTTTACCTGTGAGCCTGCTTCCTGTGATCCTGCCAGCTCTGCTATCCGGTTTACCTGTGAGCCTGCTTCCTGTGATCCTGCCAGCTCTGCTATCCAGTTTACCTGTGAGCCTGCTTCCTGTGATCCTGCCAGCTCTGCTATCCAGTTTACCTGTGAGCCTGCTTCCTGTGATCCTGCCAGCTCTGCTATCCAGTTTACCTGTGAGCCTGATTCCTGTGATCCTGCCAGCTCTGCTATCCGGTTTACCTGTGAGCCTGCTTCCTGTGATCCTGCCAGCTCTGCTATCCAGTTTACCTGTGAGCCTGCTTCCTGTGATCCTGCCAGCTCTGCTATCCGGTTTACCTGTGAGCCTGCTTCCCAGAGATCCTGCCTGCTCAGCTAACCTGTTTCCTTCCCACCGGTCTGTTGATCCTGCCAGGCACCCGTGCTCCTCCTCACTCCTGGCTCTCCTGTTCCCACACCAGGGGACCAGGAGTGGGAGACGCAAGGGAGGCCTCTCCCTGCAATCTCGGGCTCGCACCACCAGGTACGTGACAGTAGCAGACAGCCATGTCTGAGCCCGAGCAGGGAGCCCCCGCCATGGAGGGGCTATGCCAACACCTGGCAGGTCTGACCGAAGCGGTGAAGAACCTCCAGCAGGGTTATACCCGGCTGGAGGAACGGGTACTGGCCCTGTCTGGTCCATCCAGTACCCAAGGAACTCCTCACCCAGCAATACCCCCAACGGGGCCTGCACCTACCCAGACTATAGTGATGCTACCACCCGAGCCCAAGGTACCTACTCCAGAGAAATTTACGGGTGCCCGTGGTAGCTTCAGAACTTTCCGTAACTCCTGTGAACTCCATTTTGCCCTGCAACCTAGGACCTTCTCTTTAGAGACCACCAAGGTGGGTTTTGTGGTAGCCCTACTGACTGGGGACCCCCAAATCTGGGCCCACCGTCTCGTGGAACAAAAGGATGCAGCATTGACCAGTCTTTCCACCTTTTTTGATGCCATGGCGCAGCTTTATGAGGACCCCCAACTCTCAACCACTGCGGAGGCCGCCTTACGTTCTCTCCAACAGGGTCGAAGACCAGCAGAGGACTATGTGGCTGAGTTCAGGCGTTGGGGTGCCGACACCGACTGGAACGATGCTGCCCTCCGTCATCAATTCCGCATGGGCCTCTCAGACGCACTCAAGGACGAGCTCGCCAGAGTGGGGGTACCCCAGACCCTGAATTCCCTCATAGATCTAAGCATCCAAATTGACCGGCGCCTACGGGAGCGTAGGGCCGAACGAACCTTGGGGTCCCCAAGACCTACCTGGATGCTCCCCAGGGGTCCTAGTCACTTCCGCACTGCTCCCCCCGTTAAACCTACTCATGCCTCTTCAGCATCCGAACCCATGCAACTTGGACTCCTGCGGCCTCCCCTCACCCCAGCAGAACGTCAGAGACGCCGCAGCAACAATCTGTGCCTGTATTGTGGAGAGCCTGGTCATTATGTTCGGAATTGCCCGGCTAAACTCCGTAAGTTCCCCACTATTCTCTCCAGTTATGTGGATCCTGTGACCGGGGTTTCATCTCATCTTGCCCTTTCTGTTTCCTTCCAGTTCTCAGGAAGGACCCTACAAACCACAGCTATCATTGACTCTGGTGCCTGCAGTTGCTTTATGGACTCTGCTTTTGCTGCCCGGCATCGAATTCCTCTCCGTCTGAGAAAACAAGGCCTGTCTGTCTACCTGGCGGATGGGTCCACCATCAAATCTGGCCCAGTGACTCAGGAGACTGCCCCATTGCACACAGTAATCTCAGAGTCACATCAAGAACTGTTATGTTTGGACATAATTTCTTCTCCCTTGTTTCCAGTCATTCTAGGGATCCCCTGGCTGCAAGCACACAACCCGGTCATCAACTGGTCCACAGGAGAGGTGGCCTTTTCTTCTCCCTACTGCCAAAGGTCCTGCGGCTCCTTGGCCCCCGCAGGACCCTCTGCTCTGCTCTGCCTCGAAAACGAGGCAGGTCTACGTCAGTCCATCCCTGAAGTCTACCATGCATACCTGGATGTGTTTAGTAAACAAAGGGCAGATGTGCTGCCACCACATAGGCCCTATGACTGTCCCATTGAACTCCTTCCCGGGGCCAAGATTCCCTTCGGTAGGGTTTTCCCGTTAACAGAGGTGGAGCAGGGAAAATTAAAGGACTATATTGATGATAACCTGAAAAAAGGGTTTATCCGCCCATCTACGTCTCCTGCAGGTGCAGGAATATTTTTTGTAGAAAAGAAGGACCATTCTCTCAGACCCTGTGTGGACTACCGTGCCCTAAACGAGGTCACAGTCAAAAATCGCTACCCGCTTCCCCTGGTACCTGAACTGTTTCAGAGGCTTGGCACGGCCTCCATCTTTTCTAAACTGGACCTCAGAGGGGCATACAATTTGATACGTATAAAGGATGGGGACGAATGGAAGACGGCATTTCGGTCTCGATTTGGGCACTTCGAGTACCTGGTGATGCCGTTTGGACTCTGTAACGCCCCCGCTACCTTCCAGGCCTTTATAAATGATGTACTTCGGGACTTCCTTGATGTTTTTGCTGTTGTTTATCTTGATGACATACTAATTTTCTCTTCCTCCCTAGAGCTGCATCGTGGACATGTTAAAAGTGTGTTGGGTCGTCTCCGGCAACATGGTCTCTATGCCAAGGCAGAAAAATGTCTCTTTGAGGTAGAAAGCATACCCTTCCTAGGTTTGATCATCTCCAGTAGAGGCATCCGGATGGACCCCCAGAAAATCTCAGCCATCCTGGACTGGCCAGTTCCCGCAGATAAAAAGGGGATCCAGCGATTCATTGGCTTTGCCAATTTTTATCGCAAATTCATCAAGGGATTCTCGGCCATAGTGGCACCCATTACTCAACTCACCAAACAAGGTACCCGTTTTCATTGGTCCCCTGAGGCCCAAGGGGCCTTCGAGGCCCTCAAGGGGCTCTTTACCTCAGCCCCTATCCTGAAGCATCCAGATCCTTCTCTGCCCTTTGTCCTCGAAGTGGATGCCTCAGAGATAGCTGTAGGGGCCATCCTGTCCCAGAGACAGGGCATCAAAGCCCTGCTACACCCCGTGGCATTCTTCTCACGGAAACTGTCCCCAGCCGAGAAGAACTACGATGTGGGGGATCGGGAATTACTGGCCATAAAGACCGCCCTCGAGGAATGGCGTTACCTGCTAGAAGGGGCTACTCACCCAATCCTGATCTTCACAGATCACAAGAATCTAGAGTACCTGAAGACTGCCAAGAGGTTAAAACCTAGACAGGCCCGTTGGGCCTTATTTTTCTCTCGTTTTACTTTTCACGTGACATATCGTCCGGGTTCCAAAAACGCGAAGCCGGACGCTCTGTCTCGTATGTATCACAAATCCCAGGATGGTTCCCCTCCAGACACTATCCTTGCCCCTGGAAACTTTCTCCTGTTACAGGAAGACCTACTGTCCCAGCTCAGGCGGGCTTCCAGTGGCCTCATACCCACTCCCGGTCCTGGGTTGCAGGCCAAGGATGGGCTATTGTGGCATGGGGATAAGATTTTCATTCCCGAGGGTCTGCGGGTAACCGTCCTGGAATTGTGCCATGATCACAAGCTTGCCGGACACTTTGGTGTCACCAAAACCACTGAATTGGTACAACGTACCTTCTGGTGGCCTCAGCTAAGGGAAGACTGCAGGAAATTTGTGGAAACATGCACTGTGTGTATTCGGAGCAAGAGTCACAGAACCAAAGCCTGGGGCTTACTCAAGCCATTACCAGTCCCAGATCGCCCCTGGAAAATGCTGTCCATAGATTTCATTGTGGAACTGCCCCCAGCAGAGGACCACACTACGATCTTCGTGATAGTTGATCGTCTGTCAAAGATGGCACACTTTGTTCCCATGAAGGGTACCCCTTCTGCCTCAGAAACCGCACAAGTGTTCATCCGAGAAGTCATCAGACTCCATGGGGTACCAGCCAACATAGTGTCCGACCGAGGGGTACAATTCACCTCTCGGTTTTGGAAATCACTCTGCAAGGCCCTCAATATTGAGCTATCGTTTTCTTCCGCTTATCACCCTCAAACCAATGGGCAGACCGAAAGAACCAATCAGACCCTGGAACAATATCTTCGATGCTTTTCTTCCTTCTCCCAAGACGATTGGATCTCCCTGTTACCAGTTGCCGAGTTTGCATATAACAATGCTATCCACTCGGCCACCCAACAGACACCCTTTTTCGCCAACTATGGCTTTCATCCTTCATTTCTGCCCAATTCTCTTCCTGAATGTACTGTGCCCGCAGTCCAGGAGAAGATTGACTTCTTTGCTTCCAATAACCAACTCCTGCAGGACACCATGGCCCGGACCCAGGAACATAACAAAACAGTCTTTGACCGAAAGAGGCGTGGAGAATTGGTACTGGCACCGGGTGACACAGTGTGGCTCTCCACCTTGAATCTGAAATTGGCTTGTCCCTCAAAGAAACTGGGCCCTAAGTTCTTAGGTCCCTTTCCAGTCAAACGAAAGATTAATGAAGTAGCCTATGAGTTGGAACTTCCTGATTCCCTCAAGGTCCATCCAGTCTTTCATGTTTCCCTGTTAAAGCCCTCCACTTCCAACCCCTTTTCCAACAGAAGGACGGTACCTCCGGACCCAGTCTTGGTAGATGGCGAGGAAGAATATGAGGTAGAGGCCATACTAAATGTTAGAAAAAGGAGAAATCAGAACCAGTTTTTGATCAAATGGAAGGGATATGGTCCTGAAGAAAATTCCTGGGAGCCCGAGTGTAATATCCATGCTAAGAGTCTAGTTCAAGCCTTCAAAAGAGCTCACCCTGAGAGATTTGCCCAGAGGGGCACCCGGAGGTTGCCCCTAGGAGGGGGGCAATGTCATGAAGATCCTGCCAGAAATCTAAACCCGGGCCGTCCTGGCCCTCAGATTCCATTGCGCATGCGCATGCGCGCCCGGGCGCGGGCACGTGCACAACCGCGCACAGGGAGACGGGCGCGCGCCCTAGTTAGCACCAGCCGGCCTATTTAAGCCTGACTTGAGCAGACGGTCTTTGCTGTCTGCTCTACAGCGTTGTGGTGTAGTAAAAGAAACCTGATCCTGTTATACCTGTTCCTTTGACCCGGCTTGCCATAAAGACTATCCTGCTTTCTGCCTGTACCCGACCCCGGCTTCCAGTGACCATCCTCCTGCCTGATCCATTGTACCTTGCTCTAGTTCAGATTCATTACCTGACTTCTTGATGAACTTTGGTTCCTTGTTTAGCCTTTGTCCAGTCTGCAGTCTGATCCTCTGTAACGAGCCTGTTCACCTGCTGGTTCCAGTCCAGTCTGTGGTTCCGTTTCCTGTGTTCAGTTCCTGTCAGCTCTGCTATCCCAGCTTACCTGTGAACCTGCTTGCCAAGCCGTTGTCCAGTTCCTGTCAGCTCTGCTATCCAAGTGTACCTGTGAACTTACTTGCCAAGCCGTTGTCCAGTTCCTGTCAGCTCCGCTATCCAGTTTACCTGTGAGCCTGATCCCTGTGATCCTTACCTGCGAGCCTGCTTCCTGTGATCCTGCCAGCTCTGCTATCCAAGTGTACCTGTGAACTTACTTGCCAAGCCGTTGTCCAGTTTACCTGTGAGCCTGATTCCTGCTATCCTGCCAGCTCTGCTATCCAGTTTACCTGTGAGCCTGATTCCTGTGATCCTGCCAGCTCTGCTATCCAGTTTACCTGTGAGCCTGATTCCTGTGATCCTGCCAGCTCTGCTATCCAGTTTACCTGTGAGCCTGATTCCTGTGATCCTGCCAGCTCTGCTATCCAGTTTACCTGTGAGCCTGCTTCCTGTGATCCTGCCAGCTCTGCTATCCAGTTTACCTGTGAGCCTGATTCCTGTGATCCTGCCAGCTCTGCTATCCAGTTTACCTGTGAGCCTGATTCCTGTGATCCTGCCAGCTCTGCTATCCAGTTTACCTGTGAGCCTGCTTCCTGTGATCCTGCCAGCTCTGCTATCCGGTTTACCTGTGAGCCTGCTTCCTGTGATCCTGCCAGCTCTGCTATCCAGTTTACCTGTGAGCCTGCTTCCTGTGATCCTGCCAGCTCTGCTATCCGGTTTACCTGTGAGCCTGCTTCCTGTGATCCTGCCAGCTCTGCTATCCAGGTTTACCTGTGAGCCTGTTTCCTGTGATCCTGCCAGCTCTGCTATCCAGTTTACCTGCGAGCCTGCTTCCTGTGATCCTGCCAGCTCTGCTATCCAGTTTACCTGTGAGCCTGCTTCCAGTGATCCTGCCTGCTCAGCTATCCAGTTTACCTGTGAGCCTGCTTCCTGTGATCCTGCCAGCTCTGCAATCCAGTTTACCTGTGAGCCTGCTTCCTGGGATCCTGCCAGCTCTGCTATCCAGTTTACCTGTGAGCCTGCTTCATGTGATCCTGCCAGCTCTGCTATACAGTTTACCTGTGAGCCTGCTTCCCAGAGATCCTGCCTGCTCAGCTAACCTGTTTCCTTCCCACCGGTCTGTTGATCCTGCCAGGCACCCGTGTTCCTCCTCACTCCTGGCTCTCCTGTTCCCACAACAGGGGACCAGGAGTGGGAGACGTAAGGGAGGCCTCTCCCTGAAATCTCGGGCTCGCACCACCAGGTACGTGACAAAACAATATTATGGTTGCTCTGTGGTTTTCTCTGTAAACACAATAATTTTTGGTGAATGAAAGAGCCTCTTAAAATTCACAGTGAATTGGACCATAAGAGTCTCCAATAAACACATAGTCTAGTTACTACAATGTTTCTTTAACCACTTCAGCCCCGGACCAATTTGCAGCCAAAGGACCAGGCCCCTTTTTGCGATTCGGCACTGCGTCGCTTTAACTGACAATTGCCCGGTCGTGCGACGTGGCTCCCAAACAAAATTGGCATCCTTTTTTCCCACAAATAGAGCTTTCTTTTGGTGGCATTTGATCGCCCCTGCGTTTTTTTTTTTTGCGCTATAAACAAAAATAGAGCGACAGTTTTGAAAAAAATTCAATATTTTTAACTTTTTGCTATAATAAATATCCCCAAAAAAATATATAAAAAAAACATATTTTTTTCCTCAGTTTAGGCCGATACGTATTCTTCTACATATTTTTGGTAAAAAAAATTGCAATTAGCGATTATTGATTGGTTTGCGCAAAAGTTATAGCGTTTACAAAATAGGGGATAGTTTTATAGCATTTTTATTAATATTTTTTTTTACTAGTAATGGCGGCGATCAGCGATTTTTATTGTGACTGCGACATTATGGCGGACAGATCGGACATTTTTGACACATTTTTGGGACCATTGTCATTTATACAGATTCCTATATTTAAATGCACTGATTCCTATGTAAATGACAGTGGCAGTGAAGGAGTTAACCACTAGGGGGCGGGGAGGGGTTAGTGTGACGTGTGTGTTTTTTTTCACAGTAGGGGGCGTGGCTGACTTCTGACGTCACTGATCAGTGACAGGCAGTGTAGGAAGCGCAGGGAGAGGTTTGTTTACAGAGACCTCTCCCCGTTCTTCAGCTCTGTGACCCGATCGCGGGACACCAGCGGTCACGGAGCTCCTGACCGGGACGCGAGCGCTCCGCCGGTTAGGCAATTAAAGGGGACGTACCCGTACGTGCTTTTGAATATTTAATTTTGGAGCTAAACACTCTAGAGTGCACAAATGGAAAACTGTCTAGACTACCGGTAATTTTTCATGGAAAGGAAGCTTAACACTGTGTATGGATACGTTTTGGAAAATAAGGATATTGTTTAGTGTCACTTTAAGGTTCACTACAGTACTGTCCATTTTTATTTAACAACAAAAGTTCCTTTAACCACTTGTCTACCGGGATATTTCTTCCATTATTTGCACACATTTTAAAATCTGCAACTTTTGCTAAAAATTACTGTAAATCCCCTAAAAAGTATACTGTATATTTTCTGAAAGCAAAGACACTGGAGAATAAAATGGTGCTGTTTCAATTTTTTGGCAAACAATTTTTATCAAACACAAATTTTATTTTAGTGCAAAAAAGCACAATATTACAGTGCCTTGTAAAAGTATTCACCCCCCTTGGACTTTTTTTATGTTTTGTTTACTCCAGCACACACAACCAGGAATTAACATGGATCGTTTGAGGATTTACATCATTTAATTTACAGAACATGCCCACAACTTTGAAGATTTTTTTTTTATTGTGAAGCAAACAACAAATAGAACAAAATTACAGAAAAAGTCAATATGCATAACTTTTCACCCCCCTAAAGTCAATACTTTGTAAAGCCACCTTTTGCGGCTATCACAGCTCCAAGTCTCTTTGGATAAGTCTCTATGAGCTTTCTACATCTTACCACTGGGATTTTTGCCCATTCCTTCTTGCAAAACTGCTTCAGCTCTGTCAAGTTGCATGGTTTGCGCTTGTGAACCGCAATCTTTAAGTTTGACCACAGATTTTCTATTGGATTGAGGTCTGGGCTTTGACTAAGCCATTCCAACACATTTACACATTTCCCCTAAACCACTCAAGTGTTGCTTTAGCAGTGTGTTTGGGGTCATTGTCCTGCTAAAATGTGAACATCCGTCCTAGCCTCAAATCACACACAGAGTGGTACTGGTTTTGCTCAAGAATATCCCTGTATTTAACACCATCCATCTTTTCCTCAACGCTGACCAGTTTCCCAGTCCCAACTGCTGAAAAACATCCCCACAGCATGATGCTGCCACCACCATGTTTCACTGTGGGGATGGTGTTCTTTGGGTAATGTGATGTGTTGGGTTTGTGCCAGACATAGCGTTTTCTTTTATGGACAAAAAGTAACATTTTAGTCTCATCAGACCAGAGCACCTTCCTCCATACATTTTGGGAGTCCCCAACATGCCTTTTCGCAAACTCAAAACATGCTATTTTGGTGAAAGTAATGGCTTTCTTCTGGTCACTCTGCCATAAAGCCCAACTCTATGGAGCATACGGCTTATTGTTGTCCTATGTACACATACTCCAGTCTCTGCTGTGGAACTCTGCAGCTCCTCCAGGGTTACCTTAGGTCTCTGTGCTGCCTCTCTGATTAATGCCCTCCTTGCCCGGTCCGTGAGTTTTGGTGTGCGGTCGTCTCTTGGCAGGTTTGCTGTTGTGCCATGTTTTTTTTTTTATTTTTTTTTTTTTTTTTTTTTTTTTTTTTTTTTTTTTTTTTTTTTTTTTTTTTTTTTTTTTTTTTTTTTCTTTCCATTTGGTTATGATAGATTTGATGGTGCTCCTAGGGATCATCCAAGATTTGGATATTTTTTTTTAACCTAACCCTGACTTGTACTTCTCAACAACATTGTCCCCTACTTGTTTGGAGAGTTCCTTGGTCTTCATGGCAGTGTTTGGTTAGTGGTGCCTCTTGCTTAGGGGTTGAAGCCTCTGGGGCCTTTCAAAAAGGTGTGTATATGTAATTACAGATCATGTGGAACTTGATTGCACACAGGTGGACATCATTTCACTAATTATGTGACTTCTGAAGGTTATTGGTTGCATAACAAAGGGGTGAATACATACGCACATGCAAATTATCATTTTTTTATTTCTGAAAAATAGTTTTATGTATATATTTTTCTAATTTTACTTTACCAACTTAGACTATTGTGTTCTGATCCATCACATACAATTCAGGTTAAAAAAACATTGCACTAAAGGCTGTAATGTAACAAAATAAGTAAAAAGCCAAGGGGGTGAATACTTTTGCAAGGCACTGTATACCCAATATTTGGTAAAATATAAAATATGGGGTCGCGGTAAAAAGATACCAAACATGTCATGTCTAAAAATTGTGCACGCCTTTGGAATCACAAAAAGCTAAAATACCTAAAATTCTACATAGGCAAGGTTTCTTTTTTGTTTGTTTTTTCCAATATGTTTATTGTATTTTTCAAGATGAAAAAGTAATGACAATAGAGCAGACACAGCCACCAAAGCACTTAAAAATAATAAGGACTGTTATCTAACTGGAATTAACAGAGCAGTATGTGAAACAAGAAAAACACTGACACCAATATCACATAAGTAGAGTACAAGGCACTAATCAGACAACAAGAATAGCAGAGATAGCCTATGTGATTGTGACACTGATGTGATTGGCCCAGATTGCAAGCATAATTCCCATGTTTTGTCAGTTATTTCCACTAGGTCCTCTGCCTAGCCCCTTCTACACGATAGGGCCGCAGGGTCCTATGTCGATGCCAGTAAACTTGAGTAGATTTGAGAGATCAGGCCCCTCCATAAAAAAATGTCCTTTATCGGTGGTTGGCCAGAGAGTATTAATGTGCATATATGGCTCTGAGCCTGGAGAGCATGTCTTAATTGGAGATATTTGTAGAATTCATGTCTGGGTAGATTAAATTCTGTTTGAATGTCCGTGAAGGATTTCAACACATTGTTATTATATACTTGGGGAATTTTACAAATACCAGCAGCTCTCCATAATTGAAAAACCTTCTAGATTGCATATTTCTACCAGATTAGTATTTTGCCATAACAGGGTTTCCACAAGGAATCCAGACACCCCAACACAGTGCTTTTTAAATGGGGTGTATGTTGGGGTGATGGCAGTGCTTTACATTTAAAAAAAAAAAAAGTTTTATTTATTTAATACAATTTTTTTATAATTTTTTGTAATTTTCTTTTATTTTTTTATCTTTATTGCCATCACAAAATGCTAACAAGCCCCCTATGTAATAGCATAGGCAGCTGACAGGTATTCTTTTTCGAGACATTAGGGGTCTATTAGCCCCCAATGTCTCCCCTGCCCTCCAATTCAGCAATTCCAGCACAGCTCATACTGGAATAGCTGCATCCTTGGCTACACTAGCCAAGGAATGACATCTGTGACCCCAGAAGTGATGTAATACAAGTCACTTCTGGGGTCATTAGTCGGAGGAGGGATCGAGGAATGGATTTTCCCAGAGTTCCTCATGCTTACACTGGGTAATTTGTTTCCCATGGTCACAGACTCCCCAGCAGAACGGGTAAACCCATGAACCACCATGGGTGTCACTGGCACCTTCAGCGCTGCCGGCAGGAAGAACGCCCCCTTTGAGAGCCCAGAAAAAATTATCCGGCGGCTCTAGGTCGGATTCATGGAAGGTTCAGTGAACTCATAAAAAAAATGTAAAATTGCGAAAGTTAATAACAACCCCATAGAAATCAATGGAAGGCAAAACTTGAAATCATTTCAGGCCATTTTCAAAGATGATAGAACATGTATTGCCAAGCAATGGGCATGGGGAGTGGGCTCCTGCCATTTTGTTCATGTACCATTGCAACATTTTTTTTATTTAAATACTGTTCAGCAAGAAGCAGCTATTTTAAAAAGGCTTAAAGGGCAACATTAAAATACACAATTCCTTTAAATAATATGCTTAGGGAGCTCTTAAACCTTCATGTGAAGTGGTTCAGCCTGAAAGAAAAAGTGACATTTGCAAAGAAATTTAAATTGCCACAAAATTTTATGGCCTCTTCCTTTTGCTTGTAAGTAAAAATAGGTTCAACGCTAAAATCCATATCGGCCCCTTGGGTCTGGTGTTGATTTTAAGGGGGTAACCAAATCCTACACCAGACCCTTATCTGAGCATGCAGCCTAGTTTGTCAGGAAAGAGATGGGTAGTAAGTCTTCAGCACCTCTTCTGAATCATACCAGTACATTAGGGTGCCCACGTGTCCCGGATTGCCCGGGACAATCCCGCAATTAGCAGGTCTGTCCCGGCTCCTGGGCACCTTCATTCCGGGACAATACAGTGTCCCGGAATGAAACTGACAGAGTGGTCAAACCCTGCAGTAGCGCTGGTGCTCACTCCGCCTCCACCTCCACCTCCACCTGATACTCTACTGGCCACTGGTTGCTACAGCCGCCTGGCGTGTAGCAACCAGTTACGTAATAGATGCAACTCCTTGCTTAGCACTCAAAGCGGAGGAGGAGTTAAATTCCTCCTCCTCTGCACCTAGTGTTCTCCACCATGCTGGATGACCTCCCACCTCCTCTATCCTCTGCTGGCAAGTGACACTGCGTCTGGGCCAGGTGTCAGTGGCATCCCAAAGAAGAGTCTCTGCTACCTCACTTCCAGTTTCCACAGGGATCTCTACTGGGCACCTGACCCTTCACAGCACAGAGCAGCTGACACCAGCGATGTTCCCCAATCAGTGTGATCGCACAGTGAGTGTTATTCTAGTAGGGGGGAGCAGCCAGCCTCTGCCCACACCATAAGGATAATCTCCGGGGACACACTGGATTGTCAGAGGGAGTTGTAGGAGTTCTATAAGGCTGTCTGTTAGATGGATAAGTCTGTGCCTCCTTGTCAGTCCATTTCTGCACCTCCCCCCTCCCAAACTTGACTGCTTGGAATGCTCCGCGGTGGCTGTGCTAGAAGAATCATAAATCACTGTGAGAGGACCATGAACCAGTGCTCGGGAGGGAGAGGGGAATGTACAGCTGTCAGTGTGTTTGTGCATGTCTACTGCCTGTGTGTGTGCTACACTGAGACATGAGACAAAACTGGCTATGTGCAGAGAGACTGCTCACCCACTCACAGCATTTCACTGTACACAGAGATGCAGTCCCTGACCTGGAGACCAGTCCCTCTCCTTCACCCACTACTGTGTATGGCATCTCCCTGATTAATAGGGACAGTCCAAACCTCTGTCCTTTTATTGTCTTCTGTCCCTCTACCAAGTGTAACTATCATAGTTCTAATTCTAATTCCTGTTTGGTAAGCAGTCCAGATGTACAGAGAAGGTCCATGTTATAGACAGTCCATTAACCACTTGCCGACCGCCCCGTATAAGTGTCACTGGTGACGCTGGTTAGCCAGTTAGTTATTTTGTTATTTAGGTTCCCCGTCAGGTATTTATATAGCGTCAGGTACCCCCATATATTACCTAATAAAGGTTTAACCCCCTGATTGCCCCTAGTTAACCCTTTCACCCCTGTAGTATATTATATCTAATATATATATATGTATACATATATATATATATTATATATATATACATATTTATATATATGTAGTGTTTTTTATGTAGTTCGTATAGGCATTCTATTTAGGCATTCTAAGACAAATTCATTATGCAAGAATATAGATTGGGGATTCAAGTCTATTCTACACCTCAAAAGGGTGTCCAGGTGTCATCTCTTAATCTAATCAGTAGTCGCACACATCAAAGACAATGTTATCTGTTACCCTTTGATGTGTAAATCTTATGCAAGTTGTGTGTGTGAGGGATAGCCTTTTAACCTAGTATTTACTGATGGTAATTAGAATTGAGGGGGGTATTCATGGTAAACATTTGGTTGACCCCCCCCCAGTGTCAGATCAGTATATGAGAAGACAGGCAGGTTGTCAGCTAGTCTAGAGAAAGATGGTCTGAGAGAAGAAGGCATAGGTACAAGAGGAAATATTCGTTGTCATGAACTCTGTTGGATTTTGTCGTCTGTAAGAATGTTCTGTTTTGGAAGTCAATAAAATCTCTCTCTGGGAGAATCGGGTTTTGCTGCGGACAATACTTTTAATAACCATATACCATCAACGAGGAACGACTATAATATTAGATCACTACATTGGTGCCGTTCAAGCGACCAGAAGAGCATTTTCAGGACTTTGTATTAGAAATCGTGGTGATAACAATCCGTGAGTTGGACAGAAGTCTGATGGAGACCCAAGACCTGTGCTGTGACTCTAACGTCTGGTTGTGACATAAGAGAGTCTGATCTACAAAATCAAACAAGTTTGGAACCCCAGAATTATTCTCTGGAGACTGGAAACGAAGAAAAAGGACTGTATCGTGTAACAGAAGACCTGAGCTGGAAGCTGAAGGAGAATTTAATGCGGTGAGTAAAATATTTCTCTCTTTTTAAATTATTAATAATATAGTAAAAATGCTTACTCAGTGTGAAGCTAGTGTCAGTTCTGATAAAGTTAACAGATGGGTGTTAAAATGTATTAAGCGTCATGGCGGTCCTTATGAAGTGCCAGAAAAATATAAGCAGACATGGACTATGATGAATGAATTTTTAGAAAAAACTGTTTTTGATAGTAAAATTTCAGAAGGTAAAAGAAAAGGTTGTATTGTACAGGGCTTGTTATCTTGCTGTTTAACAATGGAAAGTTTGTTGAAGGATAAGGTTGAGGAAATTACCCAGTTACAGAGTGCAGTTGATAATAGCAACAAGGTTTGTCAGAGGTTACAAAACCAATCAGAATCTGAGACTGTAAATTTAAAATTGCATGCAGTCACCATTGGGGAAGCTCTGCTTGAGAAGTCTAAACGTTGTAATGAATTATCAGAGGAAAATGAGAGATTGAAATTAAGAATTATGGAATTAGAGAAGAGATCTCAGGAATGCAGATATGCATCGAATCGTGGATTCAGCAATCTGCAGCAAAATGCAAATACAAACATTCTATCAAATGAAACAGAACCTCATATTAAATCTGATAATTCATTGCCAGCCGCACCCACTGTGACCACCACAGTTTATAACAATAATAATAATGCAGGTGAAGTTCAGCTTGTAATGAAGCCTTTGAAACCAAAAGAATTAGATGCAATTCTTAAAGAAATAGGAATGATTCCCTGCCATGATTTAAACAGATTTTTAAAATGGTTTTGTGACTTGCAGAATGTCAGAGATATGTACAATCTCAACCCATCTGATTTAGACAGAGTTATGCAACATTCTATAGGAAATAGTCTTTGGGTGAGAATTAAGCAGATCTGTACTCAACCAATGAGGACAAGGGACATATTGATGGAATTGTTATGTGTTTTGTATGGTGTACGTTCTGATGTTACTGTTCATGGGAAGATCAAACAAATGAAAAATGAATCTCCCTACGAGTTGTCAGGAAGGATAAAATCTATTATGGAAATATTGGTCAGTAATAATCTTGCATTTGAGCATGGTGGCTTGTTACATATGAGTATATTTCTACATGCTTTGAACGAAGAGATTAGACAAAATATTTTACTAGTTACCCCAAATCCCCATGATTTAAAAGATGTATTGTTGAAAGCAGACAATTTATGGAGAAAGTCAAATGAGCAAGCTGTCAAGATTGATTTAGCCACATTGTTTAGGACAAATACTGAACATAAAGATCAAAAGATAATGTCTTATGATAACAATCAAAGAGGAGACACCAGGTCAAATATAGGTGATATTAATATGAAAAGCAGAGCTGACCAAAATCATAATAAAAAAGTATCTAAGGCTTGGATACCATTTTCTCAGTTAAAACAGAAATATGACCACTTGAAGATTGAGTACGATAAGATGAAAATGGAACATTACACATTGCTGGGACAGCTAAACAGATTACATTATCCAGATCTGTTTTTGAATACAAATGACATTTCTCTAGCAGTGGGGGTGGTTTAGTTTCAACCTGTGGATGTGTAAATAGTCCTTTGTTTTGACTTCAAACAGTGTTTAAGGACCTTGCTAATTAGTTTTGTTGTCTTTCAGATATATTGGAGATTCTGCATGTAAATAGCATGTGAACTGCAAGCTGAAATTTCTGGCTAGTGGGGGAGAAACGCTGAATAAACAATATCATGGACTCTCTCAATATTCATCAAGCAATGGACACTTTTTTTTTGGAACATAATTTTTTTTTTTGTCAATGGACTTTTCCCTATTTTTTATTTTTCACCCTTTCCCAGTTTTATTCTTCAAGCCCTATTTTTTTAATTTTTTAATTTAATTTTTTTTATTTTTATTATGTTTTATTTCTTGAACTTTATCTTAAAACCAGAGCGAAACATTTAAACCGAAAATAATTTTTCATGTTACATTACATGTTGCATATTACATATTGCATATTGATCAATATATTTGATATCTAAGGTGAGATGCTGCACAATGGCTTGGCATAGCATAAATTATAGTATGTTGGGTGGTTTTCCTAAATTTATAAGAGGGGTGAGTGAAGTTCATCACTCCAGTCATGATTTGAAACTTTGTTGAATCAGTCATTAATATTATTGACATATGGATGAAAAAAAGACCTAACTTTACTGGCAAGATTTTCCACTGCTGCTTTGTCTGGATAGAAGATCTGATAAACGCTGATGTCAAGCTGATTCTATCTGAAAGTGGGGGATTATATATGGATTATATGGATATATGAATTATAGATTGGTATATAGATTGGTATACCATTCAGGTGGAATTATGGACTGAATGATTCAAGCAACTGCTCTATTAAGGATGGAAATGAGGAGTCGGCCTACAGCAAATTACAAAGTACAGCAATAGCAGTTTTTTTTTCAGCCTTTTGAACTTGAAAGTGAGAGCTGGTACATGGATGGTTCTTCTTACTATAAAGATGGAAGTAGAATTTCGGGATTTGCTGGTGTTTGTGCAAAAGCATCCTTAAGAAAATGAAAACCTTGAGCCTGGAGAGGAATCCTGGAGTTATGTGGATCGGAGCTCCCAGCACACCAAGTCTACTTTCAATGAGAGATGTGATGAAGTTGAAAATTGAAGAATGAACTGCGACATCCGCTCGTTTTTGTGCAATATTCAAGATCTTGATGTGATATAATAAGGATGTTTACCGAATCCTTTTCCAGTCATGGTCTAAAGCTATATTATCTAATGACTGTTTCATGGGGATATTTTAGAGGCTGGTGAAGAGAGATGTAACCAGTTTCAACTTTATATTTCATATGAGCCATTGTGAAGCATCCAATACCTCAAGTCGGTAATGCTATGTTTGTTGCTCGATTTATGGGTCAGTTCTAGTAGTTAGAACGACCCAAGTGGGGGTATATGTAGTATATTATATCTAATATATATATATGTATACATATATATATATATTATATATATACATATTTATATATATGTAGTGTTTTTTATGCAGTTCGTATAGGCATTCTATTTAGGCATTCTAAGACAAATTCATTATGCAAGAATATAGATTGGGGATTCAAGTCTATTCTACACCTCAAAAGGGTGTCCAGGTGTCATCTCTTAATCTAATCAGTAGTCGCACACATCAAAGACAATGTTATCTGTTACCCTTTGATGTGTAAATCTTATGCAAGTTGTGTGTGTGAGGGATAGCCTTTTAACCTAGTATTTACTGATGGTAATTAGAATTGAGGGGGGTATTCATGGTAAACATTTGGTTGACCCCCCCCCCAGTGTCAGATCAGTATATGAGAAGACAGGCAGGTTGTCAGCTAGTCTAGAGAAAGATGGTCTGAGAGAAGAAGGCATAGGTACAAGAGGAAATATTCGTTGTCATGAACTCTGTTGGATTTTGTCGTCTGTAAGAATGTTCTGTTTTGGAAGTCAATAAAATCTCTCTCTGGGAGAATCGGGTTTTGCTGCGGACAATACTTTTAATAACCATATACCATCAACGAGGAACGACTATAATATTAGATCACTACAACCCCCTTTTGCCAGTGTCACTAAGCGATTGTTTTTCTGATCGCTGCATTAGTGTCACTAATGTTTTTTTTTTAGGTTAACCGCCAGGTGATCACCGTATTACTGTTACGGGTGACGCTGGTTAGTTAGCTTGTTTTTTATACTGTCAGGGCACCCGCCATTTATTACCCAATAACGGTTTTAACCCCCTGATCGCCCGGCGGGTGATATCAATTAGGTTTTAGGGTCAAATAAGGTCTGCGTCGCCCCAGGTTAGTGCCAGTACCGCAAACACCCACGCGCAAAGCATACACCTCCCTTAGTGGCACAGTATCTGAACAGATCAATATCTGATCTGATCAGATCTATACTAGCGTCCCAGCAGTTTAGGGTTCCAAAAAAACGCATTGTTAGCGGGATCAGCCCAGATACCTGCTAGCACCTGCGTTTTCCCCCTCCGCCCAGCCCAGCCCACCCAAGTGCAGTATCGATCGATCACTGTCACTTACAAAACACTAAGCACACATAACTGCAGCGTTCGCAGAGTCAAGCCTGATCCCTGCGATCGCTAACATTTTTTTTGTGGTAGCGTTTTGATTCAGTCGCTAACAGTCAGGAGCTTTTTTACCTGTGAATCTCAAAAAAATAAAAAAAACAAAAATAGTTGTCGTTTTATTGTTCTCTCTCTCTCTCTCTATTCTCTCTCTATTGTTGCTCTTTTTTTACTCCATTCTATTCTACAATGTTTTATTATGTTTTATCATGCTTGCTTTTCAGGTATGTAATTTTGTTTACTGTGTTTTAGTGTTAAGCATTTTTTTGTTTTCAGGTGCGCCATTCAGTTGCAGCGCGAATTTATTTATCTTGACAGCAACAGCGTTTGCTCCCACGATACATAAAGCCGCGACTCCAACGCTGTAGGAGGTGATTTCTCCACCACAGTTAAAAAAAAGAGCATATGTGCCGAAGCATGGGGGCAGCAGGGGGGGGAGGAGCGATTGGCTCCTAATGCCACGTACATACGGTCGAAATTCCGACCGTGTGTACACGGCATAACTTTTGCGGGAGGATGCCCCCATGCATCGGCATATATAAATGTTGCATGTATGCCCATCATTAGAAGTGGGTGGATGAAGGGAGGTATTCTAATGGTGGGCATACCCACCAATCAATCTCTTTTTTTCGTTCAGCCAAGAGGCTGCATGAAAAAAAAAGATTACAATATATGTCCAGTATGTTGCTGGACTTTGAATGGTTATACCAGAATGATGCCTGCAGGTTTAGGTATCATCTTGGTATCATTCTTTTCAGCCAGTGATCGGCTTTCATGTAAAAGCAATTCTAGCGGGTAATTAGCCTCTAGACTGCTTTTACAAGCAGTGGGAGGGAATGTCCCCCCTCCCGGATATAAACCGCGACATTGGGAAATTGGGAAAGCATTTTATCACACCAATCTTGGTGTGGTCAGATGCTTTGAGGGCAGAGGAAAGATCTAGGGTCTAATAGACCCCAATTTTTTCAAAAAAAAAGAGTACCTGTCACTGCCTATTGCTATCATAGGGGATATTTACATTCCCTGAGATAACAATAAAAATCATAACAAAGAAAAAAAATGGAAGGAACAGTTTAAAAATAAAATAAAAAAGCTAAATAAATAAAAAAAAAACTAAAAAAAAAAAACTAAAAAAAAAAAAAAAAAAAGCACCCCTGCCCCCCCTTCTCTTGCGCAAAGGCGTACACAAGCGTTGGTCTGGCGTCATATGTAAACAGCAATTGCACCATGCATGTGAGGTATCAGCGCGAAGGTCAGATCGAGGGCAGTAATTTTAGCAGTAGACCTCCTCCGTGAATCTAATGTGGTATCATGTAAAGGCTTTTAAAGGCTTTTAAAAATGTATGTAGTTTGTCGCCACTGCGTGTTTGTGCGCAATTTTAAAGCATGTCGTGTTTGGTATCCATGTACTCGGCCTAAGATCATATTTTTTATTTCATCAAAAATTTGAGCAATATAGTGTGTTTTAGTGCATTAAAATAAAAAAAAGTGTATTTATTCCACAAAAAATGCGTTTGAAAAAATCGCTGCGCAAATACTGTGTGGAAAAAAAAAATGCAACACCCACCATTTTAATCTGTAGGGCCTTTGCTTTAACAATATATATAGTGTTTGGGGGTTCAATGTAATTTTCTTGCAAAAAAAAAAAAAATGTTTTCATGTAAACAAAAAGTGTCAGAAAGGGCTTTGTCTTCAAGTGGTTAGAAGAGTGGGTGACGTGTGACATAGGCTTCTAAATGTTGTGCATAAAATGCCAGGACAGTTCAAACCCCCCCAAATGACCCCATTTTGGAAAGTAGACACCCCAAGCTATTTGCTGAGAGCAATGTTGAGCCCATTAAATATTTTTTTTTTTTTATCCCAAGAGATTGAATAATGAAAAAAAAAAATATATATATATTTTTTTTACAAAAAGTTGTCACTAAATGATATATTGCTCAAACATGTCATGGGCATATGTGGAAATACACCCCAAAATACATTCTGTTGCTTCTCCTGAGTACGGGGATACCACATGTGTGGGACTTTTTGGGAGCCTAGCTGCGTACGGGACCCCAAAAACCAAGCACCGCCTTCAGGCTTTCTAAGGGTGTAATTTTTTTATTTCACTTCTCACTGCCAATCACAGTTTCGGAGGCCATGGAATGCCCAGATGGCATAAAACCCCCCAAAATGACCCCATTTTGGAAAGTAGACACCCCAAGCTATTTGCTGAGAGGTATGGTGAGTATTTTGCAGATCTCGCTTTTTGTCACAAAGTTTTGAAAATTGAAAAAAAAAAAAAAACATTTTTTTTTTCTTTACTTTCTTCATTTTCAAAAACAAATGAGAGCTGTAAAATACTCACCATGCCTCTCAACAAATAGCTTGGGGTGTCTACTTTCCAAAATGGGGTCATTTGGGGGGGTTTTGTGCTATTTTGGCATTTTATGGCCTTCGAAACTGTGATAGGTAGTGAGGAGTGAAATCAAAAATTTGCACCCTTAGAAATCCTGAAGGCGGTGCTTGGGTTTCGGGGCCCCGTACGCGGATAGGCTCTCAAAAAGTCCCACACATGTGGTATCCCCATACTCAGGAGAAGCAGCAAAATGTATTTTGGGGTGCAATTCCACATATAACTATGGCATGTGTGAGCAATATATCATTTAGTGACAACTTTTTGAAAAAAAAAAACTATTTATTTTTTTATTTTTGTCTTTATTCAATCACTTGGGACTAAAAAAAAAAATATTCAATGGGCTCAACATGCCTCTCAGCAAATAGCTTGGGGTGTCTACTTTCCAAAATGGGGTCATTTGGGGGGGGTTTGTACTTCCCTGCCATTTTAGAACCTCAAGAAATGAAATAGGCAGTCATAAATTAAAAGCGGTGTAAATTCCAGAAAATGTACTCTAGTTTGTAGACGCTATAACTTTTGCGCAAACCAATAAATATACGCTTATTGGCATTTTTTTTTACTAAAGACATGTGGCTGAATACATTTTGGCCCAAATGTTTGACTAAAATTGAGTTTATTAGATTTTTCTTATAACAAAAAGTAGAAAATCTCTTTTTTTTTCAAAATGTTCACTCTTTTTCCGTTTATATCGCAAAAAATAAAAATCACAGAGGCAATCAAATACCATCAAAAGAAAGCTCTATTTGTGGGAAGAAAAGGACGCAAATTTCGTTTGGTTACAAAATTGCATGACCGCGCAATTACCAGTTAAAGTAGTGCAGTGCGAAATTGAAAAAAGACCTCTGGTCCTTAAGCTGACAATTGGTCCGGGGCTGAAGTGGTTAAAGAAACGCTCCTTATTATCCACTTGCTCTCCGAAAGATTTACCCCTCCTTAATGACCAGGATTTTCTTTGCAAAAACTCAATGCATTATTTTAACTGACAATTGCGCAGTCATGCAACACTGTAACCAAATAAAAATTAAAGATGTCCCTTTTGTTCCCACAAATAGAGCTTTCTTTTGGTGGTATTTGATCACCTCTGCGGTTTTTATTTTTTGCACGATAAACAAAAAAAGAGCGTCAATTTTGAAAAAAAAAAACATTTTTTTTTTACTTTCTGCTATAAAACATTCAATAAAAAAATGTAAATATAATTTCTTCATCAATTTAGGCCAATCTGTATTCTGCTACATATTTTTGGTAAAAAAATCCCAATAAGCGTATATTGATTGGTTTGCGCCTATATGTTTATAGCATCTACATGGAACATTTATGGAATTTTTATTTATTTTTCTTCTACTCATGATGGTGGCAAACAGCAACAGCGGGACTGCGATGTTGCAGTGGACAAATTGGACACACTGCATCTGGTGGCAAGTAACAAGCTCAGGTTCCCACTGATTCTGCATTATGGTAAGTTGAACTATTTCATTATATATTAAAATGCAGTAATAGAAACAATGTGATTTGATCATCCTGACACCATATCAAGCAACCAGCCATTCGCCCGACAAACCACCCGCTGCCAAATTTCCCGTCAACTCCCGAGACTACATACCACCTCGCACACCACCACCCATCCGCCAGTTGCCTCCACCCCCCGGTCATTGGCAAAAGTTTGTTCCATGAAACAGGCCCCTCAAGAAGGGGGGGGGGGGGTGTCCCTGAATGGCAGTTTGGAAATGTAGTCACCCTACAGTACATATGCCTGCAAATCCCATGGAATCTGGAAACCCCCTTTAAATGAAAGGGGCTCCGATATATCCACCCCCATGTGAATATGGGGTACATAGAATCTTTAGCAGGAGTTTAGGCTTAAAAGCAGGCTTTAGTCTGTCACAGGTAATACCACTTAACATTTGGCAGGTTGCATGGCACATTTGTGCTAGAAGATATTTTTTATCAGTGCTACAAATTTGTCTCATTCATAAATGTTGGTGTAAATATACAAAATTAGTGAAGTGCAACATTATTTTGTGATAATCAAACAATTCATATATAAAAATGAAAAAAATCTGCTATTAGTCCATGCATAAATTGAACTGAAATACCTACTCACCTCAAACAAACTCAAAACAGGCTCATCTGTAAGATCCACATGGCAATATTCACAAGCTTGGCAGACCCTCCACAGTTCTCCTCAGACTTGGGATAGATAAACCCTCCTATTCCAAATGCGCTCACATGTCATCAAACATTAATCACATGGAACAGAAAGGCAAAAACTTAGTGCTCTTTATTTCTTAAAGATTTATTAAAACACCCCAGCATTCATCAGCCTGCTCACCACTACACACTAAGATGGCGGCGGTGTGACGTCACCGACTCGGCTCCTAACCCTTTCTTCCCTCCTCCTAGCCAAGCCCTTAATATCACACCGCCGGCATCTTAGTGTGCATTGATGAGCAGGCTGATAACTAGACTAAAAAAGCAAACTGTTAATTATCCCTGTGAGTGTTTTGTATCTGCTGCATTGTTTTAGTAGCTCTTTAAGAAATGGAAAACAGTATGTGTTATCCACTGTGTTCTTCTGACAGGGACAGCCCCCTTTGCCTGCTTGGGAGGACAAAATAGCTCCACGGGAGGAATTCCCCCATCAACAATGACTGTGAAGTCTTCACTGACTGTATAGAAAATCACATCATCTATGTCTTTCCTGAGAGGTAACATTCTATAGGCATCTAGGGCAGTGTTTCTCAAGTCCAGCCCCAACAGGTTATGTTTTCAGGATTTACCTCAGATTAAATGGCTGTGGTCATTACAAAGGCAGTGAAACTGTTCAAATCACCTGTGCAAAATAATGTAAAGTCTGAAAACATGACCTGTTGGGGCACCTTGAGGACTGGAGTTGAGAAACACTGATCTAGGGTATATTGCTGTTATTTATTCATAATAAAAACAGACCTCTCAAAAGGGAACAGGAGGTAGCCACATGCATGCATGGGTGCATAGTATGTAAAGTATTGGCTTTAGATTTCAAGTCCTTAGTTAACACAGTTATTGTTTTTTTATGCTTGTTGTCTAATAAGAAATGGTGAGAACAGTAATTGGTATTTTAAGAGTGCGTGAGATTCACTCAGCGATGATCAATAAAGTACAATTAAAAGGCAAAACAATGCAATCACAGTTATCCAAGCTTATCTCATACACAGAGAAAAGATGTTGTGCTAAGTGCAAAAAAAGGTCAAAGTGCAATGCAATAAAAAAGCCATTAATATAATTAACCAACTTCACAATATAGGAACTTACCGCACAACTTGATGAATACTTTTTCAAGTTACTTGGCCAAAAGCTTTAAACGAATGCTTCTTTCAAAGTGTAAAAGCAATTCAACATCCTATCTCTTATCAGTTCTTTTCATTTTTTTATTTTATTAAATTAGTTTGTACTTGTACCCACTTATGACTCTGTCGTGATTTTTTCATGCTGTAAGATGTAAAATAACAGCCATAGAGAAACAACAAACCCTCTGAAAGTTTTTATTATTTTTTTTTGTTACACAAAACACATGCATACACTGTTAATTGCAAAGCTTCTGACTGATACAGATGTGGATCATGACAATATGTTTATCTTTACAGGTACAGGAGTAACAGTGGGGAAGCAGAGAAACATTTCCAGCCTATTTGACTTGTCAGCTGATCATAGACGGTGGTGTCTCAAGGGTATCCGTTCCAATTGCTAACACTGAAATAATATAATATTTTCTCTTCTTTTAAGTTAAAGTCTGAGCACATTTTATTTATTTTAGGTACTTATATAACACTAACAATGTATGCAGCATTATCTATACACTGTATTGTCAAAAGTATTGTGACACCTGCCTTTACACGGGAAAAGATAACCACCGCTCAAGGACAGTCCTTCAAATCGAATGCTCCTACTCCTGTTTTTAGCTCATGCTATGAGTAAGCACTAGGCATAGTGCGAAACGCGTCAGCTTTGTGCCCCCCCTATTCTGCTTTGCCGTGTTTTGGATTGATGTGATTCCTGCTTTTTAAATAAATTAATCGAATTTTATCTCTTCCTGGTGTGCGGCTGTCCGGAGTTCTTCCTGATTTTTAATCACCTGCCTTTACACACACATGAACTTTAATGGCATCCCGGTCTTAGTCCGTAGGGTTCAATATCGAGTTGGCCCACCCTCTGCAACTATAACAGCTTCAACTCTTCTGGGAAGGCTGTCCACAAGGTTTAGGAGTTTGTCTATGGGAATGTTTGACCATTCTTCCAGAAGCTCATTTGTGAGGTCAGGCACTGACCTTGGACGAGAAGGCCTAGCTTGCAGTCTCCGCGCTAATTCATCCCAAAGGTATTCTATTGGGTTGAGGTCAGGACTCTGTGCAGGCCAGCCAACTTCCTCCACCCCAAACTCACTCATCCATGTCTTTATGGACCTTGCTGAATACAGGTTCTGCTTAATTTTATTAACTCAAGTCCAAAAAGCAAAATAAAGCATATGGCTCTTTCAACTGGATGCACTAATTACATTTTTATTTAACCTTACAGAGATCCCATAAGGAGAGCATACCCTTTTTTACCACAGTGGATATATCGGAAATGTGATAGGGATAACAATTTTTTCAAGAGATTTTGAAATAATAGAAGCCACCATATAATTTTATGGGGTTGCTTTACTAAAGTCAAATGAGCTGTTCAATTTGCAAGGGAATTTTCCCTTAGCTTAGTAAATGAGGGGAAGCTCTGCTGACTTCCATCATCTAATAATGTGCAAGCAAAAATATATATATTTTTTTCCCCCTTGCATGGGATTGAGAAATGTTTTGCAAAGGGTGTTTTCACCACATCCAATAAGCTAATGGAAAATGTGTTGCATAGTGAACAGTCTATTTGCTTTTAGTAAATTAACACTGATATGTCAGGAATAAAGTTCAAAGTGATGCCAGAGAATTATTTCACCTTTCATTTTCCTTTACAACCTCTTTACTCTCTAACTAGGTACAACTTATCACAATGTTGGTGAAGGGCTTTTGTACTTGGGCATTGTTATCAAATGCTGCCTTTTGCATTCAAATGCAGTACTTCTCAAATGGATTAGTTTGAGTCCAAATTGCAGCAAAAGTTTGTGTTTGACCGGCTTTGCCTGCACTGCAAATCAACAGGACATGCCCTATTCAAAGAAATATATAGCAAGTCAATCACAGCTTCATATCTGTCATCCACCCTGCACCTTTGAAGTTGATTGGACTCTGTTAACCTGTGTTTCATGCACTGTACCTTTCAAACACATATCAAATGCCACAAAACAATGCAGATCTACTAGGAATTCAGTGGAAACATGAGTACTCACAGAATGCAAGTCAAATCAAAATGTAACTTTTGCCTTAGATTACTCCATGTGTATCAAGAAATCATTGCTATTGTAGTTGACCTTTGCAAGTAAGCTTTCTTCCCCTGTTTTGAAGGCTGTTGATCTAGGAAGCCACAAAGTCTTTTGTAAACAATATATGTCAGTAATGTCAGTAAACAAAGACCTCTAGAATTCCTATATTTGTCCAAACTGCTGACCACAGGTCTCTGGCAAGCTTGTTAGTTCACTGTTATGTCTAAAGCGCCAATACTAAATAATAAACATACCATAGTTGAAAAAGTAATTTAGTGCACACGCTTATTAAGAATAAAATAATAACAAAAAATAAATGTGGCTGCTTTGTAACCAGTTCAAGAATGTGTATAAAGCTAATAATGGGAAATTTGTATATACTGTACAGTAAGTAATAATTCAAAAATAAACCTTGTAGTAGACTGATTTTTCTTTCAGTGTACAGACTTTCGGTTCTTTAAATTAGCATTGAATAAGTACTCAGAGTGACTCATTGTAATGAAATGTTTCGTTATATGATATATAACATTTACAATATTAAACATTCACGCTTCATTGTAATTTTTAAAAATGCTAAGTTTTGCTTCGGTTAGATATTAAACAACAATACAACCAAATGCATTAGTGTTGCTTAACAAATATAAAGTTATGATGATGATTTTAATAATGATATTGGTAATGACAACAAGGACAAGTAGGCATGAGTTGATTGGTCTGGTGAAATCCAGATTTATGGTGGACCAGGGTGGCAGTATTAGTTTATTTTGGACCAGCATGAAGCATTGGTGGAAGATATTATTGACTAATTCCAATTAGTATTTTCATTTTTCATAGTTTCTTTTGCACAAAATAGTGCATTTCTCCCTATACAATTCCAAGCTAACACAACCACATTTACCAAGCTAAGGGAAATCAACCCCTGTATCTGATCTATATGCCCTTCACAATCAAACAAAGGCATCACTGCAAGGTTTTCTAGCACATTTATTAATTAATTATGGAAGACAATGTGAAAAATATAGTTTTTCCACCTCAACTAGATAGGCTATTATATAGGCATGAGATGCTCTGAAATAAAAAATTTTGGCCAATTCTGGGGTTTATTTTTTGATCATTTCATGAATAGAGAATGTGTTTTATTTTTTAATAAAATGTATCTTTAATCATTTTTATTGGATGATTGTGTTTTTAAATCTACAACCATTAAAGTCCAACAAACCCCTATAACTAGCAATATGGGTCTGCACATCATTATTATCTGCACTATTTTGCAACCAACAAGGAAATATTTTTACAGGGTATCAATCTGCGGGTACAATAATTTTAAATGTACAGAGTAAGCACACCACATAACAAGAATGCTTTTGCAGTAAAGGTGTATTCAGTTGTTGTGAGTAAAACACCTGGACCAAATAGTCTACATCCACAGGTCATCAAAGAGTTAAACACTGTTATTTCTAAGCCATTGTTTCAAATTTTTAGACACGTTTTAATGACTGGTGTAGAATCACTGGATTTGCATAAGGCCAATGTGCTGTTTATATTTAAGGTTCAGTGTTGGAACCTTTACTTTTTAACCTATTTATAAATGACATAAAGCAGTGTTTCACAACCTTTTTACAATCAAGACACCCTTTAAAAATATGCACAATCTCGAGGCACCCCATTCTAAAATGTAAAAAAAACTAAACTAATAGTTTTACATAATGCAGCAACCTCCACATATGTAGGACACCCAACGATAGAAGTGATTTATTCTTCTAAGGCACCTCTGGTACTGACTAGTGTTTCTCTTCTCCATCAGTTTCTCGCCCTCACTCAGCTAATGTAACCCCAGTACTGATGGAGAGGGGCAATGAAGGGGCAAACAAGGAGGCTGTTCAGGTGTCCAACATCCTCCTTATCAACCTATGATGCCATTGATTGTTAGGACGCCGGCGGCCAGCTGTTTTTTTTAATTAAAAAAAGGAAAAAAACCAAGCAACGCATCTGAGGCCAGAAACTATAACCACCCACATCTTTAAGTCATAAAGATGGAAAAAATTACGTAGTTATGCTGTTAGTTCTTCCATTCTTAGAAGATTATTCAACTCAGACAACCATTCTGTTATAAAAAGTGCTAGTTGGGATCTCCAGTGCCTTTCTATAACTTCCCTAGCAGCCACTAAGAAAAAGCTGAAAATTCCATATATTTCAAAATAAAGATTCCAAAGAACTGGAAAAAAGTGAAGGGTCTATAGGGATAGTTTGTAAAACATAAAGAATTTGCGGTAAATTATACATTTTTAATAGTGTCATCTCCCCGAATCAGGAATGCTTCAGAGTTCACCAGTCATTAAGTTTACTGTTTAAAAAAAGACAGAGGAATTTTATAATTTAAATCATGAAGATCATCATGCTTAGATGGAATTTGCTGGAATTTGTATTCCTAAATACTTGATTGCTTTTCAATTTCCATAAAAAAGGAAAGGAGTCGCGTAAACTGACAATGATGGAATCTGATATAGAGAAATGTAAGACCTCGGTCTTATGCATGTTTAACTTAAAATGACTATGCTGTCTGAAAGGTGTAAATTCACGTATGAGTTCAGGAAAGGCCACAGATGTATTTGATATATATAATAATAGATTGTCGCATATAGACTAAGCTTAATCTCATGTCATCTTATTATAAGCCCTTGAATAGAGTTGTTGGAGCTGATGGCATTTGCCAAGTGCTCCATTGTCAAAACATAAAGTAAGGGCGAAAGTGGGCAACTTTGACATGTGCCATTATAAGTATGAATAGAGTCAGAGAGCATACCCTTAATCTTAACTCTAGTAGAGGGTGAATCATAAAGGGCCATAGTTTTAATCAACAAGCCCAATGATATACCAATCTGTAAAAGGGAGGCGGAGATGAAATCCCACAAAATGCAGTCAAGCGACTTCTCAGCATTGACTGCAAGAAGACATAAGAGAATTTTTTTTTCCTAGTATAATAAATAAAGTGATTGTTTTAATGATATTGTCCTTAGCCCTCTCTATCAGGGACAGGCCCGACCTGGTCTAGTTAAATAAGGGAAGGTATATAAGACCAAAATCTAAGTGCAATAACTTTTGCATATATTTTTAAATCTAAATTGATAAGGGAAATGGGTCTGTAACTACTGCAATATGCTGGATGTTTGTTAAATTTTGCAATAACAGTTATGTGGGCTACTTTAGAGTGCTGTGGAAAAGGACACATCTCTGCGATGGAATCAAATGCCCCTTCCATAACTGGAGACAGTTAAACTGAAAATTTTAAATAAAAATGTGAAGCAAAGCCGTCCGAACCAAGACTTTTCCTGGACAGAATAGATTTAATTACAGAGGCTATTTCAATGGCCTTGAATGGCTTCAAAAGTTCCTAGATAGTATCAACTGATAGAATTAGAAGAGCAGTGACTGAATATAATGTGATAACGAAGTTATAGATGAACAATCAGAGGTATCTATAGAGGTAACTGAAATATTGTATAAGGATGAGTACTATAATTTGAAAGCTCTGACTATGGCTTTAGAAGTATATACCAACCCCGTAGAAGGGAATGATACCTTGGAGACATATGTTCAGGACTGTTGAAGCCTGATCAATCAAGCTAAGAACAGATCATTCTTGTTGCCAAATTTGTGCATATGACGGCTAGCTAATTCTCGATGCCACATATATGATTTCATCTACTCAGTTCTATGCACTTAAATAAAATTTTGCCTGCTCTGTTTGCATACCCCAGAGCCTGCACTTCTGCCTGGCATGCTTTCACTGTGGAGACCATATCATTATGCAAGGATGCTTTAAGTGAAATAAGCATGTCTTCCAGCATAGTATCGCAGATGGGTTGCCCTGTGGCCAGAAAGTGTTGATAGGATCCATTACTGTGGAAGCATTAGTGACTTGTGAGGCCTGTGGCCCACTCACTTCCATGTCTGGGTCCAAGTGTCTGCTACAGGGGGAGGCCATGCACGGTTTGGAGTTTGCTGGAATCTGGGTTGTTGGAGTGGAGGCGCTGGAGGATGACCCACTGTGTAGGGGCTGCTGTGAAGTGCCATTCCGCTGGAGATTAAGTCCCTGTCCTGGGCTGTGACCTGTTTTCTCATCCGTGAGGAGCGGGTGCTGCTGCCATTTTGCTGTAGCCCTCGGGGGGAACTGAGGAAAAGAAACCAGACAGCTTGCAGGGCCATTGTGCTGTGCCTCCTGGGTCTGATGGACGTGGATGGGACCAAGTGGAATCAAATGCTTCCTGGGAGATCAAGAAGGAATCTTTTTTCCCTCGCTGGAGTGGTGGCACTAGATGGACTTCTGTCTTTTTTTTACCTGACTATTTATTTAACCATGTAACTACACTATCACCAAAAGTATTGAGATGCCAGCCTTTACACGTACATGAACTTTAATGGCATCCCAGTCTTATTCCGTAGGGTTACATTTTGAGTTGGCCCACCGTTTCCAGTTATAACAGCTTCAACTCTTCTGGGAAGGCTGTCCACAAGGTTTAGGAGTCTGTCAATGGGAATGTTTGATCATTCTTCCAGAAGCGCATTTGTGCTTCAACAGCTAAAGCTCAAATTTACACATACATCTTTCTATCTTCAGAAAATCAATATAGCTCTGTGAACTCAAAGTGATTGGTACACTATTAAAACATAGAAAGGAAAACACAATAAGGGAGCCCCCAAAGCTGCATAACCCAAAAGTATACAAAAAACACAGGAAGTTTCCCCAGGGTTTTTTTAGCAGCAGAGAATTTGTATAAAGGTGGTTGATGTAAAAAAATCATTTATTTAACCATTTAAGGACCGCCTCATGCCGATATACGTCGGCAGAATGGCACGGCTGTACGTGTCTCTTTAAGAGCCCAGCCGTGGGTTGCGGGTGCGCCGCCGGCAGTGCGCTCGCGACCCGGTCCTGAGCTCCGTGACCGCGGGACCAGCTGACCCGATTGCTGCTGGTGTCCCGCGATCGGGTCACAGAGCTGAAGAATGAGGAGAGGTCTGTGTAAACAAACCTCTCCCCGTGCTTCTTACTGAGCCTGTCACTGATCGTCTGTTCCCTGTCATAGGGAAAGACGATCAGTGATGTCAGACGCAAAGCCGCGCCCCCTACAGTTAAAAAAATACACACACATACACTTAACCCCTCCCCGCCCCCTAGTGGTTAACTCCTTCACTGCCAGTGTCATTTACACAGGAATCAGTGCATTTAAATAGCACTGATTGCTGTAAAAATGACAATGGTCCCAAAAATGTGTCAAAAATGTCTGATGTGTCCACCATAATGTCGCAGTCACAATAAAAATTGATGATCGCCACCATTACTAGTAAAAAAAAAAATATTAATAAAAATGATATAAAACTATCCCCTATTTTGTAAACACTATAACTTTTGCGCAAACCAATCAATAATCGATAATTGCGATTTTTTTTTACCAAAAATATGTAGAAAAATATGTATCGGCCTAAACTGAGGAAAAAAAATGTTTTTTTATATATTTTTTGGGGATATTTATTATAGCAAAAAAGTAAAAAATATTGCATTTTTTTCAAAATTGTCGCTCTATTTTTGTTTATAGCGCAAAAAATAAAAACCGCAGAGGGGCTCAAATACCACCAAAAGAAAGCTCTATTTGTGGGAAAAAAAGGACACCAATTTTGTTTGGGAGCCACGTCGCACGACCGCGCAATTGTCAGTTAAAGCGATGCAGTGCCGAATCACAAAAAGGGGCCTGGTCCTTTGGCTGCAAATTGGTCCGGGGCTTAAGTGGTTAACAGACAATAATAATTTCAAATGAACAATGATAAATCATCCATATAGGCGGTGCGACACAAAAACAAACATGGAACATCACTCATAGCAAAAAACACTCGATGTACAAGCATGGTTTGCCAATTGTATTTGTAACATATGTATCCACATGAAAAACCCTGATGCATTTCGACCCTTGCGATTTCCGGTCTCTTCAGGGGGATTTATATTCTAGGAAAATGTCAAAATATCTAATTAAAGGCTTTGGACAATATAAAGAATATATATAGGTTTAGCATTTCAAATTGAGCAAAATTATATCTCCATGCACATAGAGGTATAGTTACCAATGGGTGGATGAAAACATGGGGATGTATCGCACAAACCAGCATTGCAGGATTGTAGTTGTCCAGTGATCCCATCGCTGCTGCATGTCCCCCCGCGTCCTTCGGGTGGGTGAATAGTCCACCGAGCTTGCAGGGGGCCACGTTCTGGGACCCCGAGAGGAGGATGGGGGGTAAAACACCTGCAGATGGACATGCAAAGACTTTTTGTAAGTTGTCATTAAATAATGTTGGGGGGAGTATATAGAAGTGCTTGGCAGCTGTAGGCTGGTTTTTACTTGGTCATTAATGGATTCATATTATAGAAAAATTAAGTTAGTTATACATAACATGGCGTAGTTTATTCGTTGGTTGGATTGATTATAAGAGGGATTAGCTAACAGTGAAAAGAAGGTGGGTGAGGGATGGGGTGTGGTAATGTGATTAGTGAAGTGAAAGTGCATGATGTGGGGTAGACTGATGATGGGACAATAAAGGTGTGAAAGTGAAAACAAAAACAAAAAAGCTACTAAAAACTAAAAAACAAATATTAAAAGTGTAAAAGTGAAAAGTGTGGGCAACTAGAGAGTGGGTGTGAGTGTGGTGTGCCTAAATTGATGGGGGGGGGGGATGTGTGTGTGTGTGGCGTGAAAAGGGAAGGGGGGGATGATTAAATAAGATGGTGAAAGTGAGATGGATTAGGGTGCCAAACCACAAGTGATATGACACTGAATACGTATATAGTAAAGTAAGAGGATAAGACTAAGGTTATATTACAAAAGGATAATATTGTATAGGTTTAAAAGCAATGTTAGAAAATGAAAATAGATGGGTGTAACATAAGTACAAAGATTAGCCAGTCAAAAGCGTTCCAAAAGCAGCACTTACCAAGCACTCCATCAGTCTTGTATTAGTGTATGACAGCATTGACAGGGAACACCTCAGGATCTCCTGGGAGCTGTGGGGTTTTAAAGTGTCTGCATGATTTGTCCATTGTCTGCAGGTGTCAGGCCCCACCCAATCCACCCTCCCACAGGTCTGCGGCACCAAAATGGCATTGTCCGTGTGGTCCCCTCTGCGTTTCAGAAGGCATGAGCCCTGGCTTAAGCCATCGCCTCCGATGCAAAAGCGCAACGTCACTGACAGTCCGGTGGCGATCATGGGATGCCGCCGGCAGGGGGAAGGCCCCCCCACAGTGGCCCAAAAAGCAGATCTGTGGGAGGGTGGATTGGGTGGGGCCTGACACCTGTAGACAATGGACAAATCATGCAGACAATTTAAAACCCCACAGCTCCCAGGAGATCCGGAAGTGTTCCCTGGTAATGCTGTCATACACTAATACAAGACTGATTGAGTGCTTGGTAAGTGCAACTTTTGGAATGCTTTTGGAATGCTTTTGGAACGCTGGCTAATCTTTGTACTTATGTTACACCCATTTATTTTAATTTTCTAACATTGCTGTTTAACCTATACAATATTATCCTTTTGTAATATAACCTTAGTCTTATCCTCTTACTTTACTATATACGTATTCAGTGTCATATCACTTGTGGTTTGGCACCCTAATCCATCTCACTTTCACCATCTTATTTAATCACCCCCCTTCCCTTTTCACTCCACACCCCCCCCCCCCCATCAATTTAGGCACTTCACACTCACACCCACTTTCTAGTTGCCCACACTTTTCACTTTTACACTTTTAATATTTGTTTTTTTGTTTTTAGTAGCTTTTTTGTTTTTGTTTTCACTTTCACACCTTTATTGTCCCATCATCAGTCTACCCCACATCATGCACTTTCACTTCACTAATCACATTACCACACCCCATCCCTCACCCACCTTCTTTTCACTGTTAGCTAATCCCTTTTATAATCAATCCAATCAACGAATAAACTACGCCATGTTATGTATAACTAACTAAATTTTTCTATAATATGAATCCATTAATGACCAAGTAACAACCAGCCTACAGCTGCCAAGCACTTCTATATACTCCCCCCAACATTATTTAATGACGACTTAGAAAAAGTCTTTGCATGTCCATCTGCAGGTGTTTTACCCCCCATCCTCCTCTCTGGGTCCCAGAACTTGGCCCCCTGCAAGCTCGTGGACTATGCACCCACCCGGAGGACGCGGGGGGGGGACATGCGGCAGCGATGGGATCACTGGACAACTACAATCCTGCAATGCTGGTTTGTGTGATACATCCCCATGTTTTCATCCACCCATTGGTAACTATACCTCTATGTGTATGGAGATATAATTCTGCTCAATTTGAAATGCTATACCTATAAATATTTTTTATATTGTCCAAAGTCTTTAATTAGATATTTTGACATTTTCCTAGAATATAAATCCCCCTGAAGAGACCGGAAATTGCAAGGGTCGAAATGCATCAGGGTTTTTCATGTGGATACATATGTTACAAATACAATTGGCAAACCATGCTTGTACATAGAGTGTTTTTTGCTATGAGTGATGTTCCATGTTTGTTTTTTGTGTCGCACCACCTATATGGATGATTCATCATTGTTCATTTGAAATTATTATTGTCTGTTAAATAAATGATTTTTTTTTTACATCAACCACTTTTATACAAATTCTCTGCTGCTAAAAAAAACATGGGGAATCTTTCTGTGTTTTTTGTACTATTAATACATTATCAAGATAAAAACAAACATGTTCATGTGACCCCTAACCAATATACTATCCAATTAACCCTGGCATAAAACATAAAAGCTTCAAATAAGATTGCATAATGCTCTTTGCATATGCAAATTAATTCATATTTCAAACAGAATAAGCCCTTAGTCCTCATTTTGTTCTAACTGCAACCATTTTTGCCAGATTTAAAATTGAATAAATTTAAGTCAATACTAATGAATACTTGGATTCATTAAGTATCACCATTGATTTTGCAATATGAAAAGCAGATTCTTTTTCTGCCTCTTATATTCACTCTTTATTTAATCGTGTGGTGTCAAATTGTGGGAAATATCTTTTTTTTTAAAAGTACATTATATACATAAATCCTTGTGCTGCAAGCTCAGTTGGAATGCAAAACATTAAGTAATTTGAGCAGGTTATAACCCGTGTAAAGCTGACACATAGTTCCACAAAGCATTCACTGTACAAGAAAGGAAAGGGGGCTTTAGACAGGTAGGATGGCCTAAAAGTGCTAGAACATATCTAACAACAAAAATAACCCACAGTCATATGATTAATTGGTCAAATGTGCAATCTAGTAAAAAAAAAACAGAAGCCAATAAATATGTGAAGAAATCTAAGGTTTAATATATACAACATCCAGTCAGACAAGGCAGGTTTTGAATGTACTGTCAAGAATGCATACATTTCTGTGCATGCTATGTTAGATTGGTGATTAACCAAGTACTGTATAAAAAAATAAATGGACTAATGGTCAGAATTTCTGCATCTTGTGTCTACACTAAAGGTGCCCAAATTAGTAACACCAGTTAAGGCTTCTGGGGGAAACAATTTGATTTATTGAGTAACCTTGTTATTGGTAGTGGTCCCCCCTATTAAGCTGGCACAAAAGTATTTCCAGTGCTCCTCCTTGAACCTTCCTACTGGCTATACAAGAATGGTCACTTGATGCAATCATCTGTGTTTAGGGACCTGGCAAGAGCAGAAACTCATTCTTTTTTTGGTTTGAATTACAAAATTAAGCCTCAAAGCAAGCTGCTATGCTGTTCAGTCTCTTTAGATAACTTACAGTTCTCTTGAAATCCTTTATCACGTACTAAATATTTATTTGTAAAACAAATATTTTATATAGCTAGCGAAAACCAGAGATACAGTTTTAACAAATTAGGATTAAACTAAAATAAAATTGACCACAAAAAAAAAGAAAGCATGTGTTTTACCTTTTAAATTGGTTGTATACCCTTTTTGTATATTTTTACCTACAGGTAAGCCTATAATAAGGCTTACCTGTAGGTAAAAAGGAATATCTCTTAAACCTGTACGGCTTAGGAGATATTCACATTGCATGCAGCAGAGTGACGTCATCACTTTGCACTCACAGCACAGGAACCGCGAACTCTGAAGACTCTCCAAAGGGAAAATGTCAGCTCCTTCGGCAGAGACTGGGATCAGATGCCGAAGCCTTGTTCTAAGGTAAGTATTTCATAATGAGCTAGTATGCAGTGTCTTATAGGTTTTTACAGGTATTCTCATTATGCCTTTGCCTTACAGGTTTTTTTATTTTATTTTCTATTACTTATTTTTTTTGTTGTGCGGGTATACAACCACTTTAAATTAGCATTAGACTCTCTAAAAAATTGAGCAGATTCAATGTTTTAGACCACCTGTGTGTTTTATGTGCATTTTTGATGTGGTGTAATAAAAATAAAAATAAATACTGCTTGCTTGAACTGCTGTTTTGAATAGTCTACCAGAGATGTACATCCTTTGTTGTTGGGTTTACGTGATGTCTTCTTATATGCATACTATTCCTTTTATCATTATGATGGATTGCCTTTGTAATCTTCGTTCTTGTTACACTGTTTAACCCGGCTGCGCCTGCGTTATCTTCTGCTTTACCTGTTGTATCATGGACTAAAGCCAATAAAAGTTTATTTAATTTTGATAATATCAAACAGAAAAGGATTTTTTTTCCGCGCTATGGACAATGGGATACAATTTTGTTGTTAAGCTGCTGCTCCCAATAAAACTACCACCGTGGTGGAGTTAGAACTGAATAATAAGAAGGAAATGGGTGTGGCGATGCTTAATTTTGGGTGATGTGTGTTCCTTTAAATATGCCTCAACTAGTTATACAAATGTTATATTGTGAACATTAGCAATAATAAAAAAGGAAACAAACGTATAAGAAAAAATGTAAATAAATTGTACCCAGCTCTATGGTAAATGTGTGGTATTGATTCCTTTAATATAAATCATAAACACTGTAAACATTAAACTAGCACCATAGCAAATACATAATGTACAATAAAGTGACTGTGTTGTGCTTGCAATATTTCATTAATATCTGTGAAGAATACATTTCAATAAGGAGACGTGCTAAAAAACAAAAAAAAAAGAGTCCATATTTCAATAGCAATTGAATTCACAGTCCTACGATGTGTTGGTGGTTTTCACACGTGTTCCCCCTTCTCCACCTCACTCGCCAAAACTTCTCCCCTTACTAGGGTTAAACCAGCATTCACAGCACTATGTGGCTGTACACATTATGATAATGTGTACAGCCACGTAATGCTTTGAATGTTGGTTTACCCTTAGTATAGTAAGGGAAAAAAAATAGGTAAATGAGGTGGAGAAGGGGAACACGTGTGAAAACCACCAATACATCATAGGACTGTGAATTCAAATGCTATTGAAATATGGACACATTTTTTGATTTTTTTTAGCACTGTATTGAAATGTATATTGTATCATAGCACAGGTCACTATCTTCATTGATGTTAATTAAATATTTCCAGGACAGCACAGTCACTTTATTTCACATTATAGGGTTGGGTACAATTTATTTAAAGGGTTTCTTATACATTTGTTTTCTTTTTTATTATTGCTAATGTGCACAATATAATGTTTGCCCTCAGCACAACTAGTTGAGGTGTATTTAAAGGAAACACACACCACCCAAAATTATGCAGCGCCACACCCATTTCTTTCTTATTATTCAATTTTGATAATATACCCTCGCTATGAACATGTGTTCAAATCTCTGTGTATTTGTGACGAAATCAGATCAAAATTAAATGAATGTGAATATGAAGCTGCAAATATGGCCTTATGGATCAATATTAAAAATAAACCAAGCGCTGCTTCTATGCTGTACAATCAATACCTGGGTTCTTTCTAACAAGACAATGTGCAATTACCTCAGAAATTAACTCATATATATCTGTGCACAAGCACTAAATATTTTTTAATATTGACTGAAAATTTATTGATTTAAAAAAAAATCCTGCTTACTGCATCTTTGGAGTGCTTTCACGTGTCATATAGAGGTTTATTATAGCATACCTAAAATGCATTTAAAATGTTCCTTTAAGGCAACACTCCTAAAAACGCAGCACAAAGATATGAGCCCTTATTTTATTTGGCTGTTGCATGCTTCTCATAGTACAATAAACTATTGAGAGCAGTCATTTAGACAGCATCAGCTTTTTCATATATGGCTGTATGATTGATGCTTTCACCTCTGCAGCACTTAGTCAGGGACATGTATTCTGCGGTTCTTTATTGTTTTTTTTTGTTATCTATTTATTTACAAAATCAAAAAATATAAAGCATATCCTCCTTGTTTCAGTTACTTGAACTGTGAATAGTTTTGGTAGTATATTCTTAGGAAGACAGAGGGACTATTTTTTATTTTTTTTACTTATGCTATATACAGATTTACAAGAAAAGGATAGTAATCTTATCCACACATGAAAATTGTTATCAATGGACAGGCTCTACATTTACAGAATTAGCAAATACAGTGCTGTGAAAAGGTATTAATAAGAAAGAGACTGCAAAAATGGCATCCATGGGAGAGTTCCAAGGCCAAAACCACTGCTGACAAATAAGAACACAAAGGCTCATCTCACATTTACCAAAAAAAAAATCTTGATTATCCCCAATTTTTTTAGGCAAATATTCTGTGGACTGATGAGACAAAAATTTTACTTTTTGGAAGGTGTGCATCCCGTTACGTCTGGCGTAAAACGAATACAGCATTTCATAACAAGAACATCATACCAACAGTCAGACATGGGGGTGATGGTCTGGGGATGCTTTGCAGCTTCAGGACCTGGACGACTTACCATAATTGATGGAACCATGAATTCTGAGCTCTACCAGAAAATCCTAAAGGAGAATGTCCGGCCATCAGTTCGTGACCTCAAATTCAAGCGCACTTGGGTTATGCAGCAGGACAATGATCCGAAATACAACAGCAAGTCCACCTCCAAATGGGTCAAACAAAGCAAAATTTTGGTTTTGGAGTGGCCTAGTCAAAGCCCGGACGTAAATCCAATTGAGATGCTGCATCATGAGCTTACACAGGCCGTTCATGCTGAAAAACCCTCCAATGTGGCTGAATTAAAACAATTCTGCAAAGAAGAGTGGGCCAAAATTGCTCCACAGCAATGTGAAAAACTCATAGCCAGTTATCGCAAACGCTTGATTGCAGTTGTTGCCGCCAAGGGTGGCAAAACCAGTTATAAGGTTTAGGGGCAATTACTTTTTCACATAAAGCCAGGCAGGCTTGGACAGCTTTTTTGCCTTAATAAATGAAACCATCATTTAAAAACTGCATTTTGTATTTACTTGGGTTATCTTTGTGTAATAATAACATTTGTTTGATGATCTGAGTAATTTAAGAGTGACAAATAAGCAAAAAAACAGAAAGGGGCAAATACTTTTTCACAGCATTGTAGTAGCATAGAGCGTGGATGAGGGGATATGCAAATTATCTGCATTCTATAGGGGGCAGCAAATTGTAACACCACCTCTGAGAAAAGATCTATTAATAACCAGTCAATCAACTATTATTGCAAATAGTTTTCCGCTAATAATGAGAAGCACGCCAATTTATCAATTTAATAAAAATAATAAAAAAGTAAAAGTCTCACTAGCATTTTCTAAGTCTGATCAAAGGTTAACTTTGGGGACACTACTGAGGTTTGCTCTGAAGAAGAGGATATGTTCTCCAAAATGCGTTAACTGCTATTATGACATCCATTTGAACCAAAAGAATTAGTTTACATGTTAGACACTTCAGTTCCTTGGTTGACATACAATGCTGTCACTGGCTTTTTATTTTGTGAGTATGTACTATTTTTATTTTATTCTAAGGGGGTGTGGTTAATGCATCAGGTGTTTGTGCCCTTTTGTTTTTCTTTATGGAGACACTACCCCTACACGAAGTGCAGCTGTTATGCCATGACTGAATTCATTTCTTTTGATACTTAGTATAGTAGTTCTAAGCAATGAGATCATGGTATATTCTCATGGTCTGGTCCCCCTGTTAAAGATTTATTACTATATTTATTCAGAAGTAACTATTGCAGGTTAGGGATGAGCCGAACACCCCCGGGTTCGGTTCGAACCAGAACCTTCGAACGGACCGAAAGTTCGCGCGAATTTTCGAACCCTATACGTTATAATGGACGCGAACGTTCGAAATCAAAAGTGCTAATTACAACGGCCAATATGCATGTTAATGTCATAAAACAGGTTTGGGGACCCGGGTCCTGCCCCAGGGGACATATATCAATGCAAAAAGAACTTTTAAAAACTAACGTTTTTTCGGGAGCAGTCATTTTAATGATGCATAAAGTGAAAAAAAAAAAGTGAAATTTTCCTTTAAATATGGTACCTGGGGGGTGTCTAAAGTATGCCTGTGAAGTGGCATGTGTTTCCCGTGTTTAGAACTGTCCTTGCACAAAATGACATTTGTAAAGGAAAAAAAGAAGCCATTTAAAACCACTTGCGGCTTTAGGTTTGTTCTTAAGTAGAATCTGAACAGGTACATTATGAAGTGTAGCTCCATCCAAAAAAATCTATTTTTAAGCTTTTTGGAGAACATAGGGAGGGGTTATCACCCCTGTAACATTTGCTGTCTTTGCACATCTGTTCAGAACATGTCACCTCACTTTCCGTCCCAATGACAAATGTTTTTGGAAAAGTGGGGTTTTAATTGAAACAAGGATTGGTGATAAAGTATCAGTAGAGAGGAGATACCTTTTTCCCAAATTAAATCTAACAGGATAGAATTTCCCTTCCTAGGGGTAGATTTCCTCTCACTTCCTGTTTTCTCTTTCCATTTGCAAGTAGGAGTCGTTTGTAAGTTGGATGTTTGAAAGTAGGGGCCTGGCGTATATACTCTGCAGAAATTTGCCCTATTAGATGTTGGTGTAGCCACAAGACTGGTGGGCACAGGAATGGGCCCTGCTATGAGTTAATAGATCAAGATTTGTAATTGCATGCACCTGTTGAACAGGGCAGAAAAATTGGGGGTGGTGGTGGTGGTGGACGGTGTTGCCACAAGACTGTAAGCTCTCACAGTTACTCTTGGTGGGCGCAGGAATGGGCCCTGCTGTGAGTTATTAGATCAAGATTTGTAATTGCAAGCACCTGATGAACAGGGCAGAAAAATTGGGCCTTTGGCGGTGGTGGTGGACGGTGTTGCCACAAGACTGTAGGCCCTCACAGTTACTCTTGGTGGGCGCAGGAATGGGCCCTGTTGTGAGTTATTAGATCAAGATTTGTAATTGCAAGCACCTGATGAACAGGGCAGAAAAATTGGGCCTTTGGCGGTGGTGGTGGACGGTGTTGCCACAAGACTGCAGGCCCTCATAGTTACTCTTGGTGGGCGCAGGAATGGGCCCTGCTGTGAACTATTAGATCAAGATTTGTAATTACCCGCCCCTGTTAAACAGGGGCTGAAAAATTGTGCCTTAGGCACTGGTGCTGGTGCCACAACACTGCAACCCGGCCCTCACAGATACTGTACTTGGAGCACAGCAGTCACACGTGTTGCGAAGCATGTTTTTAAAAAATTGTAAGTACCCGCCCCTGTTAAACAGGGGCTGAAAAATTGTGCCTTAGGCACTGGTGCTGGTGCCACAACACTGCAACCCGGCCCTCACAGATACTGTACTTGGAGCACAGCAGTCACACGTGTTGCGAAGCATTTTTTTAAAAAATTGTAAGTACCCGCCCCTGTTAAACAGGGGCAGAAAAATTGTGCCTTAGGCACTGGTGCTGGTGCCACAACACTGCAACCCGGCCCTCACAGATACTGTACTTGGAGCACAGCAGTCACACGTGTTGCGAAGCATTTTTTTAAAAAATTGTAAGTACCCGCCCCTGTTAAACAGGGGCAGAAAAATTGTGCCTTAGGCACTGGTGCTGGTGCCACAACACTGCAACCCGGCCCTCACAGATACTGTACTTGGAGCACAGCAGTCACACGTGTTGCGAAGCATTTTTTTAAAAAATTGTAAGTACCCGCCCCTGTTAAACAGGGGCTGAAAAATTGTGCCTTAGGCACTGGTGCTGGTGCCACAACACTGCAACCCCTCACAGAGACTGTACTTGGAGCACAGCAGTCACACGTGTTGCGAAGCATTTTTTTAAAAAAATTGGAAGTACACGCCCCTGTTAAACAGGGGCTGAAAAATTGTGCCCTAGGCACTGGTGTGGTGGCATGGATCATTGAGGAGGAGGAAGAGGATAGTCAGTGAACATAAGAGGACAGTCACTCAGCATCAGCATAGGCAGTCTTGAAGGGATGTGACATTAAAAATTATTCGGTTATATCCGCCTCAGGTGCCTGGTAGCTGGTGGTGATCCAAGACTGATTCATTTTGATGAATGTCAGTCGATCAACCGAGGCGGTGGACAGGCGCACCCTATGATCAGTCACAAATCCTCCAGCAGCACTGAATGTGCGTTCGGAAAGAACGCTGGAGGCAGGACAGGCCAGTAGCTCAATTGCATACTGTGCAAGCTCTGGCCAGTGATCCATCCTCAGGACCCAGTAAGCCAGAGGATTTTCGGTGGGAAAGGTGTCCAAGTCTGACCTTGCCCCAAGGTATTCCTGCACCATGTATATCAGACGCTGGCGATGGTTGCTGGAACCGATCATACCTTGGGGCTGCGGACTAAAAAATTGTCTGAACGCATCGGTCAGACGTCCAACTTCCCCACCGCTCCTTCTGCCACTGACCGAAGCCTCAGCAACTCGTCGCCCAGGACCAGGAGTTTGTAGCCTCCCAGTTTCTGGGAACGCGTTGCACAGACCTTTCTGCAAGGCCTCCCTGAGATGTCTCATCCTCTGCTCCCTCTGCGACGGCAAGATAAGGTCCGCAACCTTACCCTTGTACCGCGGATCAAGGAGAGTGGCCAGCCAGTAATGGTCCCTCTCCTTGATCCGAAGAACACGAGGATCCTTCCGCAGGCTTTGCAGGATCAGGGAGGCCATGCAGCGTAGGTTAGCTGAGGCATTCGGTCCGGAGTCTTCTGGGTCACTGAGGATGACATGATCGCCAGCCACCTCCTCCCAGCCACGTACAAGTCCACTGGCTTGTTGGGACTGTACATCATCCCTAAAAGACTGCTGCTGCTGATGCTGAGTGCCAGGCTCCACCTCCATGCTCACACAATCTCCTCCTCCTCCTCCTCCTCCTCCTCCTCCTCATCCTCTTCCTGTGTGATGGGTGGGACAGAAGGAACACTGTCCGGATAAAGTGGGCCTTGAGAGGCAAGGAAGTCCTCCTCTTCCTGCCTCTGTTCTGCCTCAAGTGCCCTGTCCATTATCCCACGCAGCGTATGCTCCAACAGGTGGACAAGAGGGACAGTGTCACTGATGCATGCACTGTCACTGCTCACCATCCTCGTGGCCTCCTCAAATGGTGAGAGGACAGTGCATGCATCCCTGATCATGCTCCACTGACGTGGGGAAAAAAAACCAAGCTCCCCTGACCCTGTCCTGGTGCCGTAGTCGCAAAGGTACTCATTGATGGCCCTCTGCTGCGTGTGCAGTCGCTGCAGCATGGCCAACGTTGAGTTCCACCTGGTGGGCATGTCAGATATTAGGCGGTTCTTGGGCAGGTTCAGCTCCTTTTGCAGCTCAGTCAGCCGAGCACTGGCATTATAAGATCGGCGGAAATGCACACAGACTTTCCTGGCCTGCCTCAGGACATCCTGTAAGCCTGGGAACCTGCCCAAGAACCGCTGCACCACCAGGTTGAGGACGTGAGCCATGCAGGGCACATGGGTGAGCTGCCCCTGTCGCAGGGCGGAGAGGAGGTTGGTGCCATTGTCAGAAACGACCATTCCTGGCTTAAGCTGACGTGGCGTCAACCACCTCTCGGCCTGCCCCTGCAGAGCTGCCAGAACCTCTGGCCCAGTGTGGCTCCTGTCCCCCAAACACACCAGCGCAAGCACGGCATGGCATCTTTTTGCCTGCGTACTTGCGTAGCCCCTTGTACGCCTACGGAGCACCGCTGGTTCCAAGGACAGAGCACTGGAGGAAGAAGAAGAGGAGGGGGTGGAGGAGAGAGGTGTGTCACAACCAGTAGCAGTAGTCGCGTTTTGGAGGCGTGGTGGCGGAACAACCTCCAACACTACTGCACCTTGTCCTGCATCCCTCCCAGCTGCCAATAGAGTGACCCAATGGGCCGTGAAAGAAAGGTACCGTCCCTGTCCATGCCTGCTGGACCATGAGTCAGCGGTAATATGCACCTTACCGCTGACCGCCCTGTCCAGCGAGGCATGGACATTGCCCTCCACATGCCGGTAGAGAGACGGAATCGCCTTCCGCGAGAAAAAGTGGCGTTTGGGAACCTGCCACTGAGGAACCGCACATTGAACAAACTCACGGAAGGGGGCCGAGTCTACCAACTGAAAAGGCAGCAGTTGAAGTGCTAGCAATTTAGCAAGGCTAGCATTCAACCGCTGGGCATGTGGATGGCTGGGAGTGTACTTCTTTCTACGGTCCAGCAGCTGGGGCAGGGAAATTTGCCTGCTGCAATCGGACGTCGGTGTACTGCAAGTACTTGGTTGTGACACACCGAATTCTACACCTTCAGTCCTCTCAGAGCAGCTTTCAGAGAGGACTGAAGGTGTAGTGGGGATGGAGATCCCAGCTGAGGAGGAGCAAGGAGAGGTCCGCTTAGTTCTTTGGTGTGGGTCTTTTATGTGTGCCTGCCAACGAGCTGCATGGCAGGTCGCCATATGTCTGGTCATGCTTGTCGTGCCCAAGCGGCTGATGTTTTGGCCACGCGAGATACGCTTGAGACAAATATTGCAAATAGCAGTGGTGCGATCTGCTGCACTCGTCTCAAAAAAGGCCCACACCAAAGAACTTTTCTGATAACGTGCAGAGGCAGCGCCCTGCACAGGCGGAGCTCTGCGGTGTTGTACAGTTGCTGTGCTGGCCTCTACCTGGCCTCCAGGGGGCATCCTGCCTCGTTGGACATGTGACGCCGCATCCTCCTCCTCCTCGTCCTCCTCCTCATCCTCTCTCCCTTGAGGCACCCACGTGGAGTCAGTGACCTCATCATCCCCTCCCTCTTCACCACTAGAGCAAACCTGGCAGTAAGCTGCAGCTGGTGGAACAGTACTGCCAGATTCCTCAAGCTGGGTATCGTCATCCGAGCCTTCGAATCGTTGGGCATCCTCCTGGAGCATGTACCCAACACTGTGCTCAAAGAGTTCGGGGGACTCCTCAGGAGGACATGGTGGGTCTAGGGAAGGGGTGGCTGATGATGCTCTGTCAGTACCCTGAGCCTGGGTGAGAGAGGATGAGGAGGATGAGGAGGGCTTGGTCATCCATTCTACCAAGCCTTCAGCATGATGCGGCTCCACATGTCCAGCTGCCGAAAACAAAGACGCGCGTGTCCCATGGCCACGTGCTGATGACGATGCACGACCACGTCCACGTCCACGGCCACGTCCACTAGAAACAGAGCCTGCCTGCCCTGTGTTCTTGGCTCTGCACGCTCTGCCTCCCCTTGGCGGTCTTCCAGCCATTGTAGTCGGTAGTCCTGTGGGTGCTGCTGAGAAGAAAATATAGGAGCTCTGTGTGATGCCACTAACACACTAGAAGTCCTATGGGTGCTTCTGCAAAGAAAATAGAGGAGCTCTGTGTGATGCCACTAACACACTAGAAGTCCTGTGGGTGCATATGCAAAGAAAATAGAGGAGCTCTGTGTGATGCCACTAACACACTAGAAGTCCTGTGGGTGCTTCTGCAAAGAAAATAGAGGAGCTCTGTGTGATGCCACTAACACACTAGAAGTCCTGTGGGTGCTGCTGAGAAGAATATATAGGAGCTCTGTGTGATGCCACTAACACACTAGAAGTCCTATGGGTGCTTCTGCAAAGAAAATAGAGGAGCTCTGTGTGATGCCACTAACACACTAGAAGTCCTGTGGGTGCTTCTGCAAAGAAAATAGAGGAGCTCTGTGTGATGCCACTAACACACTAGAAGTCCTGTGGGTGCTGCTGAGAAGAATATATAGGAGCTCTGTGTGATGCCACTAACACACTAGAAGTCCTATGGGTGCTTCTGCAAAGAAAATAGAGGAGCTCTGTGTGATGCCACTAACACACTAGAAGTCCTGTGGGTGCTTCTGCAAAGAAAATAGAGGAGCTCTGTGTGATGCCACTAACACACTAGAAGTCCTGTGGGTGCTTCTGCAAAGAAAATAGAGGAGCTCTGTGTGATGCCACTAACACACTAGAAGTCCTGTGGGTGCTTCTGCAAAGAAAATAGAGGAGCTCTGTGTGATGCCACTAACACACTAGAAGTCCTGTGGGTGCTGCTGAGAAGAATATATAGGAGCTCTGTGTGATGCCACTAACACACTAGAAGTCCTATGGGTGCTTCTGCAAAGAAAATAGAGGAGCTCTGTGTGATGCCACTAACACACTAGAAGTCCTGTGGGTGCTTCTGCAAAGAAAATAGAGGAGCTCTGTGTGATGCCACTAACACACTAGAAGTCCTGTGGGTGCTGCTGAGAAGAATATATAGGAGCTCTGTGTGATGCCACTAACACACTAGAAGTCCTATGGGTGCTTCTGCAAAGAAAATAGAGGAGCTCTGTGTGATGCCACTAACACACTAGAAGTCCTGTGGGTGCTTCTGCAAAGAAAATAGAGGAGCTCTGTGTGATGCCACTAACACACTAGAAGTCCTGTGGGTGCTTCTGCAAAGAAAATAGAGGAGCTCTGTGTGATGCCACTAACACACTAGAAGTCCTGTGGGTGCTTCTGCAAAGAAAATAGAGGAGCTCTGTGTGATGCCACTAACACACTAGAAGTCCTGTGGGTGCTGCTGAGAAGAATATATAGGAGCTCTGTGTGATGCCACTAACAAACTAGAAGTCCTGTGGGTGCTTCTGCAAAGAAAATAGAGGAGCTCTGTGTGATGCCACTAACACACTAGAAGTCCTGTGGGTGCTTCTGCAAAGAAAATAGAGGAGCTCTGTGTGATGCCACTAACACACTAGAAGTCCTATAGGTGCTTCTGGGAAGAAAATATAGAGGTGTGTGTGTGATGGGACTAACACACTTCAAGTCCTATAGGTGCTTCTGGGAAGAAAATATAGCTCTGTGTGTGATGGGACTAACACACTTCAAGTCCTATAGGTGCTTCTGGGAACAAAATATAGCTCTGTGTGTGTGATGGGACTAACACACTTCAAGTCCTATAGGTGCTTCTGGGAAGAAAATATAGCTCTGTGTGTGTGATGGGACTAACACACTTCAAGTCCTATAGGTGCTTCTGGGAACAAAATATTGCTCTGTGTGTGTGATGGGACTAACACACTTCAAGTCCTATAGGTTCTTCTGGGAACAAAATATAGCTCTGTGTGTGTGATGGGACTAACACACTTCAAGTCCTATAGGTGCTTCTGGGAACAAAATATAGCTCTGTGTGTGTGATGGGACTAACACACTTCAAGTCCTATAGGTGCTTCTGGGAACAAAATATAGCTCTGTGTGTGTGATGGGACTAACACACTTCAAGTCCTATAGGTTCTTCTGGGAACAAAATATAGCTCTGTGTGTGTGATGGGACTAACACACTTCAAGTCCTATAGGTGCTTCTGGGAACAAAATATAGCTCTGTGTGTGTGATGGGACTAACACACTTCAAGTCCTATAGGTGCTTCTGGGAACAAAATATAGCTCTGTGTGTGTGATGGGACTAACACACTTCAAGTCCTATAGGTGCTTCTGGGAAGAAAATATAGCTCTGTGTGTGTGATGGGACTAACACACTTCAAGTCCTATAGGTGCTTCTGGGAACAAAATATAGCTCTGTGTGTGTGATGGGACTAACACACTTCAAGTCCTATAGGTGCTTCTGGGAACAAAATATAGCTCTGTGTGTGTGATGGGACTAACACACTTCAAGTCCTATAGGTTCTTCTGGGAACAAAATATAGCTCTGTGTGTGTGATGGGACTAACACACTTCAAGTCCTATAGGTGCTTCTGGGAACAAAATATAGCTCTGTGTGTGTGATGGGACTAACACACTTCAAGTCCTATAGGTGCTTCTGGGAACAAAATATAGCTCTGTGTGTGTGATGGGACTAACACACTTCAAGTCCTATAGGTGCTTCTGGGAAGAAAATATAGCTCTGTGTGTGTAATGGGACTAACACACTTCAAGTCCTATAGGTGCTTCTGGGAACAAAATATAGCTCTGTGTGTGTGATGGGACTAACACACTTCAAGTCCTATAGGTGCTTCTGGGAAGAAAATATAGCTCTGTGTGTGTGATGGGACTAACACACTTCAAGTCCTATAGGTGCTTCTGGGAACAAAATATAGCTCTGTGTGTGTGATGGGACTAACACACTTCAAGTCCTATAGGTGCTTCTGGGAAGAAAAATATAGCTCTGTGTGTGTAATGGGACTAACACACTTCAAGTCCTATAGGTGCTTCTGGGAACAAAATATAGCTCTGTGTGTGTGATGGGACTAACACACTTCAAGTCCTATAGGTGCTTCTGGGAAGAAAATATAGCTCTGTGTGTGTGATGGGACTAACACACTTCAAGTCCTATAGGTGCTTCTGGGAAGAAAATATAGCTCTGTGTGTGTGATGGGACTAACACACTTCAAGTCCTATAGGTGCTTCTGGGAAGAAAATATAGCTCTGTGTGTGTAATGGGACTAACACACTTCAAGTCCTATAGGTGCTTCTGGGAACAAAATATAGCTCTGTGTGTGTGATGGGACTAACACACTTCAAGTCCTATAGGTGCTTCTGGGAACAAAATATAGCTCTGTGTGTGTGATGGGACTAACACACTTCAAGTCCTATAGGTGCTTCTGGGAACAAAATATAGCTCTGTGTGTGTGATGGGACTAACACACTTCAAGTCCTATAGGTGCTTCTGGGAACAAAATATAGCTCTGTGTGTGTAATGGGACTAACACACTTCAAGTCCTATAGGTGCTTCTGGGAACAAAATATAGCTCTGTGTGTGTGATGGGACTAACACACTTCAAGTCCTATAGGTGCTTCTGGGAAGAAAATATAGCTCTGTGTGTGTAATGGGACTAACACACTTCAAGTCCTATAGGTGCTTCTGGGAAGAAAATATAGCTCTGTGTGTGTGATGGGACTAACACACTTCAAGTCCTATAGGTGCTTCTGGGAAGAAAATATAGCTCTGTGTGTGTGATGTGACTAACACACTTCAAGTCCTATAGGTGCTTCTGGGAACAAAATATAGCTCTGTGTGTGTGATGGGACTAACACACTTCAAGTCCTATAGGTGCTTCTGGGAAGAAAATATAGCTGTGTGTGTGTAATGGGACTAACACACTTCAAGTCCTATAGGTGCTTCTGGGAAGAAAATATAGCTCTGTGTGTGTAATGGGACTAACACACTTCAAGTCCTATAGGTGCTTCTGGGAAGAAAATATAGCTCTGTGTGTGTAATGGGACTAACACACTTCAAGTCCTATAGGTGCTTCTGGGAACAAAATATAGCTCTGTGTGTGTGATGGGACTAACACACTTCAAGTCCTATAGGTGCTTCTGGGAAGAAAATATAGCTCTGTGTGTGTGATGGGACTAACACACTTCAAGTCCTATAGGTGCTTCTGGGAAGAAAATATAGCTCTGTGTGTGTGATGGGACTAACACACTTCAAGTCCTATAGGTGCTTCTGGGAAGAAAATATAGCTCTGTGTGTGTAATGGGACTAACACACTTCAAGTCCTATAGGTGCCTCTGGGAACAAAATATAGCTCTGTGTGTGTGATGGGACTAACACACTTCAAGTCCTATAGGTGCTTCTGGGAAGAAAATATAGCTCTGTGTGTGTAATGGGACTAACACACTTCAAGTCCTATAGGTGCCTCTGGGAACAAAATATAGCTCTGTGTGTGTGATGGGACTAACACACTTCAAGTCCTATAGGTGCTTCTGGGAAGAAAATATAGCTCTGTGTGTGTGATGGGACTAACACACTTCAAGTCCTATAGGTGCCTCTGGGAACAAAATATAGCTCTGTGTGTGTGATGGGACTAACACACTTCAAGTCCTATAGGTGCTTCTGGGAAGAAAATATAGCTCTGTGTGTGTAATGGGACTAACACACTTCAAGTCCTATAGGTGCCTCTGGGAACAAAATATAGCTCTGTGTGTGTGATGGGACTAACACACTTCAAGTCCTATAGGTGCTTCTGGGAAGAAAATATAGCTCTGTGTGTGTAATGGGACTAACACACTTCAAGTCCTATAGGTGCCTCTGGGAACAAAATATAGCTCTGTGTGTGTGATGGGACTAACACACTTCAAGTCCTATAGGTGCTTCTGGGAAGAAAATATAGCTCTGTGTGTGTGATGGGACTAACACACTTCAAGTCCTATAGGTGCCTCTGGGAACAAAATATAGCTCTGTGTGTGTGATGGGACTAACACACTTCAAGTCCTATAGGTGCTTCTGGGAAGAAAATATAGCTCTGTGTGTGTAATGGGACTAACACACTTCAAGTCCTATAGGTGCCTCTGGGAACAAAATATAGCTGTGTGTGTGTGATGGGACTAACACACTTCAAGTCCTATAGGTGCTTCTGGGAAGAAAATATAGCTCTGTGTGTGTGATGGGACTAACACACTTCAAGTCCTATAGGTTCTTCTGGGAACAAAATATAGGAGCTCTGCCTGCCTGCCACGAACACACTACAAGTCCTATAGGTGCTTCTGGAACAAAATATAGGAGCTCTGCCTGCCTGCCACGAACACACTACAAGTCCTATAGGTGCTTCTGGTAACAAAATATAGGAGCTCTGCCTGCCTGCCACGAACACACTACAAGTCCTATAGGTGCTTCTGGTAACAAAATATAGGAGCTCTGCCTGCCTGCCACGAACACACTACAAGTCCTATAGGTGCTTCTGGTAACAAAATATAGGAGCTCTGCCTGCCTGCCACGAACACACTACAAGCCCCTCTTTCTCAATCAATCTTTGTAACTGAATCTATCTAACTCAATTTCTGTAAGTGAATCTCTCTACCTAACTAAATCGAGCAGAGTGTCACAGAATCAGCCTGCTCAATCTGCGCCGGAACAGCATGTGACCGGCGCAGACGGCGTGGCGGCCTTTTATAGGGGGGGCGTGTACTACAGCCCCTGAGCTGTAATTGGCTACAGGCGTCCTGCCTGTAGCCAATTATGGCTCTTCGAGTTTCCGGGGCTGTGATTGGCCAAGCATGCGGGGTCACAGTGCATGCTTGGCCAATCATCAGCCAGCAATGCACTGCGTCGGCCGCGCCGGCCGCAATGCATTGCGGGGCCGCTCGCCTCACACCAACGTGATGCGAGCGGCCAAAATAGTTCTGGGCTCGCCGAGCGAGCGAACGCCCGGTGCTCGATGCGAACGTGGGTTCGCATCGAGCACCGGGCCCATCCCTATTGCAGGTATATCAAAACTACTCAGTGTTACTGAGTTAAAGATGTAGTTGTGCAACCAAAGCTTGAGTATTAGGCTGTAGAAACCTTCTGTAAAAATAAATACACACCAATCAAGTCACTCTTTATTGTTCTACTGCCTACTTTTAGATGAATGCACATTGGTTTTTATCACTTATAAACTTATGTCAGGGCTCAAAATTTCAAGTCCTGAGCCACTAGCCAGGCCTTAAGTTACTCGCCACCAGTTTCCCCACCCAACCCATACCCTGCCCCGCCCTAAGTCTGCCCCTAAACACATACTTGTAATTTATCTCATGAAATTACACTGTTAAAAGTTTTATGCAGAACTAAGTTCCAAAAATAAATATTAACAACAACTTTAACAATATTTACATAAAGCATATCAGTACCCATCAGTGCATCCTATCAGTGCCCATCAGTGCAGCCTCATTAGTGCTACCTTATTAATGTTCATCAGTGCAGCCTATCAGTGCCCATCAGTACAGTCCCATCAGTGCCAATTAGTACAGCCCCATCAGTGCAGCCTCATCAATGTCCATAAGTGCAGCATATCAGTGCTGCCTTATCAGTGCAGCCTCATCAGTGCCCATCAGTGCAGAATATCAGTGGCCATCAGGGCCGCCTCACCAGTGGCCATCAGTGCGGTCCGCCCTTGCTCCACACTCGCCGTCCACTAATTTCCACTCGCCAGATGCGAGTGGAAATTTTGAGGGATGCTTATGTTATACTGAATGTAATTGAAGCACTAAACTGATCTTGAGTGTTAAGCATATTAATATGATAGCATAATCTACAAAGGTAAGGACTGTTCATTTTACAAGCGAAAAGGTAATTATTCCTATGTCTTAGCAAATGAGGTGAAGCTCTGCTGATTTCCATCATCCAATCATGCAATGTACAAGGAAAAATACATTTAAAAAAAAAAAAAGATTTCCCTGAACATGAAATTGAACCACATTTACTGATCTATTTGAACAATTCCTTTGCAAAGTGAACAGCCTATTTTTCTTTTAGTAAATTAAACCCCTGTAGGGGAGATTTACTAAAACAGGTGCACACAGAATCTGGTGCAGATGTGCATAGTAACCAAATAACTTCAAACTTCAGCTTGTTGAATTAAGCTTTGACAATAAAACCTAGAAACTGTTTGGTTTCTATGTAGAGCTGCACCAGATTGTGTGTGCTCCCATTTTAGTAAATCCCCCTATGTGTGTTTACAATATAAAATTCCCCACACATGTTACAATCTGATCGTGCAATTACCTTTAGATTTATTATCAACTGATCTCTTACACATAGTTGCTGGTAAATCGAAAAGTGAATTAACATTCATACTGTAATATGTGGCTAAAGTGTGGAAATAGTTATGTGGGCCCACTCACTTTTTCATGTCTATACAGTTCTATCTAAACAAAAGAGATTATACAAGTAGATTATAACAAATCCTCTTAGAACTCATATTCTGAAAATCTTCATCTACCATTCCAGGGAAAGGTAAAACATCTGAAAATATCTAATAGTTTAGATGTTAATGGAATTAAATTGGTTGTAAAGGCAGAAGGTTTTTTATCCTAATTCATTCTATGCATTAAGATAAAAAGCCTTCTGTGTGCCTTCTGTGTGCAGCAGCCCCCCTCAGCCCCCTTAATACTCACCTGAGTCCCATCTCGATCCAGCGGTGTTGCATGAGAGACTCGCTGTCCGGGACTCTCCCTCTTCATTGACTCCCGCTGCTGTCAATCAAAGTCAGTAAGCCAATGTGGAGAGAGAGTGGGTGGGGCAAGCACGGGCCATGGCTCAGTGTCTGAATGGACACAGGATGCTGCGGGTCGGCTTGGGTGCCCTCATAGCAAGCTGCTTGCTGTGGGGGCCCTTAACAGGAGGGAGGGGCCAGGAGCACCAATGAGGGACCCGAGAAGAGGAGGATCTGGGCTGCTCTTTGCAAAACCACTGCACAGAGCAGAATAGTCAGACTAATAACATTTATAGTGAGACTGATTGCTCCTAGTTACATTCTCTTTTGCTTTTTGAATGTAGTTTTCAAAAAAATATTTTAGTTAATTTACTCTCAAACAAATTGTCAATCCCAATAATGAATGTAATAAAAATAAAAAATAAATTTTGTGGACATAGCCGACTCATTCCCCACTCCAGTCCGCACTCATGTGGAACTCTGAAACTCCAAAAATCACTGGTATGTTTAAAATGTGCACAGAACCCATGCCCTTAGGGTACCTTGGTGAACTTGATAAGGTCTCGGTTTGAATGTTTTGCTATACTTTGGTGTACAGGATGCTTGCACACAATGAGTGTGGCCCAGGCTGAAGTGACTGAACTATTCTCATTATGTGCAGTATCTTGTTTAGTCCATAATGTTTGGTGTAGACATGGCACACCCTAATCACCTTGTGCACATTAGCATTATCGCTTTCAGGGCCACTGATAAGGCAGTACAGCCGGTCCTCCTGTACCTGGTCCCATCAGTTCAAACTGGGGGCCCAGGCACCTGCCAAGCAGGAGGGCTTACTGTACTGCCTTATTGCAGACAATGATCATCTTCTGCCTCCCCCTGCAGGGCTGGCTGCTTGTCATCCGGATTATCTTCCTCTCCTCTCCCACTGGTAGCAGCTTCAGACACATATGGGGATGTTTCAGGTTTGAAATCGGGGAAAGGGGGTGGTAAATATGTCCTTCTTACCCCTTTCTTTCCTGAATAATCACAGTGATTGCTCTTGTGTATGGATGGGCGAACAGTTCAGCCTGAGCATAAGTTCGGGCCGAACTTTGGTTGTTAGGATGTTCGGCGAGCAAAGAACATTATGTAGTGTTCGCAGCTTAAAGTGTTTGGGGACCCAGGTCCTGCCCCAGGGGATATGTATCAATGAAAAAAAAAGTTTTAAAATCTGCAGTTTTTTCAGGAGCAGTGATTTTAATAATGCTTAAAGTGAAACAATAAAAATTAAATATTCCCTTAAATATCGTGCCTGGGGGGTGTTTATAGTATAGTAAGTGGCACAGTTTTCCCATGTTTAGAACAGTACCACAGCAAAGTTACATTTCTAAAGGAAAAAAAGTCTTTTAAAATCGATTGATAAATTGTCGGATCTTGACAATATAGATAAAACTCATTGAAAAAAATGCCATGAGTCCCCCCCAGTTCATTGCCAGGCCCTTTGGGTCTGGTATGAATATGAAGGGGAACCCCGAACCAAAAATTAAAAACAAATTGTGAGAGTGGTCCCCCCAAAATCCTTACCTGGCCCTTCAGGTCTGGTATGGATATTAATGGAAACCCTGCGCCAAATAAAAAAAAAAATGGCGTAGGGATACCCCCAAAATCCATAAAAGACCCTTATCTGAGCACGCAACCTGGCAGGCCGCATGAAAAGAGGGGGGGTGAGAGTGTGCCCCCCCCTCCTGAACCATACCAGGGCCACATGCCCTCAACATGGGGAGGATGCTTTGGGGTCCCCAAAGCACCTTGTCCCCATGTTAATGGGGACAAGAGCCTCATCCCCACAACCCTTGCCCAGTGGTTGTGGGGGTCTGCAGGCAGGGGGGCTTATCGGAATCTGGAAGCCCCCTTTCACAAGGGGACCCCCAGATCCCGGCTTCCCCCATGTGAATTGGTACATTGTACCCCTATCAATTCACAAAAAAGTATAAAAAATAGTAAAAAAGACAGGAGACACTTTGGGACAAGTCCTTTATTAAAAAAAAAAAATGTCCCACGATGTAGATCCATCTCATGCTGCCCGACAAGCCGAAAAAAGAAGAAAAAAGCTGCAACAGCTCCCACCGAGTGACGCTTCTTGTCGATGACAGCTGTTATATAGCTGAGGATGGGGCCACTCGGTGATGTAAACAGGCAAATCCGCCTTCCTCTAACATCACGTGGCATCAGAAGAGGGGCAGGGTCTGGTATGGATTTTGAGGGGACCTCTACGCCATTTATTTTTTTAAATTTGGCGCAGGATTCCCCTGAAGGGCCTGGTATGGATATTGGGGGGACCCCCACGCAATTTTTTTTTTACAATTTTGGTTTGGGGTTCGCCTTCATATTCATACCAGACACGAAGGGCCTGGTAATGGACTGGGGGGGATGCCGTTTCTTCAATGAGTTTTATCTATATTGCCAAGACCCGATAATTCATTATAGCCGGGATCAGTTTTAAATGACTTTTTTTCCTTTAGAAATGTCATTTTGCTGTGGTACTGTTCTAAACACGGGAAAACTGCGCAACTTTAGAGGCATACTATAGACACCCCCAGGCACAATATTTAAAGGAATATTAAATTTTTATTGTTTCACTTTAAGCATTATTAAAATCACTGCTCCCGAAAACAGTTTCTTTCTCAGTCTCAAATATCACACATCGGGGGTCTGTTTAGACCCCTGATATTTCGCCAAAGTTTATCCAACAGGGCAGTTAAAAATGTAAAAAAAATAAAGAAAGAAAGAATAAAATTCTATAAAAAAAGTAAAAATATTCAAAATAATAATAATAATAAAAAAATAAAGAGTGCTTTGCTCTCTATAATTTCTGCCATGGCTGCACAGCATATTATTATAGCCGTGTCATGTGTACACCCCTAGCCACTGCCTCTAAAGGGGTAGTGGTTTTTGGGCAGTAAAAACACAGTTCACCCATGGGTTATTACTGCCCCCCAACCCCACGTGTGAGAGAGCCCTAAGGACTCATTCACACAGGTACTATGGCCATGTGAATAAATGGACTGTTCATGCAACTGGAGCCGCCTGCTACTCTAAGGGGATGCAGTGGCCATACAAGCACAGACACAGGTCCTAATTTGACAAGTGTGCAGGCATGTGTGGGTGGTCCTGAATGCACACTGTCTTTGTTCTGGTCCATTCAACAACAGCGAGGGGGAATAAAGTAACCGGGGGACTGAAACAAAATCGTCTGGGGATGACGCAGAAATGAAAGATGACAGGCGCCCACAAAATTACGTTTTTCCTCTAGTCTTCAAGTGGCGGGGGTAAAGATGGCTGCCTGGCCCCCGCTTTCACACACAGGCCCATCGATCATTACACCAAATGCCTGGATGCAGCGACGCCGGCTGTGAAGACTCCAGGTGCCTCATCACCCCACTGTCTTTCTCCATCTCCCAGTCCTCCCTATGCAAGCCCTACAAAAAGCCATAATGAGACTGGACTGCGATCGGGCAGACATACTGGTGAGTCCAGGGGATTTCACATCGCCATCATACAACACCTTACATGCCTCCATAGCCTCCTTCCCTACCATTAACCAGCCCATTATGGATACCCTTTTAAATGACATGCTGGTATCCTTGCAACAATCCTTGTATCACGTACCAGGTGCTGGAGGCCAATGGAGAGAGAGCTTCCTTTGCAGCTAAGTTCCAGACTCCCCTGAAAGTGAGACAGGAGGAGTCGGGCACAAAGTAGCACAGGTCACCTGTGGAGTTGCTTGCAGAAAGCTTAGGAATACTGCTGTTGTGATGAACAGAGTCTGCAGGCAGGTGGCACCTGTGAAATGTGACAGGTCTGTAAAGTCACTGAGATAATAGAGTAGTCAACGCAAGCCGAGATGAGAACCAGGTTTAAAGCAGAGCAGACAAAGTCAGGTGGAAGCCGGGTCAAACACGAGAAGCAGGCAGAAGGTATCTGTGAGACAAGCCGGGGTCAGGGACTGGAGATAGGCACACAGGTCAGGAAAAAGCCAGGTCAGAAACTAGGGATCACAGGAGCAAGGAATCACAGGAACACAGGTAACAACTGACACCCTGCATGCTGATATCCCTACCCTTACAGAAAAATTCTCATCTGAAGTATCTTCCCTTGGAGAAAGGGTAAATCTCGTTGAGAATACAGTTAGCGAAATGGTACAGTAAACGACTTGGTAGATGCTAACGATGATGGGCTAGAGGAAAGGCAACGGTTAAGGGCAAAAAGTGATGATTTGGAGGACCGCTCCAGGTACAATAATTTAAAATTGTGAGGAGTACATGAATCAGTACTAACCTAGGATTTAAAGCAATACACTTCAGATATGTTCCATGTGCTTCTCCCTGATCTCTCTCCCATAGAAGCAACAGTCGACCAAATCCACTGAATCCAAAAACCATTGCACTTTTACACCACCAGTGAAAAATTCTACAAAAATCCAGATCCCTGAACCATATGAAAACATATAGAACAGTCTCCTCTCTGTGGCACAAGTCTAACCACAAGTTCAACCCCAGGTTCTAATGATACCCTTTAACTCAGTACAGTACCCCCCCTCAAATGCTCCTTTGGCTGCAGCACTAAATCCATTTGGACTCTCACCCCTAAATCTATAGGGTTACTGTGTGAAGGCACCACCAACACCCAAAGCCCAATTTTCCACACCTGTTACTTCTATCCAAAGTCTGCAAAAGAGACACCAGAATTTATCCAAAAAATCTCTAATCTTGTTCCAAGTGCACAAAATGGTGGTCTCATCATACAGACTGGCTCCCCAAGCCATTGTTTACAAAATAAAGAAGGCTTGAATGCAAAATGTTATTTTTTTTGTTGTATAAATGTCATTGTATAAACGTCATTATTGCTGCAGCAGGTTCTTTACATGGTACAGATGTGCCACATTACAGGCAGACTAAGGAATCCCCCCCCCCACTATGTTTAAAGCAATGTTTAATTTCACTTAAGCATCAGTAAATCACTGTTTATTTAAAAATAGTTTTTTTTACAAAATTATGTTTTTCATTGATACATGTCCCCCAGGGCAGTATCCCATAACCATTGTATGCCCAATTACTTGCATATAAGTCTTCAAAATGGGAACTTTTGTTTTTTCCAGTTCAGGTCCCGTAGACTTTAATGGGGTTTGTTATTCAGTTCCGAACATTTGCGATGTTCGAAAGTTATGCCGTGAACCGGACAGGGGGTCGCTTGGCCCATCTCTACCCATAAACATGGGGACAAGGTTCTTTGAGGTGGGGGGCAGAGCACCACCCCACTTTCCTGGCCTTCTGGGCTGCATGCTTGGATAAGAGTCTGTTATGGATTTTGGGGAGGACCCCTCCATTATTTTTTTAATTTTGGCAAAGCTTTGCCCAATCAGGGCTCAGAATGCATTGTGCAGCATGCAGTGCATTGCAGGAAGTTCGGTAGGGCAAACACCCACTGAATGCCCTGCATATTCCGGTGTTCAATCGAACGAGTGAACAGGCGATGTTTGTGTCAAACTTTTGCTTGGCCTAAGCTCTTCGCACAACTCTACTAATAATACCTAACTTAAACCTCCATTTATGGCTCAAACAAACTCACATTTTCTTAGATGACCTATTTATAAAAGAGCAGCTCAAACCATTCTCCCAACTGAGTTCTAAATTAAATCTACCTTCAGGAACCCAAATCCAATATATACAAATTGCCCATTGTGTAAAATATAACCCTCAACCCCTCACACCTATCACCTGACAAATCTTAGTATTTTACTGACTCGATTCTAAAAACATCAAAGGTATCTCGACATTCTACAATTTACTCCAAGAAAAATTGATCTTGCAGCACTCCCACCCATTTTCACCAATGGGAACTAGACATAAACCAGAAATACTCTACTCACCACTGGAGAATGGCCCTTCTTTCTTTTTTTCTTTTTTTTACAAAACAAAGATGCTTTATTGGAATTTCACAGGGCAATATCCAGGATACAAATTGACATAATACAATGCTTAATGTATCTTACAGTAGGTAAAGCAGACAAAAATATATGGGGGACCGATGTGGAAAGGGAGAAAAGGGGGGAAACTAAAGAGCTCAGCTATCCAAAATATTATAGCCCTTCTTCCTAGTTACAAAGCTACTGCGCTTCACTGTGAGACTTGAACATAAATCCACGCAGGTATCTTACCCCCTTAGCCAACTTCGTCTAACACTTATCTTCTGAATTTTGGAGGAGCAGCTCACTTCCATATTCTGTGGGACTTTCCAATTTTGGCTACCTACTGGTCAGAGGAGTTCTTCCTGATTGAACAAATTATAAACAATCACCCTGATCTGGCACTCCTAAATCTAACTATTGACTCCTTACCTTGGTATTACCATAAAGTAGTAACCCATGTCCTCCCAGCTGCTAGGCAGAATATTATCACACTCTGGAAGAAGCCCAGCTCATCGTTAGTACTAGATGTAATTAAACAGGTTCAAGACCATTTCACATATGAAACACTACTAGCAGTCGACAGATGTACCTTCCTTAAACATAGTGAGGCTTGGGAACCCTGGTCGTTATCCTACTTCCAATATTGATTGAACTATTATATTAGGTGCGTTGTGCATATCTTTATTCATGTTTCTCTTCTGTTCTTTTCTTACCTGTCACTACTTTTCATCCCTGCTACTCTGCATCCTTACTTCTCTTAGGCCCAAATGATTAGTACAGAGGACAACTGTACCTCAGGGTGGTCTTCCCACAAAATTTGAATGTCAGAGTGCCACAAGGGAGAAGTGTACTGGCTTTACAACCAATCAGGATGCCTGGCAGGAGCTCATGTGACCATACACCAAGCTCCCTGCTTGGTTGGAGATCCAGTATCATGGGACTTCTGCAAATAGAGGTGTGAATCCCAGATCCTTTACCCCCATTTTCCCTTCCAACCTGTATTTTCAAGTTGTTCCAACCTGTATTTAAGTTCATGCAGATACAGTGCTGATATTATCACTGCAACAGCTGGCCTTTTTTAACCTGCCTAGCCTTTACAGTGTCACAAATTGGGTTTATTCAGTAAACAGGTGCTAATGGACAATTGTCAATGTATTAGCAAAATACAGATCAATTGTGAAAAAAATGCTCCAGTTCATCTATTTTTCCTGCTGGGCCATTTGGGCTTAAAGCAAATCTCTGATTTGTGTTCATAATTTCCTATTTAGTGAATTAATTCATACTATAATCATAAGCTGCAAATTGGGTTGCACAAAATAAAATAAAAATAAAAAAAATTGTTATCAATAAAGCGGCATTAGGTTTTGCAGTATTCAGCAATGCCTTGGTAAGGGGGGGGTGAAGGGGCACTAGAAAAAAAAAAAAAAAAAACGCTTATTATGCATGCACAATTGCGCAAGCCATATAGTGGAGATTCAAGACCAGCAAGGGCAGGTAAGTGTTAGATTTGAGGGGTCTGCCAGGGAGAGGCGCATATAAAGGTTATTTTGTTTACATAGTTACATAATCAGTGTAAAAAGACACAAGTTCAGTTCAACCAATAGAAAAATAAATAAATAAAAAACCTGTATACAGAATTATAAATCCATTTCTGGTAATAAATAATTTTATCACTCACATTCATATGTGAATTATATTTTAAATCACAGATAAAGATATTGTAAATAGTGTTAACCCACTGTAAATATATAAACCTACTGAATTAAATCAGTGCATATGATTTCCTAAAAGTCACAAGTAACTTTGTCATAAAATCATGGTTGGAAACATCTGACTTATTATTTGCAGCTTTTCTAAAGCAATCAAAATCAAGTAGCTGTGTTTAGCGCATTTAAGCAGGTGGCAAAGACGTTCATGTGTTTAGGAATTTAGCATTTCTAATCTCAAAGGTTACATCTAGAATTTATGAAATGTGCATTTCCTCTAAGTCTATTTTTAACTTTTTGCTATTTCTAACCTTTAAATTTGAATTCATATTTATATAGAAAAGTGATCTTATCATATACTTGAGTTTTAACCAAGTATCTAAATAAAGTAACTGCTGCGTGAATCAGCCAAACTGCACAGAGCAATATCATTTGTGTGATCACCAAGGAGCAACTATAAAAACTTTACCTAACTCAGACATATATACTAAAACTATAGAAGCTCATAAGGCTTTCTGACTATCTAAATAGGAACAACTAGACAGTGAAAATCACCTTTTAAATCAACCTACACAACCATTTATTTAATGAATTTTGGTTGGACATAGGCATAAAATATATAGGGTTATGTATTGAAGATTTTTTTCCCTTTTGTTACACTTAACCACTGTATACAACCAATCACGTACAATAGAAACTAAAAAACAAGAGTTCCCATTTAAATGATATTTAACTACTTGCCCTCCGGAAGGTTTACCCCCCTTCATGACCAGGCCATTTTTTGCGATACGGCACTGCCTTACTTTAACTGACAATTGCACGGTCGTTCAACGCTTTACCCAAATAAAATTGTTATTTTTTTACCCACAAATAGAGCTTTATTTTGGTGGTATTCGATCACCTCTGTGGTTTTTCTTTTTTGCACTACAAACAAAATTTTAAAAAAAAAACAATATTTTTTTGGTATTTGATCACCTCTGCATTTTTTATTTTTTTGCGCTTTAAACTGAATTTTGAAAAAGAAAACTATTTTTTTTAAATTTCTGCTATAAAACACATCCAATAAAATTTTTAAAAAAATCTAATTTCTTCATCAATTTAGGCCAATATGTATTCTGCTACATGTTTTGGGTAAAAAAAAAATCCCAATAAGCTTATATTGAATGGTTTGTGCAACAGTTATAGCGTCTACCATCTATGGGATATTTTTATGTTTTTTTTTTACTAGCAATGGTGGTGATCAGCGACTTATAGGGGGACTGTGACATTGTGGCAGACAAATCGGACACTAAGTGACACTTTTGAAGACCAGTGACACCAAATAATGTGATTGTGGCTAAAAAATATGCGCTGTCACTGTACTAATGACACTGGCAGAGAAGGGGTTAACATCAGGTGTGATAAAAGGGTTAAATGTGGTCCTAGGGAGTGTTTTTTAACTGTGTGGGGAGTGCTTTAACAACAGAAAGACAGAGACCTGTCTTCCTGCTTAGCAGAAACACACGATCTCTGTCTTCCCTACTAACAAAACTGCAATCTGACTTCTGTTCTGCCTCTGTCAGGAACGATCGGTGGGTCCCGGCGGACATCAGGTGCATCGGACCCACTGATTGGCTCCGCTGTGTCCAATCACGTGGATCTGTACTATGTTATTTTGTGCCATAAATGTACGTGAGGCGGTTGGCAAGAAGTTAAAGAAAATGAAAACTAAGGGCTTACATGATAAAAATATATGTTGAAAAAACACAGCATGGTCAGATATACAGAGATTAATAGTGAATCCCCCAAAGTATATTATAGTACATTTTGGCAGCAGTGCTTAAAACATTTTAGTTTAAGTGTCTTAAAAACACCTGCTGCAATTGTTTCCCTCCATAATACTCTGGCCATATATAAGCAAATACAGTATCTCACCAAGAGAAGTAGGCAGTGAGTCCTTGGTCAATGCTTTGTTCTTACTTTCACTGCTGGCTTGACTCCTTGTATTACCTCTCCCTCGCCAAGTCTGAATTCTGGTATACAGGTAAATACATATGGCTAATACCTCATAAAATGTAGATAATGCTTGCTAGACATGTGCACACTGAAATATTTTGTTTCGGAATTTCGTTTTCGTCCGAAAAAATTAATTTATTTAGTTACTCCCGAAATTAATTTTTATTTATTTTGTTTTTCGTTAAAATTGCATTCGTCCGAAAATCCAAATTAATTAAGGTTGAATCTGTCATTGAAGGCTTATGGTGTCTGTCGAATGTTCAAATAGGATCCGACGGATCAGCTGAACTGTATGACTCTGTATAGTTTAGCTGCTCCGTCGAATCTTCGTACAACTTTCGACAGACACCATAAGCCAAAGATTCGACGTTTGTGTGTTTTTCGATGCTTTGTCGAATCTTTGTCGTTCATGTTGAATGTATATAGTTCAAACAGAAAATGGACTGGTGATAGTGATCACTGATCGGACAGGTAACAAGATAGGGTGTATAGAATCGATATAGAATCTCAATCTATAATATAGAATCTATAATAATAACCCCCCCCCCACAACATGGGCAGCCTCTGAGGCTATGACAACACTAGCAACACTAGTATCACTATCAAGTTCACAACACTAACACAATAGCAACAGATTATTATGAAAAAGTTAGGTTGAACTGTAGCTTGCTTCACTATTGTTCTGCTGCTGTGCTTATGCTTAATTGCTAAATAATTCAGGTTCTCTGACAAACGGACTAGCTAAGATTGACTGTCTTCTGAAATGATTCAGTGTGCGTGTCTCTCTCTGCTAGCAACTGTAAGTGAAAGTAAGTTGGCTGTACGTTAGTTCTAGCTGTACGTTAGTTCTAGCTATTTTACTGCTCCTCCTCTTTGGTTACAATCAGCCAATAACATTCATCATCATCATTATTTTTATTTTACTTTCCCCACCCAATTCCAGCAGCGTTCTTTTCTCTCTACGTCGAATCTTCTCTCTACGTCAAATCTTTTCTCTCTACGTCAAATTTTTTCTCTCTATGTAGAATAATCTTGGACTAATAGAGTTAAGGTTAGGCACATTCGACCACAGGTTCGATAGACACAGATTGTTATTGTCAGCGTGGAATCTCCTATCTATATCGAACCGTTGTCACAACGAAAATTAAAATAAAGCATTTGTTTATGTCGGATCTTTTGTTTTTCGGATTCTGCACTTTCGTTATCATTTGTTAAAACGGTAAGGAAAATACCTGAAATTCGGACAAAAATGCATTCGGATAAAAACGAATGCACATGTCTAATGCTTGCAGTTATTTCATTTTTTGTACAGAGATGGGCTTTACTCTTTACTGTCATTGCCGTAAGTATTAAGGTGATGCAGTATTCGAATGTAAACAAACTCCTAAACCTACATTAGCAGCCACAAGTTTTGTTTACATTTTGCTCAGTTGGTTTTAGGCTTTCATAAAGATGTGATATTGGTATTCAGCCTGAATGTTGCCAGGTTCCTTGTGATAGCAATAAAGTTAAGCAAATAAAAAATGAAATAGTAATTAAAAAATTAAAACATATAAAAAATGACACACATATGAATGCAAATACACACATATAATGCACATGGGTACATTAACCATGACCATGCAACACATATTAGTTATTACTGCACACACTATAACAAGAGGAATAGTTCTAGGGCCATAATTTTTTTGTTAACTCTATTAAAAGCATTAAAAATCATCATATATGAAAATGTTTGGTTATTGTAGTTTTTTTTCCCTTTTTGACTTAAATGCAATTTTCTAGTCTTTCCTGTCTATCTAATTAACTTTTCTGAAAATATAGCTCTGATAACCAGTTTCACTTATATTGTGCAATATTGCAGCTGTTTTTATGTGTGCTCTGATTCTAGAAAAAGTCCAGTGTTTTGGATCTATGTGTGTTTTATGTAAAAATGTATATTTTAGCATGAGTGTGGAAAAAAAATGAAAAATGGCACGAGAAATCCAAAATATTAGAATTTTCACCAGAACAAAAGGTGAGGGGAAATATTAATAAAATAACGGGTACACCTGTTCAATTGACAACTGTCTAAAAAGCGAACCCTTCTCATTTTGTAGAGGCGTCATCTTACTTCCTGTTGCATATACTGTATAGCACAGAAAAGTAAAGAGAAATCTCCCAAGCACAGACAGAAAAAAATACACTGCTAACCTCCTTCTGAAAATTATGGTTGCCCAGCTATTATCCTATGCTTTTGTACTTTCTGAACCTCTGAGTTGTAGCAGGTATGAGGACCTGGAAATTTAGAGAAAGTCCTGTAACCTGCAAACTTGATTAGGGCTACTATCTCAAATCATAGAGATATAATGCAATTAAGTTTGGCAATAAAAAACAAAACATAACTAATTTCAGTTGCATTTCTATAGTGGCTGATGGGAAGAATTCATTGTAGTGGCAATGTTTAATTTAATTGTGTGGCAATGCATTGAAAAGGAACAAGCAGGTGTGAAGGGAGCCTAAATAAACTAACTATAAGACCAATCAAGTCATACAAACAGCAACAACATGTCATTTGCAAACAAAAATCTTTTTCCAAAGAGTGATCTTAGACCTGTACTATCTGAAAATAGATGCCAAACAAATTGATTTATGACTTTTAATGGACACATGTATATTTTTGGAAACAGTAATTTTATTCCTACAAACATAGATATTAGATCTTAAGTAGGTGCGTGCTCACTATTCATTGGCAACTATGCAAAACAATCTATTATATTTCTTTGCTAATTTCTGTTTGTAAGAAGGTATGTGTTCCATAAGCCATGTATATCTCAAAAGGATGCAAGCCATAAATCAGATTTCACACATATTTGATATTATATCATAAGTCTAAATGATCATCATACTGGGGAAAACTGCTTGTTAAAATAGAGGTTTCAAGGTTTTAGAAACTTTAGAACTTACTCTATAACAGAAAAAATATTGCACCTGTGGATGTACATAGTTTTGCCTTTTTAACTAGGGCAGATAGTGAAATTCTTTACAAATTTTCTTATTTCAAAAGGAGCAACTACATGTGCGATATACATATTTTAAGTTCACCTTTTGAAAGTCAACAATTTGCAGAAGTTAAAAATCAAAGTTTAAAGCGAGACAGCAATTTTTTTTCTTCCAAGCCTAATGCCGCGTACACACGATCGGACTTTTCGGCGGACTAATGCCCCGTACACATGGTCGGAAATTCCGACCACAAAATCCGTCGGATTTTTTCCGACGGACTTTGTCCGACACTGGTGTTGCATACACACGGTTGGACAAAGTTGTCGGAAAATCCGATCATCCTGAACGTGGTGACGTTCGTTACGAAACTAGGTAGAGGCTAGTAGCCAATAGCTTTGGTCTTTTGCCACTTTGTCCGTCGGAATTCACTACACACGATCGGAAAAAGTCCGATAGGACTTTGTTGTCAGAAAATTTGAGAGCAGGATCTCAAAGTTTTTCCGTCAGAAATTCCGACGGAAAAAGTCCGATGGAGCGCACACACGGTCGGAATTTCCGACAACATGGTCCGATAGGACATTTTCCGTCTGAAAATCTGACCGTGTGTACGGGGCATAAGTCCACCGGAATCCGTCGGACAATTCGATCATGTGTGGGCTCCAGTGGACTTTTCTTTCCCAAAAGTCAGACGGACCTAGAAATAAAACATGTTTTAAATCTTTCTGACGGACTCTAGTCCGGTCGAAAAATCCGGTCATCTGTATGCTAGTCCGATGGACAAAAACCGACACTAGGGCAGCTATTGGCTACTGGCTATGAACTTCCTTATTCTAGTCCAGTCGTACGTCATCACGTTTGAATCCGTCTGACTTTTGGAGTGATCGTGTGTGCGCAAGTCCGTTCGTTTGAAAGTCCGGCGAACCTCCGCTGCAAAGTTCGTCAGAAAGTCTGTCGGACCAAGTCCGTCGAAAAGTCAGATAGTGTGTATGTGGCATAACAGTTGATTCTCTGTATTGTATGTTCTCTATATGTAAATAGCTGAGTTGCAAAATATAAATTTCTTGCTTTATAAAATTTTTGAAAAAAGAAACAAGCCAAAACAAAAACATTTAAAATCAATGGTAGTATTCCTGTACCATACATAAGAATGCATTTCCTAGACCCACAATATACATATAATTATCTCCTACCCCACAATATTCCTATAATTACCTACTTAAAACATGGGTACCTTTTCCAATCTTCCTCCTCCCTACATTCAAAAGACCATCCACCTTCTCCATTCAACAGTCCCCTCCAAAAAAAAAGGGGGGGAGAGTGCAAACAATACTTAACAATAAAAAGAGGGTACCAGGGGGCCCACAAATGGCTGCCTCCTATGCTCTACTGCCCAAACCCCATTCACCCCCATCACCTGCAACATGTGACTTCACTAAAAATAAAATCCCTATAAATTACCGTGAGCAAAAAAAAAAATGATTTCCCCTTTTTTAAAAGTTTTTTTAAAATGTAAAAGTTTTTCCTTTTTTGTGAAATTATTTATTGTGATTAAGGGGTAGGCCCAGAGGCTGCTATCACTAGCTACCACCCTAATTAACCATGTTCCCCTGTCCACCCCCCCATCCCTCTCACCTGTGTGTTCTAACCTAACTACCTTATATTATCCCCATTGAGGCAGCAGAATACATTTCTATTAAAATATATCTAAAACAAAAACTTTTTTGGTTTCGGATGGAATGGGGAAGGATTTAAATGTTCACTGTGACAAAAATAGAGAAGAAATGTACCAATGGGGACACTTAAAGCTGAAGCTTAGGCTACTTATATGTCAGCTAAACACATTGGTCCCTCCCTCCTCCTACCAATGTATACTGTATATTGTTTGTAAAAAAGATGAGTGGAAATACCTATTTTAGTCCACTCTAATGCAGTGGACAGAGTTGCATCATCACTTGCCAGCTTCCAGTGCCCATCAGTTGGTGCCTCCTCCTCTCCCCTTTAGCAACTGATCACCGACACAGGAGAACTGGGGCTTCTGAATAATTTGGCAACATCAAAGGGCATTAAAAAAAGGTATTTACACACATCTCTTTTACAAATAATATAACACATAGGCAGAAGGAGGGGGAGGCAGAGTTTTTAAACTTTCACTTTAAAGCAGAACTACAGCCAAAAAACACAAGATAGATAGCTCTTTAAGAATAAAATAACAAAGTTAACTTTTGCTGCACTATTCACCTTTAATCAAGATTTCTGTAGTATTTTTTTTCTGTCACTATACTGCAAAAGGATGATACCAGGTCAAATTGATGTATTTGCTTGCATTTATGTAATACATTTAATGATATAATAAGTATTACAGAGCTGCATTTATTTGCGTCTTCAAGATCTGCCCCGAATTTAGCTTTAATTGGGGGACAACCTTTTGACTTTCCTTATTTTGTAAAGGTTTGCTCTTGCTTCCTGTTTTATCTACAGAACAAGGAATGAAAGACCTGATTTAACAGTTTCTTACACTATCCAAAACTATATAAAAAGGCCTTAGTGTTAGCTATGTATATTTAAGTGTACAGAATACAATTTTGATCTACTAAATATGTAAAAACATAAAATACTGTTGGATCTAATCTAGGAAGGTAGACCCTAAGCAACTATAACTATAAAGCCCTTAAAATGATTAAACCAATTGACTTTGGTAGCAGTACCCCCCACACACACACACAAATATATTTTTCCGTTCAGCCTCCAAGAATCAAAACAAAACCCTGGGTGGTTCTAGGCATGAGAAAGCATATAACGCAGTCATTTTTCTACCACATTGCAGCATTGATTCAGCCACCAGTGTTGTTGCATGAGGGCAGGGTGACAGATTTTAGCCCTGTGTAGGCTTCATTCAGGTAGATTTGGAGCTTACATGGGAAGGTAGAGTACATATACTCTAAAGCCCCATACACACGGTGGGATTTTCGCATGGATTCTGTCCGATCGGACAATGTTGTTGAAAAATCAGACCGTGTGTATGCACCATCGGACAGTGTACGTCGTATTGTCCGACGGACAAAGTCCTATCTCCTGCTGGATAGATTTTCCGACAACACGGTCCGATCACACCAAATCCGATCGTGTGTATGGTAGTCCGACCGGACAAAGTGCTACGCATGCTCAGATCACATTACAAGACCAAAGCTATTGGCTACTAGCCTCTACGTAGTCCCGTCGTAGGCAACAAACGTCACCACGTTCAGAATGATCGGATTTTCCGACAACTTTGTCCGACCGTGTGTAAGCAAAACCAACATCAAAGTATGACGGACATGGTCTGACGGACCTGGTCCTCGGATAATCCGCGCGTGTGTATGGGGCTTAAGAAGGGCTGGTGTTTAAGTGAACCTGTTACTTTGTTCTGCATGAGCAAAGTACAGATTCACTTTTGGCTGGTCATGCATTTTTCACTTTGACTGCTTAATATTTTCCAAATGTGAGTGCTTGACTTACATTCCATGGATTACTTTTGCAATTTGAACTACATACAGTATCTCACAAAAGTGAGTACACCCCTCATATTTTTGTAAATATTTTATTATATCTTTTCATGTGACAACACTGAAGAAATTACACTTTGCTACAATGTAAAGTAGTGAGTGTACAGCTTGTATAACAGTGTAAATTTGCTGTCCCCTCAAAATAACTCAACACACAGCCATTAATGTCTAAACCACTGGCAACAAAAGTGAGTACACCCCTAAGAGAAAATGTCCAAATTGGGCTCAAATTGTCAATATTTTGTGTGGCCACCATTATTTTCGTGCACTGCCTTAACCCTCTTGGGCATTGAGTTGACCAGAGCTTCACAGGTTGCCACTGGACTCCCCCCCCCCTCCATGACGACATCATGGAGCTGGTGGATGTTAGAGACCTTGCGCTCCTTCACCTTCCATTTGAGGATACCCCACAGATGCTCAATAGGGTTTAGGTCTGAAGACATGCTTGGCCAGTCCTTCACCTTTACCCTCAGCTTCTTTGGCAAGACAGTGGTCGTCTTGGAGGTGTGTTTGGGTCGTTAGCATGTTGAAATACTGCCCTGCGGCCCAGTCTCTGAAGGGATCATGCTCTGCTTCAGTATGTCACATTTGGACATTTTCACTTAGCGGTGTACTTACTTTTGTTACCAGCGGTTTAGACATTAATGGCTGTGTGTTGAGTTATTTTGAGGGGACAGCAAATTTACACTGTTATACAAGCTGTTCTACTTTATATTATAGCAAAGTGTAATTTCTTCAGTGTTGTCACATAAAAAGATATAATAAAATATTTACAAAAATGTGAGGGGTGTAGTCGCTTTTGTGAGATACTGTATAAGCATGTAAATATAAAGAAGATTGTATGGAAACTGTAAAGTGTATGTCTAGACTAAAAGAGATGGAAACCAAGCTCATCATCCATGGACTATATGTTACAAGAAAAATTCTGTCTCACCCTCTGATGCTGTTTTATGAGAAATTGCCTTCAAAGTACCTTATGTTTGTTTGTTTGTTTGTTTGTTATATTTTGCAGTCAAGTGACCACTATTTCTTATTCTGTGTAGTGAGCTTATCCCTCACTATTTTAATATCATGACTGGAGGTGAAGGAAGTGAGGAGCTGCAGGTGACAGCCCAGGCTGAGTGGTGCCTCAACTCAGTACACAATTGAAGCATAATGGAGGAGAAGCGTTCACAGAGCTTTTTGTATATGTAATAGGCAGCAGTGCTTCTGGGTGCTGACAATGCCTCTAGGGGGGGATACATCTTTTAAATAATGGCTGATCCCTGTTGTCAGCCCACTCAGGAAGAAAAATAATACTTATACAATACTAATACAAATGTTATGTAAGGATATGCAAGTATAATATATTGTCAATGATGATAAGTAGGGGAAACCTTTCAAAGTACACTCTGTGCCTAGAAAGACACTTTAAGGTATTAATTCCTACTTCAATATTGATGGCATTATGTCTACACATTTTAAAGATCTCTGTTATACAACAAATGGATATCATTAGAACCATATGATATAGTTTACACCACTGCCTTATTGGTAGGATTAAAAAGAATCTTTATCAGGAGACTAAATTGATTAAAAAAGTATTGATGTTTAATTAAACAATTAATTTATAGTGTTATCTTCTTACAACGATTCATCAGCAAACAAAACAAATAACTATTACAGAAAAGTTGTGCAAATAGTTTTAAAATGTACAAAATAATTTGCTTTGTGGTGACACACAATAAGAAAATGGAAACTGTTGTATCTGCAAAGAATTTTAATTAGAACCATAACTTATCTTGGACATAAATCTTTATTTTTCTAAATATGGATTTACCCATTTGTGATATAAGGATGAGCATAATTAAGATCAAGCCTGTAACAGAGTAGCACAGTAAAGGCCAGGGTGAACATAACTAAAAACCTAATTACTCAATAACTTATATACTAATGAACACAAAAATTGTGGAAAAGGCAGCATCAGAAAAGTCAGGCATGTACATTATAGGAACACCAATAAGTTAACTTATATAAACATATTAAAAAAAAACTGGGTGTTTGATGTGTCCGCCCTCCTATGTCAAACACCTTTCAGCGCCCTTATGAATGATACCTTCTTGCGGATATGTCAATATGAATATAGATATATATATATACATAAAATAAATTTAGGAATCAAATGCTTTAAATATACTTAAATATAGAAAACACACTATTAGCAGCCGCTTAAAATAAAGATCAGAATGTAAAAACATACAATGAAAAAAGGAGTAATAAGTATGCTAAAACTCTTTAAAATATTGTAGCAGCGCTTGATATCAAGAAAAATGAATCTGAATGCTATGTGAATTAAATACTGATAATGAATTCAATAAAACAGTCCAGCAATATCCGAGATGAGCAGGAAGAGAAAACAGTTCTAAATTGATGTGATGTAATCTGTTAGGCCATCCACCAGCACACTTCACCACGTGCAATAGGTTCCCCTATGGGGATGCACTCACCAGACATAAAACAATATAGGCATGTAATCTCCAATAAATCTCCACTCCTCTCTCCTCCTTAGCAATAGGGACGTGAACCAGACAACCAGGAAGTGACGTTTGCGCTCCACGCCTGCGTTCCACACACCGGCCACAGGAAGTACAACGCTGCTGCTATACAGAGCGGAACTTGACCTAGAGGATCCGGATAAGGAGACAGGCAGAGTGCAACCTTATTTACATTTGCCTTTTTGATTTTTTATTCTGGTACGCATAACTGCATAGGGGTTATCGTTACATGTTATTTTGGGAGGTTTCAATAAAAAGTTTTAAAGCAATATCACACTATGTGGATGTATATTTTTTTAACATGATCTGACTGGCATCTGGGACCGGATGACCTGAGGTTGTGGAGGAGAATTGCTAAGGAGGAGAGAGGAGTGGAGATTTATTGGAGATTACATGCCTATATTGTTTTATGTCTGGTGAGTGCATCCCCATAGGGGAACCTATTGCACGTGGTGAAGTGTGCTGGTGGATGGCCTAACAGATTACATCACATCAATTTAGAACTGTTTTCTCTTCCCGCTCATCTCGGATATTGCTGGACTGTTTTATTGAATTCATTATCAGTATTTAATTCGCATAGCATTCAGATTCATTTTTCTGGATATCAAGCGCTGCTACAATATTTTAAAGAGTTTTAGCATACTTATATAAATATATTGTGTAGAACAAATTACATAAGGCTAGATTCACAAATCTAACACAACAGCATAAGGACCTTTATTTCCAAAAAAGTTATGTTATTTCAGTATTTCAGTATTCAGTATTTAGAAGTGACGAAACGCGTCAGGGTCGTGGCCTCGCAGGAAGTGACGCGTCCTAAGACGCTTCTTCAGGAGCTTTCTATATTAAAAGTAAAAAGAGAAAACAGATATACAATAAGTTAAAAATAATAATAATTATATTATTTTTAACTTATTGTATATCTGTTTTCTCTTTTTACTTTTAATATAGAAAGCTCCTGAAGAAGCGTCTTAGGACGCGTAACATGTAGAGCAACTGCAAACAAGCTGTTTTTTTGTATGACTGAACTGCTCACTCATGGTTTCTTTTTGTTTGTTTACTTTGATGTCACAACTCTCCAAGGAAATTTGAATGATTGCATTTAAATATAGTGACCTTATTGGAACCACATTGTTATTACCTGAGCATATTTGTACATCAGCTTGTCAAATATTTCTATATTATGCTAGATTGTTCTTCTAAACAATCTTTTTTAGATTTATGATTTACTTTTTTCATTTATGTTTGAAATAAAAACGTGTTTTTCCAAACTGTACTACGCTATCCGCAATACTTTGTTTTTTCTATGCTGGATACTGTTGGAGAGGAACTACTCTGAGGTACACAGGTGGAGGAGAGGCGGACGTACTAAGGAGGTTGCAGTTACCATTGGTTTCTGATTGATATGCCCAATTCTGTCTTTGCTCTGGTGAGTGCATCCCCAAAGGGGAGTTTTTACCAGCACGTGGTGATAAGAATTATTGTCGGGTGGAAGTCTCATCACTGTATCACAGAAAGAACTGGTTAAGCCTCGCTGCATACAGACTGTATTCATGATTTGATGGATTATTTATGAACTCTTCATTTAATATCACTTAGCGCTGCTGCGATATTTAAAGAGACAGCACCCATTCAAAGGGTGTGTGAGGACTCATTTTAGATATTGCCGTATCACCATTCAGTATTTAGTATTTCAGTATTTCAGTATTTCGTTATTTCAGTCCAATGGCATTTTAAAACAAGAGTTTCACAATATAAAATACAGAGTTTGCATACATGTGTTTAAGCTTTGTGAATTGAACCTAATGAATATTTTGTAATCGTTGATTAGCTTAAAAAAAGTCCTTCGCACATAAATACCCACTGATGTCTCTGACACAAAATCCGTAAGATTTTTTCCGACGGATTTTGTCCGACACTGGTGTTGCATACACACGGTCGGACAAAGTTGTCCGAAAATCCGATCATTCTGAACGTGGTGACGTTCGTTGCGTACGACGGAACTACGTAGGGGTTAGTAGCCAATAGCTTTGGTCTCGTAATTTGATCTGAGCATGCATGGCACTTTGTCCGTCGGAATTCTCTACACGCGATCGGAAAAAGTCAGATCAGACTTTGTTGTCGGAAAGTTTTAGAGCAGGATCCCAAATTGTTTCCGGCGGAAAAAGTCAGATGGAGCCCACACACGGGCGGATTTTCCAACAATATGGTCCGATCGGACATTTTGCGTCGGAATTTCCAACCGTGTGTACGGGGGCTAATAAGCAACTGATTGTCAAAAGGGGGATAAAGGAGCAGCACATTTGCATAGGGGAACTATGCCAATGCATGTATCAGTGCAAAAAGAGAATGTTCTCCTTTTATTGCAACTTTGAGGGAGACATGGGAAAAACAACAATCCTTTGAACCCTTTCCTGCCAACAGTATGCATACATGCGGCTGCATATATTAATACTTCTCTTTGTGCTGCGAGCGTGCCACACAGCAAGCTCCCAGCACAGAGACCTGGCTCTCACAGATAGACATGTGCACACTGAAATATTTCATTTCGGAATTTCTTTTTCGTCCAAAAAATAAATTTATTTAGTTACTCCCGAAATTAGTTTTTATTTATTTAGTTTTTCGTTAAACATTGCATTCGTCCGAAAATCCAAATAAATTAAGGTCGAATCTGTCATTAAAGGCTTATGGTGTCTGTCGAATGTTCAAAGAAGATTTGACGGAGCAGCTAAGCTGTATGACTCTGTATAGTTTAGCTGCAATTCCACCCAATTCCAGCAGCAATCTTTTCTCTCTATGTCGAATCTTTCCTCTCTACGTCAAATCTTTCCTCTCTACGTCAAATCTTTCCTCTCTACGTCAAATCTTTCCTCTCTACGTCAAATCTTTTCTCTCTATGTAGAATAATCTTGGACTAATAGAGTTAAGGTTAGGCACATTCGACCACAGGTTCAATGGACACAGATTGTTACTGTCAGTGTTGAATCTCCTATCAATATCGAACTGTTGTCACAACGAAAATAAAGCATTTGTTTATGTCGGATCTTTCGTTTTTTGGACTCTGCACTTTCGTTATTGTTTGTTAAAACAATAACGAAAATACCTGAAATTCGGACAAAAATGCATTCGGACGAAAACGAATGCACATGTCTACTCACAGAAAGCCTCAGTCTCGTGCTAACAATTGGGATCCTGGACTCCCGGTTCCGGATCACCTGATCGCTGTGATAGCCTCTGATTGACTATCACAGTGATCAATCACTGTGAGCCCGCACCTGTGTTTACTTCCTCTCCTGAAGGGAGAGGAAGATGCTTTGTATCTTCTTCTCCTTGCAGGAGATGAAGATGTAAATAAAAAAAAAAAACACTGTGGACTCCAGTTCTCATCCTGGTCAGGACATTATCTTCATGGAGTTTGCATGCTCTTATTGTGCTTTCTTGGGTTGTTTATGGGAACCCAACTCCCTTTAAGGAAAAAAGGAGTTAGGTCCCCATAAAAGACCCTTATCCATTGTGAGATGAGGCCCCTGTCCATGTCATAAGGACAAGGTACTTTGCAATGAGGGAAGGCTTCACCCCTTTGTTGCAAGGTACTCTGCCAACATTGAAGGCATGTGGTCTGGTAAAGGAAGGGGGTGCTCTGCTTGTGTAAATAAGGGTCTTTAGGAGTTTTCAGGGGAACTCCACACTGTTTTTATTCTTCTTAAAGGGCCAGAATACCATTCAAAAATAAAAGCAGCAATAAAAAAGGGATAAACAATATCCCATGACCTAAATCCGGCATCATTATGTCATCCAGCAATGAAGATGCAAGTCAATCATGATGAGCATTGCCAAACAATGTTGACTGGCCACCATGCTGACTGGCCAAGTTGCCCCACCACTACCCCCGTAAAAAATTACAGTTTCCCACTGGCATCTGTATGTGAACAAGCCAGTGGGGATCTTAGGTGATGTCATTCATCAAATATGGTCATTGTTTAAAAACAGAAGCAAGCTGGGATCTGTCATTTAGGGGTGGTAGTGGCACCTCCACTAAATGACAGATCCCCTGGTTTGTTTACAAACAAAAGCTGGTAGCACTGGTAGCAGGGGTACTGCTGCAGCTGCTAAATGACAGGTCCATGCTGCTGTTACTTTAAATAAAAGCCTGCACATTAGCCTTAAAAATGCGAGAAATAATAACAAATAAACCTCAATAGAGTTTGGTGCTATGTTCAGTATTGGTGAACTTCCTAGCAAACTTAAAGAATGTGAAGAGTACTAAACCTTTCCCAATTTGCTCATCATTAGTGAGGAATGAGGAGGAGGAGTGTGGGCTTTTTCAGCTGACTGGTAACATTGAGGAGCTGCTCTCAATGTGCTTTGTGGTGCAGATTAATGTGTCTCCTTGTGGAAATGGCAGAAGCTGTGGTAAAAAAAGGCCCAGACTGCAGAACCTTGTGAACCGGCCCTGGGGTTAGCAATGTATAGAGCACTGTATAACAGTAATTAATTCTCCCAACACACAGACAGAGCACCCAATCTACTCCAACACACACTGACAAATGGCTTTTATCTTGAGGGGCCTGACACATAACAAAGTCTCCGTTATTGGCCCTTTTAAGCCACCTGACCTAACTTAAAAAGTCAGTGAATGCTTTATTGGTAGTTTGTGTCTATTGTTGAAAAACCATATTATGTATTATATCACTGCATCCAAAAACCCCAAAAGAACTGGGTTCACCTTGAACCCATGTTCAACCCCACCCCGTACCTTATCCCTAGTCCCTACCTACCTTGGAATGTTAAGTTGAAAGGTTGTGGGTGTTCCTACATCTGTTGCAGAGATTTAAGGATGCTCAACAGTAAAGAGTAGATGGCCTTAATAAACATAAGTCTTGGAGTAATGCAGCACCAACCAGAGATTAATCTTTCAGCAGAAAAAATCCTGGACATTTATTGGACCATAAATGTACAGCAAAATTATCAACATTTTGATTGCTGAAATTTAAAGATACATGCTTTAGGTTATTCTGATTATGACTGCACTAACTAGAGGGCCATAAAATCTGAAATCCTGTCTAATTCTGTCAGCTTTGGAATCTGCATCTTTGAAAACCATTCCAATAATCACAGAAAAAGACAGAAAAAACAACTTGCTAAAATAAAGTTTAAGATTGAGATGGCAATTATTCTCATTGGTAAGGCACATGAACAGCCATTATGCTAAAGGTTGACGTACATAAACTGGGGTGAGTAAAGTACACCTATACTGTCTGGTGTTCGTAGGGTATTTCAATGCACTTTTATATTTATTCTTAGGTCACAATATAATATATTAACATGTATTTAAAATTAAATAAATCATTTCAATATCACATTTACATTAACCATTTGATACCCGCACTATAGCCGAAAGATGGCTATAGCGTGGGCTTAGATTGCCGGGAGGGCATACATGGACTTCCTCCTGTGCTTGTGCTGCCCACGTGGGCAGCACGCTCTGTGATCACCGAGTCCTTGGGACTCAGCTGATCACAGATCGGAGTAAAGAGCTGATCCTGGCCCTTTACCACATAATAAGCTGTCAGCGTGAGGAGAAAAAAATAAGCCGACTACTAGCTTGTGTAAACAAGACATCAGTCCCACACAGTGACAGCCACTGCTGCTAAGCAGTGCCCACCAGTGCAACCTACTAGTGTCACATACCAGTGCCCATCAGTACTGCTAACTAGTGCCCACCAGTGCCACCTATCACTGCCCACCATCGCCACCTATCACTGCCCATCAGTTCTGCCAATCATTGCCCATCAGTGCCTCATCATCAGTGCCCCTATCAGTGCTGCCTATCAGTGCCACCTACCAGTGCCTGTCAGTGCCCTTCAGAGCCACCAATCAGTACCCTTCAGTGCTGCCTATTAGTGCTCATAAGTGCCACCTATCGGTGCCCATCAGTGCAGCCTCATCAGTGTCTCCTGATCAGTGCCCACCAGTGCAACTTCATGAGTGCCCATTAGTGCCACCTATCAGTGCCCATTAGTGCCACCTATCAGTGCCTATCAGTGCTGCCTTATTAGTACCTATCAGTGCAGCCTATCAATGACCATCAGTGCAGCCTATCAGTGACCATCAGTGCAGCCTCATCAGCGCACATCAATGAAGGAGAAATTTTTTATAATTTTATAACAAACTATAAAACCTGTTTTTTTTTTTTTAAGGGGGGGGGGGGGGTTCGGTCTTTTTTTGTTTGTTTAACAAAAAACAAAAACAGTGGAGATTAAAAACCACCAAAAGAAAGCTCTATTTGTGTGAATTTTTTTTTAACAATTTCATATGGGTACAGTGTAGCATGACCGCGCAAAGAGTGACAGAGCTGAGATCTGAAAATTGGCCTGAGCATGAAGAGGGTAGGTGCCCAGTAAGCAAGTGGTTAATATAATTACATCAATTAAAATTCTATACTAGACATTTCAGAGTCACAAAATGTAGAAAGATAAAAATAGAGTCTTAAACAATGTAACAAAATATAATTCATACTGGGAACTGGGATACAAGATTTATTTGTTATACTTTATGGCTACAAACCAAACACTTAGCTTTAGTAACTTTGTAGAAGTACATTTTTTTAAGCTTTTGTGGTCTAAACGTTTACCACTAAATGGGTTTGACATGTGATGGAATATGTACTGAACCAGTTCATGATAAAAATAAACATGGTTAAGAATTTTCTTTCATTACAGGATATACCTTATCTCTTATTTTTCCATAGCTCACAGTTCTCAAGGCTTAGGTGCTTTTTAGAAAAAATATTCAATATGACTCACTTTTAATTTAAATTTTTTATGCTGGGTCAAAAGCAGGGCTATCAGATGTTGCTGTATTCTAGGGACAGTCCCTTGTAAGGGAACCAAATTCTGCACAAAATACAAAGGGCAACAACTATTTGCAGCCAAGATAAAGTTGTACTTGATCTGATTTGGGAAAATGTATATTTTATCTGTTTCTATGGGTAAATTCTAGCATCTTGTGGATTTTGCTCTAAGGCAGGGCTTCTCTTTTTAAAACTTTAAAATGGAGTACAACTTCACTTTAGCCCCTTTCTGCTGCCTTTGACAGCCCTTTAAGTGGGTCCTAATGGTAGAAGCCAAAGGCAGACTTTCAGATCATATCATCACTGTAATTAGTTGTCACAGTGGTCACATAATCTCCGGAGCCTGTCCTGCCAGTTTGCAATCATAAACAGTGACTGAGAGCTGTTGGTGGCAACTCAGTCAATGTGCTGCGAGTGCACAGTGCGTGTACTCCCAACAAAAAACAGCAGTGCCCTATGGACACATACTGTATGCGCAGCAGCTTGGTGTTCAGACCCACCTTCCCTGCTGTCGCAAATATGCATTGCAAGGTCGGCAAGAGGGTAAGATATTCAAAAATTCTGTCAACTTAAATAGAGCCTACATACTAAATTAAAAATGTTCTTTAATTGGTAGCAGCAATAGTACCGTGTATTCAAAAACGGTAAGTGATGTAACATATAGCCAATATAAAGTGAGTCAGTGGTAAGGCACAGATTTGAAACCAGCAGTGGGCTGCTTTTGCAAGTGAGAGCGAGTTACAGCAAGTGTTAGGAATGAGATGGGAAAAGAGTCTGGTTAAGTACGGGAAACTAGGGCTATCTGACGATTGAGGAAAAGAGAAGAATAAGAGATAAAGAGGGGGAAAGAGGGAAGGACAAAGAAAGAAAGAGGGAGCAGAAGAGAGGAGAGGAGTCGTTGGGGAAGGAGAGGGGGGTCCGATGTCTGTATATACTTAGGAAGGAAGTGACCTAAGGGCGCAGTAGAGACCTATCAAAATGGGGGGAGGGAGAAAATGATCTACCTAGGGTTGCCAAAGTCTTTCAAATTGTGTGACCTTATCGAGGAATACAGCCTCGACATTAGTGTGGATCATCGCTCTAGTGATTCCATGCTTAGTTTCCAAAGTGCTTAGGTGGGGGGTTTTCCAGGCCTTTGCAATCGTTTGCAGCTGTGGTGACCTGCAGAAGTAATTTGAATTGGGGGCGAGTCAGGTCTAGAGGTTTTTTATTAAGTAGGACAATAGAGGAGTTGAGGTCAAGAGTGCTGCCAACTAAAGTAGAAATAATGTGGAAGATTTCGGGCAAAAATGTTTGGGCTATGGGGCAGCTCCACCAAATGTGGAGGTGCATGCCTCATTTAGTACAACCTCGAAAGCAATTAGAGGAGTAGGATGGAAGGTATTTCGATATCTGGGCAGGGATTAAGTACCAGCACATTAGTACCTTATAGTTAGTTTCAGAGGCTACTACATTTTGGGAAGCAGATTTGGTGCCTAGCCAAATGTCAGGCCCAGGGCTGGTGCAAGGATATTTGACACCCTAGGCTAAACCTGAACTCAGGGGCTGCCCCCCCCGCCCCGCCCCTGAGTTCAGATTTATGATTGTGCAGTGCAGTCTCCTGTCATCACTGACACACCCAGATCTATGACAGCCATCACTACACACATGTGACACTTAGCCTCGATTCACACTATAAATTGCATGTAATAACATGAGATTCTGTGTGGTGTGATTTGACCCCATTCATTTTGAATGGGCTCAAATTGTGCCACATTGCACAAAAGTTGTGCAGCACCTATTTTGGAACTGCACTGCAACTGAATTGCATGGTCCATTTGTACCACGTGATCAGGTGTAGGCAAATGCACTGCGTTGGCGACCTGCATGTGGGGTCTCATTAACATTGCACTGACACCCACTGCAGATTGCAAGGGCAATGCAATTTGAATGCAGTGTGAGAAATGCACATGGATGGTAGTTTCCCTGCACTGTGTTCTAGTGTGAACTGGGGCTAAGAGTCTGGTGTGTGAGGATCAGCTCTGTCTATGCCAGCAATCACCAGGCAGGACGGACAGGACAGATCCCTGGACCCCTCATGTCTATTCACTCCAGGCCTGGCCAGTGATTGGGAAGGTAGATCAGAGATGGCTGAACAGTGATTTGTACAATCATGGAGGATTTCCCCCTCCAAAATACAAAAAATGTAGCAGCAATAAAGAATTGCTGCTTCTAATAAAATGGGTTACCTTGTGAGATGTAGGGTGATTGGACCACAATATAAAAATATAATACATTACATCTTAAAAACAATGTGTCACAATGACTAACAAGAATAAATATTAAATATCAAATATTCTACACCAAGACAATATTGTTTTAACACACAATGAGCCACTAAAAAATACACTCATTGTATAGAGGCTGGGGGAGTTACATCTGTATAGATTACCCACCTAACCCTACAATCACAGGATGTCCAGTTTTATTTATACATTCCGGAAGGAATTTTAAGTGGATGCAGTGAATCCATGATCTCAGTCTGTGTTTGGCAGCAAAGCGATTAATGCAAAGTTGCAAAGCACACATAAATCCTCCAATATTAGAACAGGAGGCAGCAAGCAGCATAGGTCTGTCAACCAGTGTGGGACAGTAATACTATATTTAACACATGTGTAGAGTGCAGTTCAGTTGGTATTACATGATGCTATGAGCAATGCTACCATCACTCTAGTTGTGTCTCACCCAACCTGTGTGCATCTGCATGTCTTCCTGGGCTCTGAAGAAGTGACAGGACATCCTTCACAAATCTGCAGTCTGCTGCTTAATCCCACTAGACTGTCAGGATTCTGTATGTGCAGATCCCCGGCCACCCCTGGTGTCATGTTTCATAGCTCAGACCCTGCACAGTACACATAGTTTGCCTGGTGACATTTTTTAGCTACTTTCTTCTGACTGGGCTGCAGCATCATGCGGAACATGTGCCTGTTCTCCAAGCTTCACTACAGGTGCCGACAGCCTCACTGAGAGGAGAACGGAACTGAGGAGAAACAGCAGAGATCTCAGATTGCCCAGGGGAAGAAGAAGGGGTTTTGTCCCAGCTCTCTCCCATTTCCTGTTCTCACTACCGCAGGGGCTGTACAATTGTCTGAAGGAAGAGCGCTCTGATCCTGCAGAGTGCCTGCACAGCCAAGGCTAAAAGGACCAAGCCCTGGACATCGATTGAAAGGTTGAGGGAGGGGAAGAGGCAGAGTTGTGGGGGGGGGACAGACCGTGCGGCGTATGGGACTGGGCAGAGAGAGAGAGGCAAAGCTGGCTGGCTGTAGTGGTATATGATCAGAGACTGCTGGTGGTGACGTGACAGTGAAGCACAGACAGACAGGTCACTAGCAGTCTGGCACTGTACTGATCAGAGGCGGGCAGCAGATGTTTTCTTTCCTTCCTCCATTCGATTAATTCAGGACACAGACACAGTTCTCCACCGCCGCTGCGCCTCTGACACTGTAAAGAGGGACCCGGGAGCGGCTGCCTGTTTTGTTGAGACTGACTTAGTTGCTGGCTGCAGAGACAGGGAAGAGGGTCACCAGTGGCTGGGCGCCCTAGGCAGCAGTGCGCACTAGGCAGCTGCCTAGTCTGCCTAGTGGTAGTGCCAGCCCTGATAAGACCAGTCTTTTGCATCTAGCTGGAGGTCCAGATCAGCTTCCTATTGCTCTGCATAGCAAAGGGAAGAGTGTCTGGGGGGGTCTAATAGCTGGGCGTTGATGAGAGATTTTAAGCCCAGAGCGTGGGGGTCTTTATCACAGGTATACATTGGAAACAGGTTTTGAACACCAAAAGAAGGAGGAGAGGCAAACGGACAGTAAAAAGGATTCAAAAAAAGAAAGTGGGGCTAGGAGAAGGGATTTATAACCTCAGTGAGATAGATCTCTCTAAAGAGGAATTACAAGTCCTAAATAGGGGTTTCAAATTTGCTCCAGTTACCAATCTAAATAAATTTCAGACATACAGTAGTTCACAAAAGTGAGTACACCCCTCACATTTTTGTAAATATTTTATTATATCTTTTCATGTGACAACACTGAAGAAATTACACTTTGCTACAATGTAAAGTAGTGAGTTTACAGCTTGTATAACAGTGTACATTTGCTGTCCCCTCAAAATAACTCAACACAAAGCCATTAATGTTTAAACCGCTGGCAACAAAAGTATATAGACCCCTAAGTGAAAATGTCCAAATTGAGTCCAAAGTGTCAATATTTTGCGTGACCACCATTATTTTTCAGCACTGCCTTAACCCTCTTGGGCATGGAGTTCACCAGAGCTTCACCGGTTGCCACTGGAGTCCTTTTCACTTAGGGGTGTACTCACTTTTGTTGTCAGCGGTTTAAACATTAATGGCCGTGTGTTGAATTATTTTGAGGGGACAGCAAATTTACACTGTTATACAAGCTGTAAAATCACTACTTTACATTGTAGCAAAGTGTAATTTCTTCAGTGTTGTCACATGAAAAGGTATAATAATATATTTACAAAAATGTGGGGAGTGTACTCACTTTTGTGAGATACTGTATATTAACATTCAGAAGTACGTCCGTACTTTGAACATTAAAAAAATATTTTTGGTCTAAACCGGCAAACGTTTCATCACATAACCCAATAGGTCAACACACTAGTTTGAGGAACAAATCTATTTTCAATCCCCCCCCAATGCGGATAATAAACATTTGGAAGTTTTTCTTGATATGGTAGCTAACGAGTTGGACACACTAAAAATTAAGAAAGTACCAGATCCCGACATATTAAGAGAGGTATCCAACAACTAGAGGATAGGAAGAATATAATTATACCACCTGCCGACAAGGGGGGAGGGATTGTTTTGATGACCAAAAAACATTACACAGAAGAAATGGAGAGGTTATTATCTGATAGAATGACCTACTGGTTAATAAGTAGAAACCCTATCTGTGAGTTGAATGCCCCGTATACACGATCAAACTTTCCGACAACAAAACTGTGGATTTTTGTTTGAAGAATGTTGGCTCCAACTTGTCTTGCATACACACGGTCACACAAGTATTGGCCAACAATTATGAACGTAGTTATATCTCCAGCTCGTACTTGATTCCGAGCATGCATTGGACTTTTGTCCGACGGACTTGTGTACACATGATCGAAAAGTCCGACAACAAACATTTGTTGGCGGAAAATTTGAGAACCTGCTAGCCAACATTTGTTTGCGGAAAGTCAGACAACAATTGTTCGATGGAGCATATACACAGTCGGACTTTCCGCCAATAAGCTCACATCCAACATTTGTTGTCGGAAAATCAGATCGCCTGTACAGGGGTGATTTAGAGTGATTTAGAGTCACTGATCAAGAAGGGTGTAAAGAAAAAGATTGTAAATGATAAAGAGCGATCTTTAGATATATATATATGTAGGAGGTGGATTCTAAAAGGCAGTATAGTAATATGGTGAGCTTTTTAGAGATTCTTTATTAGGGTGGGAGATATTAAATTATATTTTAGTTAATGAATTTAACATTGTATTTTATTGTTTATTTTATGATTATGTTAATCACTCCCAGGGGTGCAGACATCTTGTGAGCTCAGTTTATGGGCTAGTATGACCCACTAGTTCAAGCCCTTAATATTTGAATTGTAACGTATTGCTTGGACAAGGGGTTCGATGGCAAGGGCAAACAAGAGTGGAGATAGGGGGCAGCCTTGTCTTGTTCCGTGATACACTAGAACAGAGGCTAATTTATTTATATGGAGACCCATGTGAGGAAGTGGGGCCCAAATCCCCATTTACGCAGGACAAATTGTAGGTAAGGCCAGAAAAGCAAGTCAAAAGCTTTTTTAATATCTAGGGACACAAAGCATGTCGGAACATGGCAAGATCGTGCCATCTGAGCTAACAAAACTGCCCAACGGACATTGTCACGCGCTTGTCTCACAGGAATGAACCCTACCTAGTCCTTATAAATGAGGGAACCTATAATTAAATTTAGGCAAGATGAGATGATTTTTAATGTCAATGTTCAATAATGAGATTGGGCGGTAATTGGCCCAAGAGGAATCATCTAATTGGGGTTTGAGTATCATGGAAATAATAGCTGAGACAGACTCTGGACAGAAGGAGTGGCCCTTCAGGATAGAATTAAAGGTTCTAGACAGTAGGGGGGAAAGAGGGTTGACAAAGTGCTTGTAGTAGAAGGCTGTGAAGCCATCAGTCCCTGGGCGTGTATTCAGTTTTAAGGATTTAATAGCATTTCGGATTTCAAGCTCGGAGATAGGTTGATCCAGTGTCACCTGTTGAGACACTGACAGGGATGGGAGTCTAAGGTGGGAGAAAAATTCTGGACGCATGTGCCTCATCAAATCCTGAGGAGGAGGAGTAGAGTTCCTCCAGATGCTTTTGGAAGACGGTTAAAATCTTCACCTGGTTACTAGAGTAAGATTTGTGAGAAGTATGTAGATGGATTGGTTTGTGCGGTCAGTCAAGAGATTTCCAGCTTTTGAGGAAGAGCACAGTACACTATCATTTCTTATAACAGTGATAATCATTGTTATAAACAATAATTTTTATGAATGGCATCCATTCATTCATTGTGTATTATTGTGAAAACTGTGATTGGCTAACACATGCCGCAGATGCACTGTGGTTGGCCCTGTCTGACCCCGCTGACAGCTGATGACTCGTCGGTTGTTAAGGACGTGGCGGCCGGCTTCCCACCCCCTTGCTTAGCAACCAGCTATATACTGTGAAAATAAAACCCGCAAAGCATATACTGACAATAGACGAATGCTTAATAGCCAATGCCACATGAGCATGGTTGTTACCATAATATTAATACCTCAAATGCAAAATACTATTGTATAGAATTAAAAGAATCAAACATTAGTACATGTATTTCCTATGTAAGATAGTGGTCAGCTCAGTAGTGTAACGGTGTGCCATGCTACCTTTAAAGGTTCAAGCCACACGTGTTTGAATCTCACTGATGGTAACACCTAAAAACTTGAATTGCATTGTACTATTGCAGCATATTCCAAAATCACACACTAGTTAACGTGCAGGGTGTTAGTTTACTTTTTTGGGGTTTAATTAACTTGTGCACTGGAAAAATCAGACGAGCGCCCCCCCCCCTCTCAAACCATACCAGGCCACATGCCCTTAACATGCATCTTCTTCTTTCCCCGCTTCTCCCTTCGGTCTTCTTCTTCCCCTGCTTCTTCCTCCAGTCTTCCTCTGGCTTCTTCTTCCCCCGCTTCTTCCTCTGGTCTTCTCCCTCCCCCACTTCTTCCTCTGGTCTTCTTCTTCCTCCACTGCCGCCACTGACCCACTGAAGATACAAAATTGACCCTCCTCATTGGCTGCGGCCTGCAGAACTGTCCGCTTCCATGGCTCACATTTCATATATAACTATGGGGCGTGGCCACTGGATGGCGTCATACGGAGACCCTGCCCCCTTATGATATCACAGACCCATCATGCCCCCTTGGTGAAGTCACAATTACATCATCCGCTCCATCACAGCATTGGAGGAGGTTTTATTTTTAAATTTCCAGTGGGTCGACGGCAGGATCAGCGGTGAAGGAAGAAGAAGTAGAAGAGGAGGTTGAAGCTAGGGAAGAAAAAGCCGGAGGAAGACTGGAGGAAGAATGTCAGAGGTACTCACCCGGGCCGATATGCTGAGAGCTGCTCCCCTTGCGACTAAGCGCACGATGCCTCTGGAGTGGGTACAGAGGACACCGGGCTCAAAGATGCACGGGTTGCCAGCAGGAGTGTAGCAGGTGGTGTGCAGTAGCGTCGTTGACCAGGAGAGGCTGAAGCTGCACTGGGAGTAGACACCTGGCAGAACTGTGATCAGGTAGAGGTTGTAGAGGTAACCAAGCATATACTGAAGGAGGACCCTCGGTAGCATGAGAGGTCTACAAGTCCAGAACACTGAGTGGGAGATAGTCCAGCAAGCAGGCCGAGGGTCAAACACAGGCAACCAGGCAATAGAAGTATCCAAAGGCAAGCCAGGGGTCAAACACAGGTAATCAAGCAGAAGAGGTGTCCAAAGGCAAGCCAGGGGTCAAACACAGGTAAGTCACTCAGAGAATGTCCAGTAGGCAAGCCGGGGGTCAAGCACAGGTAATCAGGCAGTAGAGGTATCCAAAAGGCAAGCCAGGGGTCAAACACAGGTAAGTAACTCAGAGAATGTCCAGTAGGCAGGCCGAGGGTCAAGCACAGGTAAGCAGGCAGAAGAGGTATCCGGGAGGCAAGCCAGAGGTCAAACACAGGTAGGTAACTCACGGAGGATCCAGTAGACAGGCCGAGGGTCAAGCACAGGTGAGAAGCGGCAGCGGTAGTCAGACGGATTCCGGGTCGGCACTGGTAGTCAGGTAGATGCAAGGTAGAGGGTACCGGGTACAGGATACAGGATACAGGATACAGGATACAGGATACAGGACACTGGGCTTGGAGACAGGACTCAAAAGAGACAACAAACCAGCAACTTGAAAGCGGACAGGGAAGGCCTTTTATAGGCCAGGTAAATGGTCAGGTGGGATACCCGAGCGAGTGCGCATGCGCACTCGTCTTCTGTCAGCGCCGCGCACAGCGGTGAGGCGTACAGGCTGGGTTGTGACAGATACCCGAGTGCCGCGGACCCGCGCATGCGCACCCGTTACCCGACGTACCTGTAACCTTCGTTGCGCCGCTCTACCGCGCGTGCGCAACCCTGGAACCCGGCGGAGAGGCCTGGTATTTCCCTGACAGTGCCCCCCTCCTAAGGGCAGCCTCCGGATGCCCACTTCAGGATGTCTTTGGTGGTATTCTCGGATTAAACGAGGGGCATGAATGTTTTCGGATGGCTCCCAGGAGCAGTCCTCTGGGGGATACCCTTTCCATTTAACCAGATATTGAACCTGACCTCTTCTTCTTCGGAGATCCAGAATTTTCTCAACCTCGAATTCTTCCTCTCCTTGGATGGTGATGGGAGGAGGAAGTGGCGTCTGCCTATCAGGGAAAGAATTGGCAATTACGGGTTTAAGCAAAGAGGCATGAAAAACTGGATGAATCCTATAGGAACTGGGGAGATCTAGTTCAAAGGCCACTGGATTGATCACTCTCTTGACCTCAAAGGGGCCGATGAACCTGGGACCCAATTTCCGAGAAGGACAAGGGAGTTTTAAATTAGCGGTTGATAACCAAACTTTCTCACCAATCTGGAAAGGCGGGCATTCCTTCCTGCCCCGGTTGTACTGTACCTCATAACCCTTCTGTGCTTCCTTCATGGCCTGTTGGATCCGGAGGAAGTTGTCTTGGATATTTTTGACTAGGTCCTGTGCAGCTGGAGTAGAGACATCTGGAATGGAATCTGGAAGAAAGGAAGGGTGATAACCGTAGTTTGCCCAGAAGGGCGTCTGATTAATGGCAGAATGTAAAGAATTATTATAGGCAAACTCCGCGTAGGGAAGTAAGCCTGACCAGTCATCTTGGGAGTAAGAACAAAAACACCTCAGGTATTGCTCGAGGGTCTGATTAGTGCGTTCAGTTTGACCGTTGGATTGGGGATGGTATGCTGAAGACATGGAAGTCCTGATTTCAAGGGATTTGCAGAGGTCCCTCCAGAACCTGGAGGTGAACTGTACCCCTCGGTCTGAGGTGATGTTAGCTGGAACTCCGTGTAACCTTATAATCTCTCTGATGAAGATGTCAGTGGTAGCAGAAGCCGAAGGGGTACCTTTCATGGGAAGGAAGTGAGCCATCTTTGAGAGACGGTCAATGACAACCAGAATCGTGGTAAAGGAATCTGAGGAGGGTAAGTCCACGATGAAGTCCATGGAAATCTCCTTCCATGGACGTTCCGGAACAGATAATGGACGTAACAGACCCCAGGACTTAGTGTTGGACCCCTTGTTCCTTTGACAAGTGTTGCAAGAGAGGACGTATTCTTGACAGTCCTTCCTCCAGCCCGGCCACCAGTAAGATCGACCTACCAGGTCCACGGTTTTCTGTACTCCGAAGTGGCCGGACATCTTGTGGTCATGAAGGGTCTGCAGGACTTGGAGTCTGACAGGAGGAGGAACAAAGATTCGGGCATGGGCCCAGAGCAGATCCTGCTTCCTTTCAAGAAAAGGTAATGTGGGGGATGAGAACTGGTTGGAAGCCTGTTTGAGGGCTGTAGTCAAGTCAGGCTGAATGGCATGGAGGAAATTATGGGCAGACAGGATAGTAGCAGGTTCTTTAGAGGATTCAGTGTCCAGAAACATACAGGATAAAGCATCTGCCTTGCCATTCTTGGAGCCAGGACGGTAAGTGATGTGGAAATTAAATCGGGAGAAGAACAAGGCCCAGCGGGCCGGCCTGGGTCTAAGGCGTTTTGCGGCCCTGAGGTACTCCAAATTGCGGTGGTCAGTGAAGATGAGGATGGGTTGGGAAGCTCCTTCTAGCAGGTATCTCCATTCCTCGAGAGCGAACTTAATCGCAAGTAATTCCCGGTCGCCTACATCATAATTCTTTTCAGGAGGATTTAGTTTTCGGGAGGCAAAGGCGACCGGGTGGAGGAGGGCCTTTGGGCCACTTCTCTGCGATAGGATCGCTCCCAAGGCAGAGTCTGAAGCGTCCACTTCTAGGACGTAAGGGAGTTCAGGGTCAGGGTGCTGTAGGATGGGTGCAGAGGAAAAGAGTTCCTTGAGCTTCTCAAAAGCGCTCTGCGCTTGGGGAGTCCACTGGAACTTGACTTGCTGGCGGGTCAGTTGGGTGATTGGGGACACAATAGCAGAAAATCCCTGAATGAACCGTCTATAAAAGTTGGCAAAGCCGATAAAACGTTGGACTGACCTTTTGTCTGTGGGAGCAGGCCAATCCTGGATGGCCTTTACTTTTTGGGGATCCATCAGTACTCCTCCGGTGGTTATGATAAAGCCCAGGAACTGGATGGTGTCAGTCTCGAACTCGCATTTCTCTCCTTTGACGTAGAGCCCGTGTTTGCGGAGGATGAGGAGAACTTTCCGGACATGTTGACGGTGGGCTTCTAGGGAATCGGAGAAAATCAAGATATCATCAAGGTATACAATGAGGAAGTTATCCAGATACTCACGAAAAATGTCATTGACAAGGTGCTGGAAGGTAGCTGGGGCATTACAAAGTCCAAACGGCATGACCAGGTACTCGAAATGGCCGAATCTGGACCTAAAAGCCGTCTTCCACTCATCCCCAGAGCGTATTCTAACTAAATTGTAGGCCCCACGAAGATCCAGCTTGGTAAACACCTTGGCAGTCCTGAGCCGCTGAAAAAGTTCGGGAATGAGTGGGAGTGGGTACCTGTTCTTGATAGTAATTTTATTGAGTTCCCTGTAATCCACACAGGGTCTGAGGGAACCGTCTTTTTTTTCAACAAAGAAAATCCCAGCCCCTGCGGGCGAAGAAGATGGTTGGATGAACCCTTTAGCAAGATTTTCGTCAATATACACCCGTAGGGCTTCAAGCTCAGTTTCGGACAAGGGGAAAATCCTTCCGAAGGGAATCTCAGCCCCTGGTAGGAGGTCAATCGGACAATCATATGAACGATGAGGGGGAAGAACTTCGGCCTTCTTTTCATCAAAAATGTCCATGAAGTCTTGGTAGGGTGTTGGGACGTGTTGCAGGTCCTTGGCACTGGGTTGCATGGCAAGATGAGTAAGAGGTGCTGCGGGTTGATCCGGAAGGCAGTGCTGTAAGCAGTAAGAGGAGGAGAACTCCACTTCCCTGTTGACCCAGTCAACCCGAGGGTTGTGAGCCAGTAGCCAGGGGTACCCCAGGATGATGGGGAACATGGGAGAATGGATAATGTCAAAACGTAAAAGTTCCTGATGACCTGATTTGGTGCAGGTCAGGATGGGAGCGGTTTCCTGGGTAACTGGTCCTGAGCAGGGTGGAGAGCCATCAGCCAGCTGGATTTGAAGAGGTTGTTTCTTGGTAGTTAAAGGGAGGTTCAGGTGTCGTGCCAAGGTCAGGTCCATGAAGCAACTGCAGGCTCCAGAGTCAAGGATGGCTCCCAGCTGGAAAGACTCTCCCGCTACCTGTAGGGAGAGTGGAATAGACAGATGAAAATGCGGGACTCCAACAGAGTGTGAACTTGAGAGGGGCCCAGAAAGACACTTACTGGGTCTTATGGGGCATTTCTGTAGGTAGTGCCCCGTGCCCCCGCAGTAGAGGCAGAGATTGGCTTGACGACGACGGAGCCTTTCTTCGGCAGATAGGGGGGACCGTGCCAGGCCCAACTGCATAGGTTCCCCATGAGGAGGGGAGCGAGAGTTCCCAGACGGAGCAGGTGCCAGGGGGACCCGGGGCATCGTCCAGGTGGGACGAGGGTTCTGCAGTCTCTCTGCCCGTCGTTCTCGTAACCGACGGTCAAGCTTGATAACAAGTTGGCAGAGATCCGTGAAGGTACTTGGGATTTCTCCTCGAGCCAGTTCATCCTTTAATAACTCGGATAGCCCTAAACGAAATTGGTATTTTAGGGCAGATTCGTTCCAGTCAGTATCTGCTGCCCATTTGCGGAAATCCACTACATAGTCCTCTACAGGTCTTCTCCCCTGAGATAGGGTATGCAGGGTAGATTCAGCCGTACCTGTGCGTTGGGAGTCCTCGTAGAGTGCTGCCATAGCAGAAAAGAAAGTCTCTACAGAATTCAACTGTGGGCTCTTCTGTTCCATCAAATGGTGTGCCCAGGATTGCGGGTCATCAGAAAGGAGAGAGATAATGAACCCCACTTTGGTGGATTCCAACTGGAAGGTCCTGGGTTGTAGGGCCAGGTGTAGTAAACAGGAATTTTTAAAAGAGCGAAATTTCCTTCGGTCCCGGAAAAACGTTCAGGTGTGGGGACCCTGGGATCAGGATGGGATACATCATAGGCAGGGAGGGCACCTCCAGGTGTTGATAGAAGAGTGGAGGTGCTGGCTACAGGGGGTGACTGGTCCACTTGGTTTGGAGATAAAGTCAGATGCTGAAGACGCCCCTCGATCTGAAAGTATCCATCTTGGAGGCGTTGTACAGCCTGGGTAAGGGTTGTCACCTGCTGGCATAAGGCCTCAAGGGGTGAACCAGCTCTGTCGGCCTCAGTCATTGGCTGGTTTGTACTGTCAGAGGTACTCACCCGGGCCGATATGCTGAGAGCTGCTCCCCTTGCGACTAAGCGCACGATGCCTCTGGAGTGGGTACAGAGGACACCGGGCTCAAAGATGCACGGGTTGCCAGCAGGAGTGTAGCAGGTGGTGTGCAGTAGCGTCGTTGACCAGGAGAGGCTGAAGCTGCACTGGGAGTAGACACCTGGCAGAACTGTGATCAGGTAGAGGTTGTAGAGGTAACCAAGCATATACTGAAGGAGGACCCTCGGTAGCATGAGAGGTCTACAAGTCCAGAACACTGAGTGGGAGATAGTCCAGCAAGCAGGCCGAGGGCCAAACACAGGCAACCAGGCAATAGAAGTGTCCAAAGGCAAGCCAGGGGTCAAACACAGGTAATCAAGCAGAAGAGGTGTCCAAAGGCAAGCCAGGGGTCAAACACAGGTAAGTCACTCAGAGAATGTCCAGTAGGCAAGCCGGGGGTCAAGCACAGGTAATCAGGCAGTAGAGGTATCCAAAAGGCAAGCCAGGGGTCAAACACAGGTAAGTAACTCAGAGAATGTCCAGTAGGCAGGCCGAGGGTCAAGCACAGGTAAGCAGGCAGAAGAGGTATCCGGGAGGCAAGCCAGAGGTCAAACACAGGTAGGTAACTCACGGAGGATCCAGTAGACAGGCCGAGGGTCAAGCACAGGTGAGAAGCGGCAGCGGTAGTCAGACGGATTCCGGGTCGGCACTGGTAGTCAGGTAGATGCAAGGTAGAGGGTACCGGGTACAGGATACAGGATACAGGATACAGGATACAGGATACAGGACACTGGGCTTGGAGACAGGACTCAAAAGAGACAACAAACCAGCAACTTGAAAGCGGACAGGGAAGGCCTTTTATAGGCCAGGTAAATGGTCAGGTGGGATACCCGAGCGAGTGCGCATGCGCACTCGTCTTCTGTCAGCGCCGCGCACAGCGGTGAGGTGTACAGGCTGGGTTGTGACAGATACCCGAGTGCCGCGGACCCGCGCATGCGCACCCGTTACCCGACGTACCTGTAACCTTCGTTGCGCCGCTCTACCGCGCGTGCGCAACCCTGGAACCCGGCGGAGAGGCCTGGTATTTCCCTGACAAAGAAGGAGAAGACCGGAGTAAGAAGCAGGGGAAGGTGAAGACCGGAGGAAGAAGGAGAAGACCAGAGGAAGAAGGAGAAGACCAGAGGAGGAAGCAGGGGAAGAAGAAGACATTTTTAATAATTGTCAAAAACTGGCTATTGTCTTTTGTCACACTACACTACTTTTTTTTGTGAATGAGTAGGGGTACGATGTACCCCATACTCATTCACATAGGGGGGCGGGATCTGGGGGCCCCCTTTCCAATTCTGATTCCCATACCCGCAGACCCCGACAACCACCGGCCAGGGTTGTTGGGAAGAGGCCCTTGTCCTCATCAACATGACAAGGACAAGGTGCATGCATGAGGGCATGCATGCTCGGATAAGGGTCTGGATTTTGGGGGGACCCCACGCCATTTTTTTTTCATTTTGGCATGGGGTTTCCCTTAAAATCCATACCAGACCCAGAGGACCTAGTATGTACTGGGGGGGGGGAACCCATGCCATTTTTTTTTCATTTATTTTTTTATCTATATTGCCGGGAGCTGGCAATACATTACAGCCGCAAGCAAGTTTAAAGTACATTTTTTTCCTTTAGAAATGTCATTATTGCTGCGGCATGTTCTACACATTGCACATGTGCGCCACTTACAGGCAGACCAAGGGGACCCCCCAGGCAAGATATTTAAAGGAAAATTTTATTTTTATTGTTTCACTTTAATTTAAAATCACTGCTCCTTTAAAAGCGATTGTTTTGAAAAAAAAAATTGCATTGATACATGCTTTCCAATACACTTTTTATGGTCAGTAATTTGCATATAAGCCTTCAATGAGGACTTCCAATAATTTGCATATAAACCTTCAGTGAGGACTTTGCAGGTGTGGCAGGCATGTTCGCTGGCAATGGCTCGCTTTCCATTTGCATGTCCGCCCAGTTGAAGTTCTAATTGAATTTATTTGGGCGCTATTAAATGTAGAGCTCCCATACTTGCTGGGAATCTTAGTAAATTACCCCCATATTAGGCAATGAAACAAATTCTTAAGAGAAAAACTTTTTGTGCTTAAAGGAAATTCCTAGATGACGCAACATTTGTTTCTGAGGTTTAGGGGACTAAGTGTAAAAGGCTATGTAAATGATGATAGCCAGAATGGAGCTCAAATAAGGCTAGTTGATGCTGAGTAAGCTAGAACTTGATTTGTGTTACTTGCTCAAACAAACTGAGCCCTAAATTTCACAAGACTGCAAATATATTGGAGCAACATTGTACACTGAATATGCATATATTAGATACTGACAAATGTTTAATTTTGTTAGTTCTTTGGCCCCCTCCACCCATTTTGTGATAAGGATAATAGAGTACAGATAGTTGGTTGAACACTACACGTTTGATAAGTTTCACTGAGAATAAAAATAATTAATTCTAAAGTTACTGAGAGGAGAAATATTTTGAAACTGTTTGCCATTTCAGAGAGCTTCCAAAACCATACAGAATCCAGTGTCCTCAAAGCAAGCCTCCATTTTCTAGATATCACAAAGCATGACATGTACTGTATAACATACTTGTACTGCATACTAACTAAAACGCGTGACTAAATGACTTTAGGATATATGCAAGCTTCTTGGATTATTTGGATGAGTGGAAACCTTATCCTAGGTCCAAAGACATACAGAAAGTTTTTGCTTACATCAGCTTTCACATTTCCCTGTAGGAAAGTAAAGTCTTCTCCATAAGTAGCAAACAGATATGGCTGTATACATATTACAGATAGGATTCTTGCCTCAATGGAAGCCAACGAGTGGTTCATTCCCTTATTTTACAGAGTACTGGCTAGTATGTGAAATTACATTTTACAAATTTATTTATTTGTACACCTTATTTTTTGGGTATAGTAATGGTAGAATCACCTGCAGGATTTTATCATCATCATTATACCAATCTAAAATAAATGGTGAAGAAAAATGTGTAATCTAAACTTGATTTAGATGTGGCATGGTTGAAGGTATCAACAAATATACTGTATCTCATGGAAGAATGAAGCATCAAGCACGGGTTTCTCTGGACAATGATTGTTGTTCCCCAGAGATAAAGATGGTCAGAGGGAAGTCTATAAATACCTAAAAACATTTCTAGTGGGTTGCACTGTTCATGTATGTTTATCTTTCAGTCATTTTACATAACTGAAGCTGGTATTTCCTCTGATGACCATTTTATATTTATAAATACCTTAGAGGGAATGCTACACATATATTTTTTTGTAATTTAGTATTACTAACAATTACATTTCTTATAAATTTATAAATCAGCAAGTAGGTATAGCTTTCTGAAACGGGTAAAAAATTAAAGCATGGCATCCTTTATGGGTATACAGAACCCACCCACAACCCCAGAAATGTCCATTCTTGCTTACAGTAAAAGATTGGTAAGCTGTGTCTAATTACAGCAGAGGGCTTATGATGTGACTATAGCAGAGAGACCACCCAAAAGATACCCAAAGCAGGAAGTGAATAAAATGTTCTTACTAATTATTGTTAATTTGCAATGGCCAGTATATTTTTGTATTTTAACTTGGAAAATCGGATTTCAAGGGGACTAGGTAAATTGTCAACAACATGGAGTTCTATTTTTTCTAATTGTTTGTTTATTTCTAGTTTGCGTTCATCTTGAAACAAAGGTAAATGTGTTGTTTATTTGTATAGCTCAGGCCCTCATGCCACGTACCCTTGATCGGAATTTCGGCCAGCAAAAGACTGATGAGAGCTTTTCATCGGAAAATGCGACCGTGTGTAGGCTCCATCGGAATTTAGCTGGCCGAATTTCCGCCAGAAAAAATTTGATAGCATGTTCTCAATTTTTCCGACGGAAAAACTTTCTATCGGAAATTCCGATTGTGTGTATGCAATTCTGACACGCCAAAAATCACGCATGCTCAGAATCCAGTACGAGATGGAACCGCTCAGTTTGGTGAAGCTAGCGTTCGTAATGGAGATAGCAGATTATTCACACTGCAAATTTTTTAATTGTTCAATGCTGCGCATTCTCTTCCTTGTAATGCTAGAATAATGAAGTTGTTTTGGTGCTCATATTCACACAGAGTTATCACAAACTATATCTCCAGTATATATCTCCAGTATAATCTTTATTTTAATTCAAGCCAGATCTACATAATATATATATATATATATATATATATATTATATATATATATATATATAGTGGTGTGAAAAAGTGTTTGCCCCCTTCCTCATTTCCTGTTCCTTTGCATGTTTGTCACACTTAAGTGTTTCGGAACATCAAACCAATTTAAACAATAGTCAATGACAACACTAGTAATTACAAAATGCAATTTGTAAATGAAGGTGTTTATTATTAAAGGTGAAAAAAAATCCAAACCATCATGGCCCTGTGTGAAAAAGTGATTGCCCCTAAACCTAATAACTGGTTGGGCCACCCTTAGCAGCAACAACTGCAACCAAGCGTTTGCGATAACGTGCAATGAGGCTTTTACAGCGTCCTGGAGGAATTTTGGCCCACTCATCTTTGCAGAATTGTCCTAATTCAGTTACATTAGAGGGTTTTCGAGCATGAACGGCCTTTTTAAGGTCATACCACAACATCTCAATAGGATTCAGGTCAGGACTTTGGCTAGGCCACTCCAAAGTCTTCATTTTGTTTTTCTTCAGCCATTCAGTGGTGGACTTGCTGGTGTGTTTAGGATCATTGTCCTGCTGCAGAACCCAAGTTTGTTTCAGCTTGAGTACACGAACAGATGGTCGGACATTCTCCTTCAGATCTCTTGGTAGACAGCAGAATTCATAGTTCCTTTTATCACAGCAAGTCTTCCAGGTCCTGAAGCAGCAAAACAGCCCCAGACCATCACACTACCACCACCATATTTTACTGTTGGTATAATGTTCTTTTTCTGAAATGCAGTGTTCCTTCTACGCCAGATATACTTGGACACACACCTTCCAAAGAGTTCCACTTTTGTCTCATCGGTCCACAGAATGTTGTCCCAAAAGTCTTGGGGATCATCAAGATGTGTTGTGGAGAAATTGAGACGAGCTTTGATGTTCTTTTTGCTCAGCAGTGGTTTTCTCCTTGGAACTCTGCCATGCAGGCCATTTTTGCCCAGTCTTTTCCTGATGGTGGAGGCATGAACGCTGACCTTAACTGAGGCAAGTGAGGCCTGCAGTTCCTTGGACGTTGTTGTGGGGTCTTTTGTGACCTCTTGGATGAGTCGTCGCTGCGCTCTTGGGGTAATTTTGGGCGGCCGGCCACTCCTGGGAAGGTTCACCACTGTTCCATGTCTTCGCCATTTGTGGATAATGGCTCTCACTGTGGTTCGCTGGATCCCAAAGCTTTGGAAATGGCTTTATAACCCTTTCCAGACTGATAGATCTCAATTACTTTCTTTCTCAATTGTTCCTGAATTTCTTTGGGTCTCGGCATGATGTGTAGCTTTTAAGGATCTTCTGGTGGACCTTACTGTGTCAAGCAGCTCCTATTTAAGTGATGCCTTGATTGTGAACAGGTGTGGCAATAATCAGGCCTGGGTGTGGCTAGAGAAATTGAACTCAGGTGTGGACAACCACAGTTATAGTATGTTTTAACAAGGGGGGCAATCACTTTTTCACACAGGGCCATGATGGTTTGGATTTTTTTTTTCACCTTTAATAATAAACACCTTCATTTACAAATTGCATTTTGTGTTTACTTGTGTTGTCCTTGACTATTGTTTAAATTGGTTTGATGTTCCGAAACACTTAGGTGTGACAAACATGCAAAGGAACAGGAAATGAGGAAGGGGGCAAACACTTTTTCACACCACTGTATATGTATATATATATATATGTGTATATATATGTTTGTTGTCGGTATCCCTTGTTAATTTTGACATTATATTTTTGAAATGTACCTGCCTACTCACAACCAAAAAAATGTCTATTTGCTATTTGAAGAAAAACACATAGGCAAGTATTTTCTGAAACAAAAATCACAATTTATTTTGCATCATAATAACAAAATAAATATGAAGGCAACGCTGGAGAAAGTGCTTGAATTTGCGAAGCCTTTGGCCCCAAGGCACAGATCAACTTTGTGGCTCAAAAACTTTGTAGCTTGAGAAGTCCATATAGAAAGGAGGTCAATCTGGTCCAGGAATCCCAGAGAACAGGAACAGCAGCAGATGACATATATGTCCCCAGGCTGTGGCTCTGGTGGTGGACTTGTGGCCACTCAACCCCTTGTGGATGGTTTCAAAAATTATTTTCTCACATTTGCGGTGTTGGACCTCCTCCATTTGCTGTAAATTGAAGGCTATGTAGATGCCATAGGCCTCTACAGCATCAAGGGGGGATTTCAGGGGGTGTCATTAGCCTCCTTGATGAGGGCCAGTACTGCCTCCTCCGTTTTAGTCCCCTTCCTGGGCCTTTTGTATGGAAGGCACCTAAGATTGGGTGTTAATGGGCCTGGCCACCTCCTGGCTGACACTTCCCCCTGCCTCCTCCTCCTGTGTGCCACTTCCAAGCAATGTTTCTCATTCATATTTGTTGCCTCAAATATCTGTGTGCTAGGTATACCTTTTGTTTCATTCTCATAGGGGAGCATAAAATCAGGAAATGTGACATCACCAGGGACCCCCCACCTCAGGAAGAAGGGGAACAGAGGTCACAACCTGAGGATGTGGAGGAAGGAGAGGTGGTCGAGATTGAGACCACAACAGGTGAGTGTCAGACACCCCAGATTCAGGTAAGAGATGTATGCCTGCATATTTATAATACATGGTGTGTTTTTTTATTTTTAGGTGATGTACAGATTGTGGAAGAACAATCACATAATTTCACCAGTGACAGTGCCCAAACGCTAATCCAGGACATAATGTTGTGTAGTCAGGATTTAGACGTTATAAAAAAAAACAAAAAAAAAAACTAAAACTATGGAGATTGAACAAAAACTTAAGAACATGATTGATGTCCTCGGAAGAATCTAATTTCCCAAAAAAGTACCATTTTGTGAAATATTTTTGGCATTTTGTAAACATTTTAAAAAGCCTAATTTTCAAGATGAACACAGTATGTCAACATGTGCTATCTGCCATCAGGGGATATCAATGTATGCGTTTTTTGCCTGAAACCCCTTCCTCAAAACTCAAGTAGGTGAGAGGAAGGGGTTGCACCCCCAAAACACATACATTTATACCCCATGATGGGAGATAGCACATGTTGACATTAGGCATGGGATCAGGATGTAAATCCCCAGTTTGACTCCTAATTTGTGTGCATCTTCAAAATTAGGCTTTTACAGGGGGGACCTCACCCCATCTGTTGAAGGCAAGATCCACACATTTTGGACAATATAATGTGTGATCTTGCCTTAAGTTTTGCCATTTTGAACTTTGTAAGTTCCAGAGTTGTGTATGTTCTGTTTTGAAACATGGCTGTTTATGTAACCTCAAATTTTTTTTTTAGATAACTCCAAATTTGTAACTTAAAAAAAAAAGGTTTTACAACGCACATGTGAATGTGTACGGAGTAAAAGGATTTATACTCAACAATGTATGGCTTCTTCTTTCAATTATCAATACCAGTTTTTGTGTTGAAATTGGTGTTTAAAGTGACAATGGGTGTTATTTAACCACTTCCCGACCGCCCCATGTAGATATACGTCGGCAGAATGGCACGTACAGGCAGAAGCACGTACCTGTACGTGCCATTCTTCAGGCGGTTGGGGGGTCCGATCGGACCCCCCTCCGCCGGCGGGGACGGTCGGGATGGCTTCAGAAGCGATGCGGGACGAGGTAACGGCCAGTCGTTTCTGGCCACCCCCTCCCGATCGCTCTGGCCAATGAGATGCTTTCCCTTCCTTCCCCTTCCTGTGTAATTGTAAACACAGGCAAGGGGAAGTGATTTCACGCTCCTCGTGTCGGTCTTTCTGACCGGGACGCCGAGCGGAGAAGACATCAGGTTAGTGCACCAACACTACACTGACACCAGGCACACATAGGCACATATTTCACCCCCCTGTCACCCCCTGATCACCCCCCAGATCACCCCCTGCCCCCCCTGTCACAGTGTCACTGATTGCAGTGATCATTTATTTACTGATCACTGCATTTAGTGTCAGTGTGACTGCAATAACTGTCAGGGCAGTTAGTTTTAGGCCCCTTTAGGTCCAAGGTAGCCCCCTACCCCCCCCCAATAAAGGTTTAACCCCTTGATTGCCCCCTAGGTAACCCTTTCACCCCCTTTTGCCAGTGTCACTAAGCGATCGTTTTTTTTGATCGCTCTATTAGTGTCACTGGTGCCGCTAGGTAGCCAGTTTTTTTTTTAGGTAACCGCCAGGTTTATATAGGATTATAAATAGGTTTATAGGTCAGGTACCCCCATATTACAACCTAAATAAAGGTTTTAACCCCTTGATTGCCCCTAGAGTTAACTCTTTCACCAGTGATCACAGTATAAGTGTCACTGGTGACGCTGGTTAGCCAGTTAGTTATTTAGTTATTTAGGTTCCCCGTCAGGTTTTTATATAGTGTCAGGTACCCCCATATATTACCTAATAAAGGTTTTAACCCCCTGATTGCCCCTAGTTAACCCTTTCACCAGTGATCACCGTATAACTGTTACGGGTGACGCTGGTTAGTTAGCTTGTTTTTTTATACTGTCAGGGCACCCGCCATTTATTACCCAACTATCGGTTTAACCCCCTGATCGCCCGGCGGGTGATATCAATTAGGTTTTAGGGTCAAATAAGGTCTGCGTCGCCCCAGGTTAGTGCCAGTACCGCAAACACCCACGCGCAAAGCATACACCTCCCTTAGTGGTATAGTATCTGAACAGATCAATATCTGATCTGATCAGATCTATACTAGCGTCCCAGCAGTTTAGGGTTCCAAAAAACGCATTGTTAGCGGGATCAGCCCAGATACCTGCTAGCACCTGCGTTTTCCCCCTCCGCCCAGCCCAGCCCAGCCCACCCAAGTGCAGTATCGATCGATCACTGTCACTTCCAAAACACTAAGCACACATAACTGCAGCGTTCGCAGAGTCAGGCCTGATCCCTGCGATCGCTAACAGTTTTTTTGGTAGCGTTTTGATTCAGTTGCCAGCAGCCTAGGAGCTTTTTTTCCTGTGAATCTCACTAGTGTACTACTAAATTTAGAGCCCAAAATGGCAAATCGCAAGTACACTAGTGAACAGGCCTACTTGTTTCTGAGTATGTCAGATAGTGAAGAGGAGGTCACTCATCTGTCACAATCAGGCTCAGAATACGATCCAGTAGACGACAGCGGCTCCATGACAGATAGCTCTGGCGACGAAGGTGTGGTCCCTGCTAAGGTCAGGCGTACCCGATCCCGATCTTCTGATGTTGTTGAGGTGCAGGAACCGCAGGTCTCTCGTATGGAGCAGAGAAGTACTAGCGCCGCTATTCCTTCTGGTGAACTGGCAAGCACCAGCGGCCTAGTACACCCTGGACGTAGTCAAACCAGCACTGCAGTAACACTTGGTGACGTGGCGAGTCCCATAAGTGCAGTTCAAGCTGGCGAGGTGGCAAGCACAAGTAGTGTCCCGCTGCCACCAAGAAGAAGACAAAGGCAGGTCCGTCGATCACATAGTGTCCTTCCTGCAGAATTCGCCAATCCTGATTGGGTGCCCACCACTTCTGCAGAACCCGTACTTCCCCCATTCACTGGCCAACCCGGTATTCAGGTGGAAACAGCTGATTTTAAGCCATCCGATTTTTATTCGCTGTTTTTCACGGAAGATCTCTATAGATCTATTGTGGACCAAAGTAATATATACGCTGGTCAACACATCGCCGCTAATCCCCAAGTGCCTTCCCTTGCCAGAGATTGGAAACCAATTACGGTTTCCGAATTTAAGACCTTTCTGGGCCTTTCCCTCAACATGGGCATACACAAATTCCCGACTCTGAGGTCTTATTGGTCCACCTCACCGCACCACCATATGCCCGTGTTCTCTGCCTCCATGTCCAGGGCACGATACGAGATGATTTTGCGGTTCATGCACTTCAGTGACAATGAACTTTGTCGTCCTCGTGGAGACCCTGAATTTGATCGGCTCTACAAAATTCGGCCCCTCATAAACCACTTCAACCAATGTTTTGCAGCCTTGTTTACGCCCAATCAAGTTGTCTGCGTTGACGAGTCCCTGATTAAGTTTTCTGGCCGCTTGTCTTTCAAACAGTTCCTTCCCAGCAAGCGTGCCAGATACGGGGTCAAGCTCTACAAGCTCTGTGACAGGGCAACAGGCTATACGTGGAGCTTTTCGGTTTATGAGGGAAAAGATAGTCACGTAGAGCCGGAGAACTGTCCAGATTACATAGGGAGCGCTGGCAAGATAGTGTGGAACTTGGTGTCACCCTTATTCGGAAAGGGGTACCACTTGTACGTGGACAATTATTACACAAGCGTGCCACTGTTTAGTCACTTGTTTGATCATCAGATTGGAGCATGTGGCACCGTGCGACCTAATCGCCGGGGCTTTCCCCAGCGGCTTGTAGATTCCCGTCTTAGGCTGGGGGAGAGAGCCTGCTTCAAGTGTAATAATTTGCTCGCTGTGAAGTGGAGGGATAATAGGAATGTTTTCGTTCTTACCTCCCTTCATGCAGACACGACAGTCCAAATTCGTACGGCGGCTGGTGTTGTGACGAAACCCCTCTGTGTCCACGAATACAACCTTAATATGGGGGGGGTGGACCTCAACGACCAGTTGTTGGCGCCGTACCTAGTTGTCCGTAAGGCTAGATGCTGGTACAAAAAAGTGTCTATTTATTTATTCCAATTGGCTTTGCTGAATGCTCATGTGCTATACGGAGCTTCAGGCGGGACGTTACCCTTCCTTGAATTCCAGGGAGCGGTTGTCATGGAACTCCTGTATCCAGGCGGTTCCACACCTCAACATCCCCTACCAAATGCAGTAAGCCGGCTGCATGAGAGGCATTATCCTCATGTCCTCCAGAGTACCCCTACCCAACGAGCCCCCCAAAGAAGATGTCGTGTCTGTACCAAGCGCGGATTTAGGCGTGACACCCGTTATTATTGTCCACTCTGTCCTGACAATCCTGGTCTCTGCGTTGGTGAATGCTTTGAACGCTACCACGAACTAGTGAGGTTTTAGCGTAGGGTACAGCATTTCACAGGCTAGGATACACTTTCACAGGGTCTCAAGAATGCCATCGCATTTTGAGACCCGACCGTTGCAGTTAAAATTATAGTTACAGGGTCTCAAGAATGCCATCGCATTTTGAGACCCGACCGTTACAGTTAAAATTATAGTTATAGTTTAAAAAAAAAGTGTAAAAAATAAAAATAAAAAAAAAAAGTACAAAAAAAAAAAAAACCCCAAAAAAATATAAAATAAAAAACCAAAAATAGTTGTCGTTTTATTGTTCTCTCTCTATTGTTGCTCTTTTTTACTCTATTCTATTCTGCAATGTTTTATTATGTTTTATCATGCTTGCTTTTCAGGTATGTTTTATTGTTAACCATTTTTTTGTTTTCAGGTGCGCCATTCAGTTGCAGCGCGGATTTATTTATCTTGACAGCAACAGCGTTTGCTCCACGATACATAAAGCCGCGACTCCAACACTGTAGGAGGTGATTTCACCACCACAGTTAAAAAAAAGAGCATATATGCCGAAGCATGGGGGCAGCAGAGGGCGGAGGAGCGATTTTGCTCCTAATGCCACGTACATACGGTCGAAAAAAAAGTCCGACCATGTGTACGTGGCATAACTTTTTTGCGGGAGGATGCCCCCATGCTTCGGCATATATATATTTTAGGCACCGGTTGCGTTAACAAAATGTTTTATTTTTTACTATGTTTTTTTTTTGGTATTTGCTTTGCAGGTATGGTATGGTAAGGTCTTACTGTTATACTCTAATGTTACTTTGTTTTAATGTTAACCATTATTTGCTTAGCAGGTACGCCATTCAGTTGCAGCGTGGATTTATTTATCTTGACAGCAACAGCGTTTGCTCCCACGATACATAAAGCCGCGACTCCAACGCTGTAGGAGGTGATTTCACCACCACAGTTAAAAAAAAGAGCATATATGCCGAAGCATGGGGGCAGCAGAGGGCGGAGGAGCGATTTTGCTCCTAATGCCACGTACATACGGTCGAAAAAAGTCCGACCATGTGTACGTGGCATAACTTTTTTGCGGGAGGATGCCCCCATGCTTCGGCATATATATATTTTAGGCACCGGTTGCGTTAACAAAATGTTTTATTTTTTACTATGTTTTTTTTTTTGGTATTTGCTTTGCAGGTATGGTATGGTAAGGTCTTACTGTTATACTGTAATGTTACTTTGTTTTAATGTTAACCATTATTTGCTTAGCAGGTACGCCATTCAGTTGCAGCGTGGATTTATTTATCTTGACAGCAACAGCGTTTGCTCCCACGATACATAAAGCCGCGACTCCAATGCTGTAGGAGGTGATTTCACCACCACAGTTAAAAAAAAGAGCATATATATGCCGAAGCATGGGGGCAGCAGAGGGCGGAGGAGCGATTTTGCTCCTAATGCCACGTACATACGGTCGAAAAAAAGTCCGACCATGTGTACGTGGCATAACTTTTTTTGCGGGAGGATGCCCCCATGCTTCGGCATATATAAATGGTGCATGTATGCCCATCATTAGAAGTGGGTGGATGAAGGGAGGTATTCTAATGGTGGGCATACCCACCGCGCCATTGGGAAATTGGGAAAGCATTTTATCACACCGATCTTGGTGTGGTCAGATGCTTTGAGGGCAGAGGAAAGATCTAGGGTCTAATAGACCCCAATTTTTTCAAAAAAGAGTACCTGTCACTGCCTATTGCTATCATAGGGGATATTTACATTCCCTGCGATAACAATAAAAATGACAACTAAGAAAAAAAAAATGGAAGGAACAGTTTAAAAATAAAATAAAAAAGCTAAATAAAAAGAAAAACTAAAAAAAAAAAAAAAAGCACCCCTGCCCCCCCCTCTTTTGCGCAAAGGCGAACACAAGCGTTGGTCTGGCGTCATATGTAAACAGCAATTGCACCATGCATGTGAGGTATCACCGCGAAGGTCAGATCGAGGGCAGTAATTTTAGCAGTAGACCTCCTCCGTGAATCTAATGTGGTAACCTGTAAAGGCTTTTAAAGGCTTTTAAAAATGTATGTAGTTTGTCGCCACTGCGTGTTTGTGCGCAATTTTAAAGCATGTCGTGTTTGGTATCCATGTACTCGGCCTAAGATCATATTTTTTATTTCATCAAAAATTTGAGCAATATAGTGTGTTTAAGTGCATTAATATAAAAAAAGGTGTATTTTTTCCACAAAAATGCGTTTGAAAAATAGCTGCGCAAATACTGTGTGGAAAAAAAAAAATGCAACACCCACCATTTTAATCTGTAGGGCCTTTGCTTTAACAATATATATAGTGTTTGGGGGTTCAACGTAATTTTCTTGCA
>CM053029.1:470040015-470105144 GCA_028564925.1 Lithobates sylvaticus | reverse complement strand
AAATTATGGGCAGACAGGATAGTAGCAGGTTCTTTAGAGGATTCAGTGTCCAGAAACATACAGGATAAAGCATCTGCCTTGCCATTCTTGGAGCCAGGACGGTAAGTGATGTGGAAATTAAATCGGGAGAAGAACAAGGCCCAGCGGGCCGGCCTGGGTCTAAGGCGTTTTGCGGCCCTGAGGTACTCCAAATTGCGGTGGTCAGTGAAGATGAGGATGGGTTGGGAAGCTCCTTCTAGCAGGTATCTCCATTCCTCGAGAGCGAACTTAATCGCAAGTAATTCCCGGTCGCCTACATCATAATTCTTTTCAGGAGGATTTAGTTTTCGGGAGGCAAAGGCGACCGGGTGGAGGAGGGCCTTTGGGCCACTTCTCTGCGATAGGATTGCTCCCAAGGCAGAGTCTGAAGCGTCCACTTCTAGGACGTAAGGGAGTTCAGGGTCAGGGTGCTGTAGGATGGGTGCAGAGGAAAAGAGTTCCTTGAGCTTCTCAAAAGCGCTCTGCGCTTGGGAGTCCACTGGAACTTGACTTGCTGGCGGGTCAGTTGGGTGATTGGGGACACAATAGCAGAAAATCCCTGAATGAACCGTCTATAAAAGTTGGCAAAGCCGATAAAACGTTGGACTGACCTTTTGTCTGTGGGAGCAGGCCAATCCTGGATGGCCTTTACTTTTTGGGGATCCATCAGTACTCCTCCGGTGGTTATGATAAAGCCCAGGAACTGGATGGTGTCAGTCTCGAACTCGCATTTCTCTCCTTTGACGTAGAGCCCGTGTTTGCGGAGGATGAGGAGAACTTTCCGGACATGTTGACGGTGGGCTTCTAGGGAATCGGAGAAAATCAAGATATCATCAAGGTATACAATGAGGAAGTTATCCAGATACTCACGAAAAATGTCATTGACAAGGTGCTGGAAGGTAGCTGGGGCATTACAAAGTCCAAACGGCATGACCAGGTACTCGAAATGGCCGAATCTGGACCTAAAAGCCGTCTTCCACTCATCCCCAGAGCGTATTCTAACTAAATTGTAGGCCCCACGAAGATCCAGCTTGGTAAACACCTTGGCAGTCCTGAGCCGCTGAAAAAGTTCGGGAATGAGTGGGAGTGGGTACCTGTTCTTGATAGTAATTTTATTGAGTTCCCTGTAATCCACACAGGGTCTGAGGGAACCGTCTTTTTTTTCAACAAAGAAAATCCCAGCCCCTGCGGGCGAAGAAGATGGTTGGATGAACCCTTTAGCAAGATTTTCGTCAATATACACCCGTAGGGCTTCAAGCTCAGTTTCGGACAAGGGGAAAATCCTTCCGAAGGGAATCTCAGCCCCTGGTAGGAGGTCAATCGGACAATCATATGAACGATGAGGGGGAAGAACTTCGGCCTTCTTTTCATCAAAAATGTCCATGAAGTCTTGGTAGGGTGTTGGGACGTGTTGCAGGTCCTTGGCACTGGGTTGCATGGCAAGATGAGTAAGAGGTGCTGCGGGTTGATCCGGAAGGCAGTGCTGTAAGCAGTAAGAGGAGGAGAACTCCACTTCCCTGTTGACCCAGTCAACCCGAGGGTTGTGAGCCAGTAGCCAGGGGTACCCCAGGATGATGGGGAACATGGGAGAATGGATAATGTCAAAACGTAAAAGTTCCTGATGACCTGATTTGGTGCAGGTCAGGATGGGAGCGGTTTCCTGGGTAACTGGTCCTGAGCAGGGTGGAGAGCCATCAGCCAGCTGGATTTGAAGAGGTTGTTTCTTGGTAGTTAAAGGGAGGTTCAGGTGTCGTGCCAAGGTCAGGTCCATGAAGCAACTGCAGGCTCCAGAGTCAAGGATGGCTCCCAGCTGGAAAGACTCTCCCGCTACCTGTAGGGAGAGTGGAATAGACAGATGAAAATGCGGGACTCCAACAGAGTGTGAACTTGAGAGGGGCCCAGAAAGACACTTACTGGGTCTTATGGGGCATTTCTGTAGGTAGTGCCCCGTGCCCCCGCAGTAGAGGCAGAGATTGGCTTGACGACGACGGAGCCTTTCTTCGGCAGATAGGGGGGACCGTGCCAGGCCCAACTGCATAGGTTCCCCATGAGGAGGGGAGCGAGAGTTCCCAGACGGAGCAGGTGCCAGGGGGACCCGGGGCATCGTCCAGGTGGGACGAGGGTTCTGCAGTCTCTCTGCCCGTCGTTCTCGTAACCGACGGTCAAGCTTGATAACAAGTTGGCAGAGATCCGTGAAGGTACTTGGGATTTCTCCTCGAGCCAGTTCATCCTTTAATAACTCGGATAGCCCTAAACGAAATTGGTATTTTAGGGCAGATTCGTTCCAGTCAGTATCTGCTGCCCATTTGCGGAAATCCACTACATAGTCCTCTACAGGTCTTCTCCCCTGAGATAGGGTATGCAGGGTAGATTCAGCCGTACCTGTGCGTTGGGAGTCCTCGTAGAGTGCTGCCATAGCAGAAAAGAAAGTCTCTACAGAATTCAACTGTGGGCTCTTCTGTTCCATCAAATGGTGTGCCCAGGATTGCGGGTCATCAGAAAGGAGAGAGATAATGAACCCCACTTTGGTGGATTCCAACTGGAAGGTCCTGGGTTGTAGGGCCAGGTGTAGTAAACAGGAATTTTTAAAAGAGCGAAATTTCCTTCGGTCCCCGGAAAAACGTTCAGGTGTGGGGACCCTGGGATCAGGATGGGATACATCATAGGCAGGGAGGGCACCTCCAGGTGTTGATAGAAGAGTGGAGGTGCTGGCTACAGGGGGTGACTGGTCCACTTGGTTTGGAGATAAAGTCAGATGCTGAAGACGCCCCTCGATCTGAAAGTATCCATCTTGGAGGCGTTGTACAGCCTGGGTAAGGGTTGTCACCTGCTGGCATAAGGCCTCAAGGGGTGAACCAGCTCTGTCGGCCTCAGTCATTGGCTGGTTTGTACTGTCAGAGGTACTCACCCGGGCCGATATGCTGAGAGCTGCTCCCCTTGCGACTAAGCGCACGATGCCTCTGGAGTGGGTACAGAGGACACCGGGCTCAAAGATGCACGGGTTGCCAGCAGGAGTGTAGCAGGTGGTGTGCAGTAGCGTCGTTGACCAGGAGAGGCTGAAGCTGCACTGGGAGTAGACACCTGGCAGAACTGTGATCAGGTAGAGGTTGTAGAGGTAACCAAGCATATACTGAAGGAGGACCCTCGGTAGCATGAGAGGTCTACAAGTCCAGAACACTGAGTGGGAGATAGTCCAGCAAGCAGGCCGAGGGTCAAACACAGGCAACCAGGCAATAGAAGTATCCAAAGGCAAGCCAGGGGTCAAACACAGGTAATCAAGCAGAAGAGGTGTCCAAAGGCAAGCCAGGGGTCAAACACAGGTAAGTCACTCAGAGAATGTCCAGTAGGCAAGCCGGGGGTCAAGCACAGGTAATCAGGCAGTAGAGGTATCCAAAAGGCAAGCCAGGGGTCAAACACAGGTAAGTAACTCAGAGAATGTCCAGTAGGCAGGCCGAGGGTCAAGCACAGGTAAGCAGGCAGAAGAGGTATCCGGGAGGCAAGCCAGAGGTCAAACACAGGTAGGTAACTCACGGAGGATCCAGTAGACAGGCCGAGGGTCAAGCACAGGTGAGAAGCGGCAGCGGTAGTCAGACGGATTCCGGGTCGGCACTGGTAGTCAGGTAGATGCAAGGTAGAGGGTACCGGGTACAGGATACAGGATACAGGATACAGGATACAGGATACAGGACACTGGGCTTGGAGACAGGACTCAAAAGAGACAACAAACCAGCAACTTGAAAGCGGACAGGGAAGGCCTTTTATAGGCCAGGTAAATGGTCAGGTGGGATACCCGAGCGAGTGCGCATGCGCACTCGTCTTCTGTCAGCGCCGCGCACAGCGGTGAGGTGTACAGGCTGGGTTGTGACAGATACCCGAGTGCCGCGGACCCGCGCATGCGCACCCGTTACCCGACGTACCTGTAACCTTCGTTGCGCCGCTCTACCGCGCGTGCGCAACCCTGGAACCCGGCGGAGAGGCCTGGTATTTCCCTGACAAAGAAGGAGAAGACCGGAGTAAGAAGCAGGGGAAGGTGAAGACCGGAGGAAGAAGGAGAAGACCAGAGGAAGAAGGAGAAGACCAGAGGAGGAAGCAGGGGAAGAAGAAGACATTTTTAATAATTGTCAAAAACTGGCTATTGTCTTTTGTCACACTACACTACTTTTTTTTTGTGAATGAGTAGGGGTACGATGTACCCCATACTCATTCACATAGGGGGGCGGGATCTGGGGGCCCCCTTTCCAATTCTGATTCCCATACCCGCAGACCCCGACAACCACTGGCCAGGGTTGTTGGGAAGAGGCCCTTGTCCTCATCAACATGACAAGGACAAGGTGCATGCATGAGGGCATGCATGCTCGGATAAGGGTCTGGATTTTGGGGGGACCCCACGCCATTTTTTTTTCATTTTGGCATGGGGTTTCCCTTAAAATCCATACCAGACCCAGAGGACCTAGTATGTACTGGGGGGGGGAACCCATGCCATTTTTTTCATTTATTTTTTTATCTATATTGCCAGGAGCTGGCAATACATTACAGCCGCAAGCAAGTTTAAAGTACATTTTTTTCCTTTAGAAATGTCATTATTGCTGCGGCATGTTCTACACATTGCACATGTGCGCCACTTACAGGCAGACCAAGGGGACCCCCCAGGCAAGATATTTAAAGGAAAATTTTATTTTTATTGTTTCACTTTAATTTAAAATCACTGCTCCTTTAAAAGCGATTGTTTTGAAAAAAAAAAATTGCATTGATACATGCTTTCCAATACACTTTTTATGGTCAGTAATTTGCATATAAGCCTTCAATGAGGACTTCCAATAATTTGCATATAAACCTTCAGTGAGGACTTTGCAGGTGTGGCAGGCATGTTCGCTGGCAATGGCTCGCTTTCCATTTGCATGTCCGCCCAGTTGAAGTTCTAATTGACTTTATTTGGGCGCTATTAAATGTAGAGCTCCCATACTTGCTGGGAATCTTAGTAAATTACCCCCATATTAGGCAATGAAACACATTCTTAAGAGAAAAACTTTTTGTGCTTAAAGGAAATTCCTAGATGACACAACATTTGTTTCTGAGGTTTAGGGGACTAAGTGTAAAAGGCTATGTAAATGATGATAGCCAGAATGGAGCTCAAATAAGGCTAGTTGATGCTGAGTAAGCTAGAACTTGATTTGTGTTACTTGCTCAAACAAACTGAGCCCTAAATTTCACAAGACTGCAAATATATTGGAGCAACATTGTACACTGAATATGCATACATTAGATACTGACACATGTTTCATTTTGTTAGTTCTTTGGCCCCCTCCACCCATTTTGTGATAAGGATAATAGAGTACAGATAGTTGGTTGAACACTACACGTTTGATAAGTTTCACTGAGAATAAAAATAATTAATTCTAAAGTTACTGAGAGGAGAAATATTTTGAAACTGTTTGCCATTTCAGAGAGCTTCCAAAACCATACAGAATCCAGTGTCCTCAAAGCAAGCCTCCATTTTCTAGATATCACAAAGCATGACATGTACTGTATAACATACTTGTACTGCATACTAACTAAAACGCGTGAATAAATGACTTTAGGATATATGCAAGCTCCTTGGATTATTTGGATGAGTGGAAACCTTATCCTAGGTCCAAAGACATACAGAAAGTTTTTGCTTACATCAGCTTTCACATTTCCCTGTAGGAAAGTAAAGTCTTCTCCATAAGTAGCAAACAGATATGGCTGTATACATATTACAGATAGGATTCTTGCCTCAATGGAAGCCAACGAGTGGTTCATTCCCTTATTTTACAGAGTACTGGCTAGTATGTGAAATTACATTTTACAAATGTATTTCTTTGTACACCTTATTTTTTGGGTATAGTAATGGTAGAATCACCTGCAGGATTTTATCATCATCATTATACCAATCTAAAATAAATGGTGAAGAAAAATGTGTAATCTAAACTTGATTTAGATGTGGCATGGTTGAAGGTATCAACAAATATACTGTATCTCATGGAAGAATGAAGCATCGAGCACGGGTTTCTCTGGACAATGATTGTTGTTCCCCAGAGATAAAGATGGTCAGAGGGAAGTCTATAAATACCTAAAAACATTTCTAGTGGGTTGCACTGTTCATGTATGTTTATCTTTCAGTCATTTTACATAACTGAAGCTGGTATTTCCTCTGATGACCATTTTATATTTATAAATACCTTAGAGGGAATGCTACACATATATTTTTTTGTAATTTAGTATTACTAACAATTACATTTCTTATAAATTTATAAATCAGCAAGTAGGTATAGCTTTCTGAAACGGGTAAAAAATTAAAGCATGGCATCCTTTATGGGTATACAGAACCCACCCACAACCCCAGAAATGTCCATTCTTGCTTACAGTAAAAGATTGGTAAGCTGTGTCTAATTACAGCAGAGGGCTTATGATGTGGCTATAGCAGAGAGACCACCCAAAAGATACCCAAAGCAGGAAGTGAATAAAATGTTCTTACTAATTATTGTTAATTTGCAATGGCCAGTATATTTTTGTATTTTAACTTGGAAAATCGGATTTCAAGGGGACTAGGTAAATTGTCAACAACATGGAGTTCTATTTTTTCTAATTGTTTGTTTATTTCTAGTTTGCGTTCATCTTGAAACAAAGGTAAATGTGTTGTTTATTTGTATAGCTCAGGCCCTCATGCCACGTACCCTTGATCGGAATTTCGGCCAGCAAAAGACTGATGAGAGCTTTTCATCGGAAAATGCGACCGTGTGTAGGCTCCATTGGAATTTAGCTGGCCGAATTTCCGCCAGCAAAAATTTGATAGCATTTTCTCAATTTTTCCGACGGAAAAACTTTCTATCGGAAATTCCGATTGTGTGTATGCAATTCTGACACGCCAAAAATCACGCATGCTCAGAATCCAGTACGAGATGGAACCGCTCAGTTTGGTGAAGCTAGCGTTCGTAATGGAGATAGCAGATTATTCACACTGCAAATTTTTTAATTGTTCAATGCTGCGCATTCTCTTCCTTGTAATGCTAGAATAATGAAGTTGTTTTGGTGCTCATATTCACACAGAGTTATCACAAACTATATCTCCAGTATATATCTCCAGTATAATCTTTATTTTAATTCAAGCCAGATCTACATAATATATATATATATATATATATATATATATATATATATATATATATATATATAGTGGTGTGAAAAAGTGTTTGCCCCCTTCCTCATTTCCTGTTCCTTTGCATGTTTGTCACACTTAAGTGTTTCGGAACATCAAACCAATTTAAACAATAGTCAATGACAACACTAGTAATTACAAAATGCAATTTGTAAATGAAGGTGTTTATTATTAAAGGTGAAAAAAAATCCAAACCATCATGGCCCTGTGTGAAAAAGTGATTGCCCCCTAAACCTAATAACTGGTTGGGCCACCCTTAGCAGCAACAACTGCAACCAAGCGTTTGCGATAACGTGCAATGAGGCTTTTACAGCGTCCTGGAGGAATTTTGGCCCACTCATCTTTGCAGAATTGTCCTAATTCAGTTACATTAGAGGGTTTTCGAGCATGAACGGCCTTTTTAAGGTCATACCACAACATCTCAATAGGATTCAGGTCAGGACTTTGGCTAGGCCACTCCAAAGTCTTCATTTTGTTTTTCTTCAGCCATTCAGTGGTGGACTTGCTGGTGTGTTTAGGATCATTGTCCTGCTGCAGAACCCAAGTTTGTTTCAGCTTGAGTACACGAACAGATGGTCGGACATTCTCCTTCAGGATCTCTTGGTAGACAGCAGAATTCATAGTTCCTTTTATCACAGCAAGTCTTCCAGGTCCTGAAGCAGCAAAACAGCCCCAGACCATCACACTACCACCACCATATTTTACTGTTGGTATAATGTTCTTTTTCTGAAATGCAGTGTTCCTTCTACGCCAGATATACTTGGACACACACCTTCCAAAGAGTTCCACTTTTGTCTCATCGGTCCACAGAATGTTGTCCCAAAAGTCTTGGGGATCATCAAGATGTGTTGTGGAGAAATTGAGACGAGCTTTGATGTTCTTTTTGCTCAGCAGTGGTTTTCTCCTTGGAACTCTGCCATGCAGGCCATTTTTGCCCAGTCTTTTCCTGATGGTGGAGGCATGAACGCTGACCTTAACTGAGGCAAGTGAGGCCTGCAGTTCCTTGGACGTTGTTGTGGGGTCTTTTGTGACCTCTTGGATGAGTCGTCGCTGCGCTCTTGGGGTAATTTTGGGCGGCCGGCCACTCCTGGGAAGGTTCACCACTGTTCCATGTCTTCGCCATTTGTGGATAATGGCTCTCACTGTGGTTCGCTGGATTCCCAAAGCTTTGGAAATGGCTTTATAACCCTTTCCAGACTGATAGATCTCAATTACTTTCTTTCTCAATTGTTCCTGAATTTCTTTGGGTCTCGGCATGATGTGTAGCTTTTAAGGATCTTCTGGTGGACCTTACTGTGTCAAGCAGCTCCTATTTAAGTGATGCCTTGATTGTGAACAGGTGTGGCAATAATCAGGCCTGGGTGTGGCTAGAGAAATTGAACTCAGGTGTGGACAACCACAGTTATAGTATGTTTTAACAAGGGGGGCAATCACTTTTTCACACAGGGCCATGATGGTTTGGATTTTTTTTCACCTTTAATAATAAACACCTTCATTTACAAATTGCATTTTGTGTTTACTTGTGTTGTCCTTGACTATTGTTTAAATTGGTTTGATGTTCCGAAACACTTAGGTGTGACAAACATGCAAAGGAACAGGAAATGAGGAAGGGGGCAAACACTTTTTCACACCACTGTATATGTATATATATATTATATGTGTATATATATGTTTGTTGTCGGTATCCCTTGTTAATTTTGACATTATATTTTTGAAATGTACCTGCCTACTCACAACCAAAAAAATGTCTATTTGCTATTTGAAGAAAAACACATAGGCAAGTATTTTCTGAAACAAAAATCACAATTTATTTTGCATCATAATAACAAAATAAATATGAAGGCAACGCTGGAGAAAGTGCTTGAATTTGCGAAGCCTTTGGCCCCAAGGCACAGATCAACTTTGTGGCTCAAAAACTTTGTAGCTTGAGAAGTCCATATAGAAAGGAGGTCAATCTGGTCCAGGAATCCCAGAGAACAGGAACAGCAGCAGATGACATATATGTCCCCAGGCTGTGGCTCTGGTGGTGGACTTGTGGCCACTCAACCCCTTGTGGATGGTTTCAAAAATTATTTTCTCACATTTGCGGTGTTGGACCTCCTCCATTTGCTGTAAATTGAAGGCTATGTAGATGCCATAGGCCTCTACAGCATCAAGGGGGGATTTCAGGGGGTGTCATTAGCCTCCTTGATGAGGGCCAGTACTGCATCCTCCGTTTTAGTCCCCTTCCTGGGCCTTTTGTATGGAAGGCACCTGAGATTGGGTGTTACTGGGCCTGGCCACCTCCTGGCTGACACTTCCCCCTGCCTCCTCCTCCTGTGTGCCACTTCCAAGCAATGTTTCTCATTCATATTTGTTGCCTCAAATATCTGTGTGCTAGGTATACCTTTTGTTTCATTCTCATAGGGGAGCATAAAATCAGGAAATGTGACGTCACCAGGGACCCCCCACCTCAGGAAGAAGGGGAACAGAGGTCACAACCTGAGGATGTGGAGGAAGGAGAGGTGGTCGAGATTGAGACCACAACAGGTGAGTGTCAGACACCCCAGATTCAGGTAAGAGATGTATGCCTGCATATTTATAATACATGGTGTGTTTTTTTATTTTTAGGTGATGTACAGATTGTGGAAGAACAATCACATAATTTCACCAGTGACAGTGTCCAAACGCTAATCCAGGACATAATGTTGTGTAGTCAGGATTTAGACGTTATAAAAAAAAAAAACAAAAAAAAAAACTAAAACTATGGAGATTGAACAAAAACTTAAGAACATGATTGATGTCCTCGGAAGAATCTAATTTCCCAAAAAAGTACCATTTTGTGAAATATTTTTGGCATTTTGTAAACATTTTAAAAAGTCTAATTTTCAAGATGAACACAGTATGTCAACATGTGCTATCTGCCATCAGGGGATATCAATGTATGCGTTTTTTGCCTGAAACCCCTTCCTCAAAACTCAAGTAGGTGAGAGGAAGGGGTTGCACCCCCAAAACACATACATTTATACCCCATGATGGGAGATAGCACATGTTGACATTAGGCATGGGATCAGGATGTAAATCCCCAGTTTGACTCCTAATTTGTGTGCATCTTCAAAATTAGGCTTTTACAGGGGGGACCTCACCCCATCTGTTGAAGGCAAGATCCACACATTTTGGACAATATAATGTGTGATCTTGCCTTAAGTTTTGCAATTTTGAACTTTGTAAGTTCCAGAGTTGTGTATATTCTGTTTTGAAACATGGCTGTTTATGTAACCTCAAATTTTTTTTTTAGATAACTCCAAATTTGTAACTTAAAAAAGAAAAGGTTTTACAACGCACATGTGAATGTGTACGGAGTAAAAGGATTTATACTCAACAATGTATGGCTTCTTCTTTCAATTATCAATACCAGTTTTTGTGTTGAAATTGGTGTTTAAAGTGACAATGGGTGTTATTTAATAATGTAAAAACCACTTGGCACTACAAGTTTACTAGTAGGAAACACAAAAAAGAAACACAAGCAGTAAATCAAGAACAAGATTTTATCAGATTAAATATAAAATTTATTCAAAATGTGCCGGCAAAGCAATGGCCCCCCTCCCCGAAAAATATTCCAAATAATTTTGACGCACTTTACGGCGCTTTGGGGGGGCAAGCCAGGACGGCCGGCTTCCAGGGCCGTCATTGATTGCTGAAGTCCGGCCTCAGGCCCAACTGTGACCACTTAATTTGGGTTATTTCTTTTCAAAAAGTTATGCAGGATGTAACAATATACCACAATGGTATTAAGTTTGTATTCCGCCATATTTATGACCATTTGAAACAGGCGGAACCGGCTGGCCAGAATCCCAAACGTGTTCTCCACAACTCTTCTGGCTCTGGCCAGCCGGTAATTAAAAAACCTCTTCTCCGGGGTGAGGGTCCTCTGGGGGAATGGCCTCATGACATGGTTTCCCAGACCGAAAGCCTCATCTGTGACAAAGACAAATGGCAGTCCTTCGATATTCTCCTCCTGGGGTGGCAATCCCAAGCCACCACTCTCGAGACATCGGTAAAACTCGGTCCGGGCAAATACTCCTCCATCCGGACATTCCTCCCCACGTCCACATACAGAAACTCATATGTCGCCAACACCACCGCCATCAACACGATACTATGAAACCCCTTATAGTTAAAATAGTATGACCGCGAATGGGGTGGTGGGACGATGTGGACGTGCTTCCCATCGATTGCCCCTCCGCAGTTAGGAAAATCCCACCGCTGGGCAAACTGGGAGGCCACAGTCCGCCTTTCCTGTGGTGTTGAAGGAAACTGTGGAGTCAAACAAGAAAAATCCAATTAGTAATTTTGCACAGAAACATTACAAGCAGATTATACACACACATTCTTGGCCAACATCAGTATAACATTTCTTGCAGTATTTAAAGGCTAAAATATAAGGTCCACTTATCAGATTCCTCACCCCCTCTGATGGCCCCTTGTTAATATTTTAGGGGGGGTATGTTTTGGACAGGTAACCACCCTCTCCACTACGTAATGGAGTAACAAAGTAATATGTGTTACTTTGGTCAGCCCCTCCTAAATTACACTATTGGCAGCCCACTGGACAGGTAATAAGAAGTGGCATAACAAAAATGTAATAAATATAAATAAATAGTGTGTATGGGCTTGGCAAAGTCAGCAGATAGAGGATTGATATCAGCTGATTTAGCGGTTGGGGAGGGGGGGTTCCAAATGATTTTTGCCCCCCCCAAAAAATCCTCTGGTACATGAATTTAAGGACAACAATAACATTTGTACCCCTTTTTTATGGGGTGTTTAGGGTAAAGCACTACTATGGCGCTGACAAAATGCATTGTTAAGTGACTAGACTAGGTGTATATGGGCCCAGGAGAACATGCTGGGGAGGTTAGTGAAGGCAAATATGCATGAAGGACAAAAAAGGAGCATACAAAAATCAATGAGGACAAAGAGGAAATTCACAGCTTATTACAGTTATGTTAATTATAGAATGATGAAAGAAATACAATACATTAGCAAACAGTAAATACATATAATGTGATGTTAAAGGATAAAACTTATCCTAATATATTCCTTCTGCAAGACCTGGATGATGGCAGAACAGGTCTCTGGGATAATGATCCTCAGAGCCTGGGGGGGGAAATGCCTGTGGAGAACTTGAAGTCCTGAAGAGCTTCTCCCCGTGGCCAAGTACCGCAACATGGCGACTAGCCTCTGCTCCGGAGTGATGGCTTGCCTCATGCAGGTATCCTGCCTGCTGATATAAGGGGTCAGAAAAGCCAACAGATGGTGAAAAACGGGGTCCGTCATCCTGAGATAATTCCTGAAATCATCAGCATTATTCTCACGGATCTCACGCAGCAAAGGCATGTGCGAGAATTGGTCACGCTGGAGCAACCAATTCTTGGTCCATTAAACTCCTCCCCACCCTGTTCATGGACTGGGCTTGTGTCAAAATAAGAACCCCAACACCAAGCCCCTGCACAGCACAAACTCTACGACGAGTACGTACACGCAACATGGCTTCAAAACGGTCGGCTGGTCAGAACGGACTAACAGAAAGCACTGATAAACAGCAAGGCCTGAAAGAACGAACTGAAAACCAGAAACGAGCGGACAATAAGCACTGGAAATCAAAGCGTACTATATAAATATAGGCTGCAAGGACAAGGACTTAAGCAGATACGCACCGACAAACAAAAACTGAAGAGCAGGAACGATCTGAAGCACAAGTCTGAACTGCGCAAATCGTCTTTATCCAAACTTCTACTAACATGCTATAAACACGAGATCAGCAGAAGGAGCCCAAAGGGTGCTGCACGTGGTGCTGAAATTCCCATTTATAGTCTTGGCGTACATGGTGTATGTCGGAATTTGGTGTGACCGTGTGTAGCCAAGACAGTTTGAGCGGAATTCCATCGGGAAAACCATCAGAGCTTTTTCCGACGAGAATTCCGATCATGTGTGTACGCGGCATAAGTGTACTGTAATTTAACTTTTTGGGTTTGTTCTCCACATGTGTTGAACAATTATTACATGCCAAAAGCCAATATACGCAGTAAGGAGACAAAAATAGCTTTTTTCAGGTCTTTGTGTCATTAGGTGGTGGTGATGCAGTCCACTTTTTTGAGTTGTTCTAAGTTACAATGGATATTCATGTATGGCTAAGGGACAAAATATAGCATCTGGATAACCTCAGGGAACCTAAATAATATAATTTAAATGTATGTATAACCTAACAATTGAATCCTTTTATATGTTCTTTTTGGTCTGGTTAATATACCTTTGAAAGTTTTAGGTTATATCTGTTCAATAAGTACAAAATATGCCTTTTGATCCTACCAGAAATCCATTGCTGTCCTGTGTACTCTACATTGTATTATACGCAGTCATATCTTTCAGCACAATTTACATCCATTAACTACAGGATACCACCCTATGTTATTATTATTATTATTATTTATACAGGATTTATATAGTGCCAACAGTTTACGTAGCACTTTACAATCTACAGGGGAACAGTACAATTACAATACAGTTCAATACAGATGGAATATACTGTATATATACAATGTTCTTGTTTTTAAATTAACTTTAATGTTACTGATATTTTGATCATGATCAAGCATCTGTGATCATAAAACTTAAATATTAATAGCATGTGTATGTTTGTGTCTTTGTGTGCATGTCATCCTATATGCAAAATGTGCAGATTTCAATTCACCATGCTTGTAGAGCAGTGGTAAACTGTGTTTTGCAAAATGAAGTTGCTTGTATGTTCTGCTTCATACAATTGGTACTGTGTGGCTGAGTTTTGAGTACGAAGTTTGATAAATAAGAACCAGAGAAATACTGCAAGAAGTTTTCATTTTTATCACAATTTGCTATCCTTTTCCTGAGTATTGGTCTTTAAACCTGCTCTGTGGAAAGCTATATATGCCAGCCCAGTGCTCATCAAAAGCAGGCAATCACAGCTAAATCAGCATGCAAAATGCCACTCAACCTTGGGCCTTTATTAAAATTTACTGGGACTCAATTTGAGATAGTGATCATTCTTATTAAAAAGCAAAATGTAAGATAGTTTTTTTATATAAATCTCTGGATGGAATGGAATTGTTAATCAGCATAGGCTGATGTGATTTCTCTGTTGCAAATCCTGCCGAGGGCTCAGAAGTGGCGCATTACCATAATTCCCAGGCTAGCATTGGCAGCTTTGAAAAGAGCTGCAAGAACCCTTAACATGCTCAAGCGAAGCTGTAAGTCATAGCAGAGCAGTGTTCCCTGGGCTACAGCAATGAGGTTTCTTGTGTTAGACCAACAAAATATCTATCATCTTCATAAATATGGGACAACAACAAATGCTGAGAGAGCATGTGCCACAATAAGTAGCTGAGCATTGTTGCATGCAAATACGGTTGTGTTATAATACTGATACTATTGCATAGGAGGTTGTACTGCCATATAATATATACTGTAAATATATGTGTGTGTGTGTATATATATATATATATATATATATATATGTATATATATATATATATATAACTGTACTGCATATTATTAAATTATGAATGGATTTTAAAACTGTGTTGCAGTGTTACATTATCTATAAACATGAATATCATGTACAAATTGCAAATGACCAAACCAACTGGGTTATATTTAAAGGCAGCATGTATCAACAATTTCTCAATTAATTATATTTTTTGCAAAACACTTTTTTTCTATTAAATACTTAAATCCGGCTTTAGTTCAAACTGAAATGTTAACGTATAAAGAAAAGTTTGATTGACTTTTGAAATGTTAAAGTATTTACACCAATGAAATGTTACGGATTCAAAATTACCCTGTCATCAACATTTACTTTTCAATTTAAAGTGGAGCTAAACCCATTGATTTAACTATTTTCCAAAACAGTTATATTAATGGCATGCTGTGAATAATAACTATAACAGTTGCTTGTGCTCCCAACTGAACTGTCAAGCTATTAAATGTTGGGTATCATAACTAACTGATTGCATGTGCAGTGCCACGGCAACTGAAGATCAAACAGGGGATAGGCACCTTCCTTGGCTGTAAATCATAGGAGCGTTTATTTCCACTTTAACACAGAAACAATATGGTAAGAAAATGTGATTTTAGTGGTATTCCCCCTCACCAAGTAAATCACACATAAGAATAGATAAAATAAATATCTTTTGGTCCAGATAAAGCACAGACGACCCACATATGGCTCACATCATCATTAATGGGAACTGTTAAATAAAACACTGGGACCAACATTTAGGACAGGAATAAGACACCGGCATAGTAATGCTGGAATTGTACAAAAAATAAATACCGTATTTATTGGACCGGTGTTATGTCCATCATAAGAGCCGGGCCAAGGGGCAGGAATGGGCGGGACTGCGAGATAAGCTGAGTACACAGGAGATTCGGCTCTGTTTATTTCAGCAATAACAAGGCTGTAGATGAGCACTGATCATGCTGAAAAGAGGGGCAAGACTGCAGATGGGCACTGATCATGCTGAAGTGATGGGCAAGGCTGCAGATGGGCAATGACCAGACTGCAATGATTGGCAAGGCTGCAGATAGGCACTTATTAGACTGCAATTATTGGCAAGGCTGCAGATGGGCACTAATCATACTGCAATGATTGGCAAGGCTGCAGATGGACACTAATCAGGCTGCAATGATGGGCAAGGCTGCAATGCTGGGCAAGGCTCCAGATGAGCACTGATCATGCTGCAATGATGGGCAAGGCTGCAGATGGGCACTGATCAGGCTGCAATGATGGGCAATGGTGAGGCTTCAGATGGGCACTGATAAGGCTGCATTGATGGGCATTGACCATTATTTTTCTTCAAAGTAGTTTATTTAAAAAAATAAAAAATCCTGAAACTTGCCTCTTAAATTGAAGGTGCGTGTTATATGCCTGTGCATTTTATACGCCGATAAATACAGTAATTAACATATTGGACCTTTGGATAAGTGTGCTTTTAGCATTTCCTTTTGATCTTATTCATTGACACATATTTTTGTGAGTACTACCTTCCCCACATTTACCCATTGTTTTACACTGTTGCATTGATAATAAAATCTGTTATATTCACTGGTCTTTGATGTAGCCTCTATAGGGTGGTAACTAATTTTGTGATTTACATTCATGAATGATGTCTTTTAGCTGACATTTTACCTTTATGTATAAATAAAGATATCGATTTAACTATTCCTTTTTTGTATAATCAAGTTTTATTGATTTTCAAGCAGAATAAAAGGAACATTACAAGTGTTCTCTGAAAACATGCAATGTACCACAAGACATGTACATAACAGGCTATATAAACATATTAATAAACCAAGAGTCTCTGCAACTGTCTTCTCTTCTGCAGTATGCTGAAACCCATGGAAGAACAAAGCAACACAACTTGTAGAAACACCTCATATACAGTCAGGGTAGCTAATTGACTGAAACGTGTCAGAGAACTAAAATAAGTTAAGGGGGGGGATAAGGAGGGTGAAAATAAAGGAGAGAGAACAAGAGAGGATTACCTACCTATTACCGGTGTACGGTAAATTCTAACTTGAAGGGATAAAACATCATGTCAATCTGTTTCATGACATACTAATTGGTTATTCTAAATCAAGAGAGGGGTGTCAGAAACCATGAAATCAGACGGAGACAGAAGTACAGTTAATTCACACTTGTTTAACCACTTCCCACGCGGCCACTGCACATAAACATGCTATCTCTCCTTCTAAATGGACGTTCAGGAACGTCCCTCAGAAGGAGCGGGATTGCGCGCGCGTTCCCGCACAGTGGCGTGACCCCGATGCGCTTGTGTCACCCGGACACTGTGCATCTTAGATCAGCAGGAGGGCTCTGTGATTGGCCCTCCTGATCACATGACGGCAATGTCCAATCACGGCCGTCATGTGATGTAAACAAACAGCCGGTTGCTAGGCAATCAGCTCTCCTCTCCTCAAACAGAAGTGGTCGCTGAGGAGAGCGGATCTCTGCAGCCGGCTGGTGATCAGTGAGTATTAGCTGTTTTTTACAGCTTTTTACTCACTGATCACCAGTCTAGTGTAAACGCACATGTCACCACACATGTCACCACACATGTAAAACACACAGTAAACACACAATGTCCCCCAAACACATGTCTCCACATAGCAATGATCCCCAAAACACATGTCCCCCACATATATAAAAGTAAAATTACATGTCCCAATGATCATTTGCACACATATGTCTGTGATCACCTACGCACATCTGTACATGATCATTTGCGTACATATGTCCGTGATCACACAAACCAATTATTATACACTTAATGGGATTTTTTTTTACCAAAAACATGTAGCAGAATACATTTTGGCTTAAATTTATGACAAAATTCGATTTTATTGTATTTCTGCTCTTTGTTTGCTTACATCGCAAAAAATAAAAAACGGAGTCGTGAATAAATACCACCAAAAGAAAACTCTATTTGTTCGAACAAAATGATAAAAATTGCATTTGGATACAGTGAAGCATGACCGCGCAATTGTCAGTGAAAGTGCGAGAGCGCTGAAAGCTGAAAATTGGTCTGGGAAGGAAGGGAGCGAAAGTGCCCAATATTGATGTGGTTAATAATAAAAGTAAAAAGAACAAACGTAGTCAAAACATAGCCAAAGTTCAATAACCGGAAAGGATAGTCAGCCAAGCCAGAAGTCAGGGATCTAAGTAGGGGAACAGCAAGCAGGATCTGGAGCCAGAAGGGAAGTCAGCAAAGCCAGTCTTTAAACAGGAACGCAGGAGATAGTTTCTTGTGATGTGACCAAGACGAAGGCAGAGCTCCTCTGGACTGGACGGCTTAAGTAGGCAGGACTGACGAGCAGGATCATTAACAGCTGAGTAACTGTGAAGAGAGATGGAAGCTGGCAATTAGCCGACAACTGAGCGGCCAGCTCAGAGAAGGAAGGGCTGTGCCCAGCCCTGACAAGGGGCATACTCAATCAATTTGTATCTTTTGTGCATAGTACATCCACCCCATCCATATATCTCTACATTTTTCTTGTTGGTCCCTAGCAGTGTGTATCCAGTGTTCAGCCTCACTAATGACACCCACTTCCCTTTTCCAATCAGATAACATCTGCCAATTAGATTGTTTCCAGAATCTGGATATTATTTACAGCATTTATTAGATGGGGTATTACCCTTCTTTTATAGGCCTTCATGAAAGATGGGATCCCATGAAAGAGGAGCTGAAACAGAAAAATTGTGACAGGTCTAAGGGACAATTTTTTTTATGCAAGGGGCAATGGCTTTCCAAATACTCTAATCTTAGGGCAGGACCACCAAATGTGGAGGAACTTGCCTTGTTTATCACATCCCCTCCAACAGCGGTCGCTAGCTGTAGGGAACATCTAGGCCTAACGGGATGGGGTCTTGTACCATCTGGTGAGGAATTTATAAGAGAACTCTTCAGTGCGGGAGCTAATGGAAGAGGTATAAGTCAATTTAATAATCCGTTGGATCGGGGGGGGGGGTAGATTACAGTCCAAGCTCCTTCTCCAATTCCCTAATTTAACAAGGAACAGTCATTTAGCAGTCGATTTAACTAGTCTTTTGTGTGATTTACTTTCTGAAGGGCTATACTGTTAAATTCACATTTTCTTTACCATGTTTTATCTATGTACAGGGAATGCAATATGACACAGGGTTTTTTCCATAATTTTTAAAATTTTCCCCTTTAACACAGTTAACATAAGCCTGTCACAAACCTGCACAATTCAGTTTGCAAATGTAGAATATAAGTGAATATGTGCAGCGCTCAGCTTTAAATTAGGTGCCTATACAGTATATGTCCCCCAAAAGGCTTATCATGAAATAAAAAAAATGACTCAAAACACAATGAAACATAATGATGTGGTCTGCACATGATACACAGGTGTACAATTCTCTCATAAATATAATTTTAATCCAATGTCCAACCATCTAAATAATAGGTGTCAAATAAAATTCACATAGATCATAGCTGAAAAGTGCGCATATGAATTAAAGCTTCATCCAGTGCTTTTTCCACTAATCAATAATTTACACCACCAATCACTTCTTTGGGTGTGACCTAACCTCCTGAGGTGGACCTTAGTGTGTAAAAAGAGTTTTAAACAGCATATGGATCAACCAGCCTCTCAAGAACTCCACACAGATCTTATCCACTTCTTGGTTGCCTTCAAAAAACAATGGATGTCCAAGTGATCAGTAGATCCAGAGGTATAGGCAACTATAGTTATACACAAAACCAAACTTTGTCTGTAAAAGTCAAACTTTGTTCTGCCCCTCCTACCTCCCCATGCTAGCATTTTGTGCTTAAAAGTGATTAGCAACATCATAGACCAGCAGGGAGGCTTAAAGGGGTTGTAAAGGTTTGTTTTTTATTTTCTAAATAGGTTCCTTTAAGCTAGTGCATTGTTGGTTCACTTACCTTTTCCTTCGATTTAGCTTCTAAATGTTTTTTTCCTTTGTTTTCTTTGAATTTCTCACTTCCTGTTCCTCCTCAGTAAGCTGTTCTGGCTGACTAAACACCGCTCAGATGATGGTGTGAAGTTTACTGAGGAGAAACAGGAAGTGAGAAATTCAGACAAAGAAAAAAAACATTTAGTAGGGAAATCGAAGGAAAAGGTAAGTGAACCAACAATGCACTAGCTTAAAGGAACCTATTTAGAAAATAAAAAACAAACCTTTACAACCCCTTTAAAGAAGACATACAGGAAAGGTTAAAGCAATTGTATATACAAATAAGTGTATAATTATTGGTTTGTATGAAAGCTATTGCATCTATAAACTATGGTATATATACTGGAATTTACGCAGCTCTGACTTTCTGACTGCATATCTGAATCTAATTCTTAAGGTGCTAAAATGCCAGGACAGTACAAACACCTGCCAAAGTAGACACCCCAAGGTATTTGCTGAGGGGCATGTTCAGTCCATGGAAGATTTTATTTTTTGCCACAAGTTTTTATAAAATGACAAAACAAAACTCTTCTTTTTTTTAACACAAAGTTGTCATCTGAATGAGATATTTCTTACACATGTCATGGGCATATGTGGACTTACATCCCAAAACACATTCCGACAATTCTCCTGAATATGGGGATTCCACATGTCAGAGACTTTTTGGGAGGCTAGTCATGTACAGGGGCCCAAAATTCAATGACCACCTTCAGGCTTTTAAAGTGTGTAGCTTCCACATTATATCTCTTGACTACCTATCACAGTTTTGAAGACCCAAAAATGCCTGCCTTTTTGGAAAGTAGACACTCCCAGGTATTTGATAGGAGGCATGTTGAGTGTTTTGCAAATTTCATTTTTTGTCACAAGGTTTTGAAACAAGAAAAAAGAAAATAAATAATACATTTTCGTTTTATTTCTTAATTTTCCAAAAATTTTCATCACCAAATGATACCTACAAAATACTCACCATACCTCTTAGCAAATACCTTGGATTGCCTACTTTTTAAAAAGGGGATGTTAGGGGTGTTTGTTCTACCCTGCCATTTTAGGGCCTCCTAAAATGTTATAGGTAAACAGGAAATAAAATGTGCATGTTTCGCCGTTTGAAAGCCTGAAGGTGGTCATTGGATTTTGGGCTCAGTACAAGGCTAGGCTCCCAAAAAATATTACAGATGTCATATCCCCATACTCAGGAGAAGTAGCAGAATGTGTTTTGTGGTGTAATGCCACATATACCCATGACGTGTGTGTGGGAAATATCTTGGTAAAGTGACAACTTTGTGTAAATACAAAAAAAATATATAATATATAATTTTCCAAAAACGTGGCAAAAAATAAGATCTTCCAAAGACTTAACATGCCTCTCAGCAAATACTGTTTACTTTCCAAAAAGGGATCATTTTGGGGGTGTTTGAACTGTCCTGGCATTTTATGGCCTCTAAAAATATCAGATGCATGGCTAGCATTAGGAGTTCCTCCATTCACATCGATCCATGTAGATGAAGAAATCTCTGCCAGAAAAGGGTGAAAAAAAGTATATGTCGAAGTATAGGAACTACTGCTCTCTGACCAGCCTACTCTCCTAATAATGGGCATACAGGTTCTTTTTTTTGCTCGTCAAATTTGTTTATTATTTTTTATATATAACAAAGATTGACAAACTGAGTACATACAAGGATAGTGATACAATATTTAATTAGCAATAAAGCTAAATATATATTTTTTTTGAATAGGATGAGTACATAACAATGTAAAAATGTAACGAGTAGAGCAACGAATAAACCAATAAAGTATTATATCGAAAGCATTAGCAAATTCCATCAGAATGAAAAAAGTAAGCTAGTAACTATTGTTTTTTTTTTTTTGCAAGAGCAGTAATAAGGATATCAATCGAATAGGTATATATTAAAACAATAAGTAATAATGTATTTATTAGTACCACACAATATTAAAAGAAAGGTAGAAAACTAAAAAAAGGAGTAGATAGAGAGAAGATGGCAGAAAAAAGGGGGAAAGGGAATTGGTGTGGGGGGTTACAAGTTGTGATGCGATTCCAATTGAATAGAAAATACAGTCAAGGCAATAATAGTGTGTAATCAAAGTCTGGAGGTAAACAATGCTTAACCCAAGGAAGCCAGAGTTTCTCATATTGACCAATTCGATCTCTTTAGATTGCTTCAATTTTAGCATGAATTTTATTAGTTCTGTGTATGGTTTCAGATAGAATTAAATATTGAGTTTTCCATGCCTTAGCAATGGTTTGTTTTGTGGCTGTTAGGAGTTGCCAAAGAAGGCGAAATTGATTCTGTATGATCCCATCAGGTTTCAGGTTTAACCTCCCTGGTGGTATGATTATGTCTGGAATTTTGTACCAAAAGCGGTACAATTATTTTGCATGGAAATTTGGCGTTTTATATTGTAGGCATGCAAGAGTCTAGTAGACATCCCGGGTATGATAAAGTTTGAAACACAAAATCATAAATTATAATATAATAAATAACTATAAAAATTATTCAATAATGAAATCAAATCAAAAACACTGAAATGTGCTCAGTTGCAGAATAGTCGCTGTCATTAAATTTAGTGCTTGATGATGAATTGTGATTCTAATTTATTATCGTTGTTTTCTAGCTGGTCTAAAACCACTTTTGACATAAAGGGACACTTTTTGGTTGCTATGGACAATCTCCAGTTTCCAGGCAGAATTTTTTTTTATTTATTATATAAAATGACATGCAGTGCACTGGGCAGACCACTAGGGACAAAGGGGATGTGTATTTTTTTTATACAGTACTGTAATCTGTAAGATTACAGTACTGTATGTGTATTGTGTGTTTTAACTTTGGCGCCAATCTCCGCTCCCGTGCTTCGTAACGTCGCAGGGAATGGAGATCAGCGGCACTCGGCACTGTGCGAATCGAGAAGAGGAGCTCGCACACACAGCGGGGAGACATCGCAGGATCCAGGGGACAATGTAAGTATTTTCCCCTGTATCCTGCAATGTGATTCCGAGTCTGGCTCGGGGTTACCACTTTTGGTACTGAAGTTTCCGCCCAAGCCAGACTCGGGATTACTGCCAGGGACAGGGGAGGGCTGGCAGCCTTAGGCCTGGGGGGGAAGTCCAGTCAAGTGGCCCATTGAACTACAGAATCAGCTCACCATCCATGCCCAGCTGGTTTTTCAATGCAGCCTCACCAGTGCCCCTCAATGCAGCATGATCAGTGCCCATTAATGCCGACTCATCAGTGCCACCTCATCCCATCCAATGCAGCCTGATCACTGGGGCAGCGTCAATGGGGTGTATGGGGGGATGGGGTGTGGGGGGTCAGCTGGGGGTGTCAGGGTCTCTTACTTGGCAGCTCAGGTTGCACGCCACAGCCAGCGCAAGCCCCACAGCCCGAGCCAGTCACGGGCACCCTGGTCTCTGAGGGTGGTAGTTTCCTCTGCGCTGCTTGGGAGCTTGAGTGTGGACTACAACTCCCGTAATGCAACAGTGGCCGACCGCTGCAGCTGTGAAAATAGCAGCGGGCGCCAGCCATTTGCAACGTAAGTTAGGGCGGCCTGGGGGGCAATTGCCACTCTGCCCCCCAGCCCAGCCCTCCCCTGGCCAGGGAGGTTAATAGCGCTGTAGCATGACTGGGCTGTATAGGTGTATCAAAGATTTTGGAGGCCAAGTCAAAAACTGCCTTACAGAATTTTTGGGCACTTCCTTTTTTTAAACTGCAGAGGGAGAAATCTCCCTCTGCAGTGCTGCAGGCACTGATGTATGTATCCTCAGAACAGCACTCTGCTGCTTTTAGAAAACACAGATCAGTGCTGCAGCTGAATTTCTGCAAAGCAAATAACAACAGTTAACAATGACACACAGTAACAATATAACATTAACTCAATAAAACTTTTTTTTTTTTTACTGTTTTATTTCTTTTTTGCTTTTTTTTTACTTATTTTGTAACTTAACTTTTTTGAACTATAACATTTCCAGCCTTTGATTTTAGGGACTCTCAAAATGTCATAGACAGTTTCCTGACTATCTAACATTTTATAGACCCTTCTTGTGCAGAATTTAGTGCTGTGAGGTACCCTAGACTGTGCCATGCTTCCATTATATTTACTGTGAGCTGTCAGCAGGTGGTTCATTTAATTTTCCAAATTTAGGAGAAAAATAGAAAACTGCCTACATGCTTTAATACAGCAACCTAAAATTCAGTGCATAACCTTTTTCCGGTTAGCTGAGTCACAAAAGCCAATAATAAGCAGGAATTTATAACCCAACCCCCTTTCTTTAAAAAGAGCCAAGGAATAGGAAGAGTGATGGGACTGTGTGTGAAACAGTTTGGTCTGTCTGACCCAAATAACGAGAAAGTAGAAAAAACACCTGGTACCAAAGGTATGGTGAGAGACCCCTTAGGGTCGTTAATAGATAGACCAAACCAAGAGGTAAAAAGGTATACATTCTATTACAAATTGACAATGATGTACATATAAGAACAAAGCATGTGAAGCATAAAAGCCATATCTAATACCCCAAATAATACAATTGTATAGACTTGTCACTATCTTGGTGCAGGAAGGACTAGTGACGGTCAACACAGTATATATAACACCTTACATGTTACGAACTAGATGTCCTTCTTCAGAGGTTTTTGTTATTAATTCAGATGGGTATAGATTTTCTAAAAGAGTAAATTATACAAGAATATGGCGTGGCCTGGACGAAGACCGAGATGGCCGCATAATCTCTGAGCTCCTGCGACCCGGGGATGAAATCCTTGCCTTTACGGGAGCCTACCCTCCTTTATGGCTATGCACAGATCCACCAGGAGCTCGTCTGCTTACCGCACCCCTAAGGAACCTCACACCTATCTGGGCAGAAACATACCGGAGATATTCCGGTCGCAAAAACTGCAGGCACACACGGCAGCACAGGCCCAAGCCCTGGCCTCGTCCCCTAGCCCCAGTGGGGCACTTCCACCAAGCCTCTTCGATTTGGAAAAGGTTGCATTGGACATTAAGAGCACTGTTACAGGAGCAATCGCAGACCTAAAATCGGATCTACAAGCCGTGGCCCACCGCATTGACAATGTGGAACAGACGACCCAGACGCACGCGGCGGCCATTCGCCAGGTACAATCCGCCTATGATGCACAGCTATCTCAGGTCTTTGAGCTCCATAGACATGTGGAAGACCTTGACAACCGGGGACGGAGGCACAACATCAGGGTGAGAGGAGTCCCTGAAACCATCGACCCTGGCTTAATACAGCAGACCATATGCGCCATTTTCAATTACCTCATTGGACGCCCTGTGGACTCCCCCATTGATATGGAAAGGGCTCACCATGCCCTCCGCCCCCCTCCACGAGACAACGAGCCGCCTAGAGACATCATATGCTGCATTGTTAATTTCCCCTACAAGGAGGAGATCCTCTGCAAGGCAAGAGAAAAGGGACACATAATCTTTAATGGGACAGAGGTGAAACTGTTCCAGGATCTCTCCCAGATAACCCTTCAGAACAGGAGGGCCCTGTGACCACTGCTTGACGCTCTTCACGCCAGAAGCATTCAATACCGCTGGAAGTTCCCGTTCAGATTATCTGCCTCCGCCAGGGGGCGCTCTGCCCTCCTCCACACTCCTGAAGACCTTCATGACTTCTGCGTGCAACTCGATCTCCCCAACATTGAGCTTCCAGAGTGATATGCACTATACTTCCCCGCGGAACCTTGGCTTCCTGTCTCCCTCAACCCATCGCCGAAAGCTTCTCGGCAGAGATCACGCAGGTGAAGACCAGGGCCTATGTCGCCGAATCCCTGTTCCTCACGCCAAGATCTACACCAACACAGCCCAGACTTCTCACCACCTCCGTCTGCAAGAAGGGATGCACTGGAGGACTGAGATCATTCCATTCCGAAGAACACCAGCTGTATGTGAGTAGCCTTCCCCTACTTGAAAAACAGTATACAAAGAGAGTATAAATAGTGCACAAATCAACCTTATTCTAGTAAGATCTTGAATAAAAATAGATAAATAGTGTAGCCAATAATCAATTTTGTGATAGATAAATAAATAAATAAATTCCGTGCTTATGTGAACAATTACCAAAGTGCAGATAATAAAATACTGCTGCTCTGTGCTGCTCAGAGTGCAAAAAAACAGTATGAAATGAATCAATCCAAAGACTGGATAAATAAATAGATAACTATATAAATAGATAAAGTGCTCCAAAAGTGTTCCAAATCAAATAAGTGCTTAATATAAATAAATATATAAGTGACCAATAAGTATTGATGCAGATCCTGATCCGATGCTAATCCTGCCCCATACACTAACCAATCGGTGATTGGTTGGTTAGTAATAATCCAATAACGATATTGATAGGCGGCTGGTAACTAGTGCATAAATCCACTGGCAAATCGGCACATCAACCTTAGATAAAGCTTATCTATGTTGAGATACAGACAAATACGAGATAAGTAGGAAAAATATATATAAATATAACTTCCCTTATCACTTTGCTGATTTCTTGATTTAAATCTTCAGATGTTCTTATTAAAGTCTTGCTCCGGTTTTATTTGAAAAAAGAAAAAGGACACAAAAAAAACATTGCGCAGTATTTCTACTAATAAATGAATGCCTAAATAATCTGTGCACTCACATATACCCGGTGGGCTTGGGCGCAGATATTTTCGCAAAAGGTCAGGCTAATTATCAGGGCTTTCAGCCCTTCTCCTCCTCGCTATGCTCGTGTCTCAACACGGCGTCACTCAGGCTCCTCCTCCCGACGTGTTGCGTCACAGGTCACGTGACTTTCTCCCCTACTTGCCTACCTCACCACTCCTCACCCCTAATGAGATCTCCGGGACTTCCTACCCCCCCTACTCACCATTACCGAACCCCATCCTGAGACCGACCTGACCGCAAGCCTCCTCTGTAGCTGACGCAAGTATGCCTCAGGCTCCCTGAACACATGCGCAGATACAGCTTGGCTCATACCTGTATCTCCTGACGCGTCACAGTGCCTTAGGAATCCCTTTTGCCTCCCTTCTCTACGATCACCGTCCCCCTGGCTGAGGCCAGACTACACCCGGAGGCTGCAACCAGTCTAAGGCACAAAGGACTGTGCCAACACAGCATACCTAAGTACCACTGCCGCCCTACCTTGACCCGCCTCCAGAATGCTCCCAGTCCCACCACACCGCTGACCTTTGTTGTATATGCTATAGGTGAATCGTAGAAACCACCCTGAGTCTGAAGCTGGATACCTGGACACTCTGTTACACGCAAGTAAACCCCCGGCACCCAAAGATTGCTACTGGGGCTGAAAACTCATTTGTTTCTTGCAGGTGCTACCCCCCTTTACTACAGCCCTCACCACTGGGTGTTACTGCCTCTATTTATTTTATTTTACTTTATTTTATTTCGTTTTCATCCACTGTACAGTATTGCCTTATCTACCTTATTTATTTTATTTCATGGTTTTCTATTGTAGTTTATGCCATCTTACGCCCATGATCTGTGGCCTGCTACCCAGCCTTGTAGGCCTGTAACCAATACTTATATGTCCTGTATAGGCAATGCTCCTTACTGTGACCCAAGGCACCCCTGAACCCTCCCTGCAGATAACCCAGGCCTATCATTATCCAACCCCTCACATCCCTTATTATCCTCTCCCTGTCCTACTCCCCCCTCCATCCCCCCTACCCTAACTACCCCCTCCCCTCTCTTCCCTACCGCCCCCCCAACACCTCTTCCCCCCTCCATCCCCCCTCTTCAGGCTGGAGATACACCTCGCAGAAGTCTCATTTCCCCCCCTCCTGGGGAATATTGCGGATCACTCATCAGGTGTCTGTTAAATGCTCAACATGCCTCTAACAATTTGCATATCTAACTGCACTGCCTCCTGGACCGTTTATTTTATTTTATTTTAACTTATTTTATCCTATCTTATTTTCATTGCACGGCTCATTATCGTTTTACTTAGTTTATTTACTTTACTTGATGGTATTTATTATAGTTCATGTTTTCTCATGCCCGTGACCTACAACCATGCCTACTAGGATTGTAGCCAATACTTACATATCCTATACAGGTAATATTCCTCAATGTGGCCTGAGGCATCCTTGTGCCCTTCCTGCAGGTAACCCAGGCTTAACAGTCCCCAACCCCTCTCATCCCTTATTTCCCTCCCCCTATCCTATCCCCTCCCCCCTTCCCCAACCCCCCTCCCCCGTCCTGTCTTCCCCTCCCCCCTCAGGAAGTTTCCCACTGCCAAGAATCCTTCCTGTTTCACTGGGAAAGGACGGCAATTACTTATCTTGGTATACGAATCCCACCCCTCCTCTCAAACCTGTACTCAATCAGCTTCCACACTGCACTGCTTAAATCCCAAAACCATCTCAAGGAATGGTCGAACCTAAACATTTCATGGTTTGGTCGCTATGCCCTGATCAAAATGGTCATTCTACCTCGCCCCCTATACCTGATTCAAACCATCCCGATAGCTTTCCCTGCTGGGTTCTTTTCTACCTATCGGAAGATCTGCTCCTCCTTTATCTGGAAGGACACCCCGCCACGAATCAAATTTGCCCGTCTTACCTTACCCAAATCCAAAGGAGGCATTGCACTCCCTGACCTACAAAAGTATTATACTGCCTGCCATCTCACAAGAATAGCATATTGGAACATACACGCCCTGGAAAAAGTGTGGGTTAGCCTCAACAACACTTTTTCACCCACCCCTCTGCACCTCCTCCCATGGCTACTCCCGAAACACTGGCCACAAACGCTGACCTCACATCCCCTTATCTACACATCCTTACTGATGTATAGGAAAGCCTCAGCCTGTAAATCTCTTGCTCCGATTCCAGGCCCGCTGACCACATTGAGAGGCAACCCAGCCTTCCCACCGAGAGACTCTCCTAGTTTCCTTAAACATGAATGGTCCTTTGATGACATCCTTTCCTCTCACTTCTACCCAGATGGTAAGCTTATCCCTCTGGATGAACTTCGGGCTACCTCGAAAACCTCTACCTTCTCCTTTTGGACATATAGACAAATTTGCCACTTTCTTTCCACCCACACCACTCAGGGTAACTGGACAAGACATCTCACCCCTTTCGAAACCCTCTGCAACCGAAAAATCGCTCAAAGACATCTGATTTCCCTCCTCTACGCCCTCCTACAGGAACCCCCTGACCTGACTCTCTCACCATCACAAATTTCATGGAATAAGGACCTACAAAACCCCCTAACATCTGCTCAATGGACCAAGGTCCATGAATATGCTCATGGAGGTTCAGTGAATGTTGCCATCAAGGAGAACGGATACAAGGTGATCACGAGGTGGTATAGAACACCTTCTCGCTTACATAAATTCTCACCCACTATACCCAATACCTGCTGGAGATGTAACTCTGAAGTGGGGACTATGTTACACATATGGTGGGACTGCCTCAGCATTCAACCCTTTTGGAGGGAGGTTCACAATTTCATCTCTTTGATCACCACCTACACTCTGGATTATACACCAGCGCAATTCCTCTTGCACCACACCTCACTGTCCAAGAAAACCTACTACAAATCCCTGGCTATGCACATGGTAAACGCAGCCAGAATGTGCATCCCCAAACACTGGCGCTCAAAACACACCCCAACAACCCGAGAATGATTTGAAAGCATTACCATAATCAAAGACATGGAAGAGCTGATTCATATCACACAGGAGAGAATGGACAAATTTTCACTTACCTGGGCCTGCTGGTCTCACTTCACAACCACGCAAGGATACAAGCAACACATCCCCTCAGCTTAGGACAAGCTTTCCATACGTCAGCACACAACCCCATCCCACCACATGGGGACTGGGCGAGGTGCCACCCCACTGCCTTTTCCCCCTTTTGACACCCCCTCTCTTTTCCCACCATGTCCTTTCTCTTTCCCACCCCTCTCCCCCATCCCTTGATCTACTCTGCGTACTCCCTATGAAACAGGTGTCCTCTGGTAGTCACCTGTCGCACCCTGTCAAATAGCAACGTTCTTATACCTTTGAAATATGACTACGGAATTATTAAATACAGGTCTCAGTCTACCACCCTGCCCGTCAGGGCGCACTCATGACCCATCCTTTTTTGTTTCTATTTGTTGCCTTGTATCTTTTATTTGTACTAGCTGACAAGTTGTACCTCACTGATTGTATTAACCTGTACCTGTTCTTACTTTTTACTAAATAAAATCTTTATGGAAAAAAAAAAATGATACAAGAATAAAAAGTAGTAATAATCCATAATATTTCAGCTAAACAACAGACTATGCAGTACATTGACACGGCACATGATGATAAACATAAACTGATTTACTTACATGGTAAACAATTCACATTGATCATATGTCTGAAGGGAATGACTTGATCTTGGGGGCATGTGTCACCCAAGTCCATCAAGCAACCAAGCCAAAAAAGGAACGGACCTTACTTCGCTGCGAGGACTCAAATTAGTGGAGCAAAAGACAGCCACCACTAACACTGAACCAATATCACTGTAAATCGTATAAGGAAATTGTATCAAAATCAAATGCTGTTAAGATATGGTCAGAAAAAATCAAGACTGGAGGGGTCAATTGCCCCTGCACCCAGAAAAAGTATGGACTTGGGGCAATATGTGCTAATAACAGTTAGATTGAATAAACCAACCTGGAAGATGAGATGTGCTGCCTTTTGACGAAGCGTTCCTTCAGCATCTGAAAAGAGGCAGAGGAGATGGCATAAAAGCAGTTGTGTGATAGCTGGCGTCCAATCACGATGTTAATTGTGATTGTGATCCACAGGTGGGAGGGCTCGTATTCTTCTGCATATTTTTGGTAAAAAATCGCAATAAGCGTATATTGATTGGTTTGTGCAAATGTAATAGTATCTACAAAATAGGGGATAGATTTATAGCATTTATATTATTATATATTTTTTTACTAGTAATGGTGGCGTTCTGCGATTTTTATTGGGACTGCGACATTATGGCGGACACATTGGACACTTTTGACACATTTTTGGGACCATTGGCACTTAGTGCTATAAAAATGCATTGTTGGGTAATGATGTTTATTTGTTCCGCCCTCCTAAAAAAACACCGCTCTGCACTGCAAGAATGTGTTACTAGCAAACCTGGACTGGTCTTTGGTGTACCTGTCCTGTGATATGTAGATTTGTTAAATATATAAATAAATAAATAAATAAATATGTATATATATATATATGTGCAAAATTAATATATAAAAATCAACAAGATGAATATATATATATGTGCATAGATGTGAAGAAATTATATTTGTGATGTGCCAAATAAATCTCAATATAATGTAGATGTACAGTGGACCTTATACGTACATTATTAACAGCTGCCGCTTGGAAACATAGAAATATAAAGGAATACAAACAACATTGGGCGGACTGTGCTTCGTCCCCTCAAATAGAAATTTGTAGCGGCGCTATTATTAAGATTTCTCAAGTGGATGTGAGAGATCAATATATACACTCTAAGTAAGGTGACCATAAATTATATATAAAAAATAATATATAAAAAATATATAAAATATGTAATATATAGATCAGGTGAGAGTGATAAAAAACTAAAATAAGTGAATCAATAAATAAAAGTGAACCATATATATGGTGAGAAGATAATAAATAAATAATTATATATAGAAATCTGTGTCTTCAGTCCACATAAAGCAGTGCTTGCCAATAAAACCTTTTAAGCAGTATTACACACTATATGACCGCGCTGGTGGAGTATTGATCAAGGGATGCTGGATTGAAGATCTGGTCTTACAACCGCGCTGGTGGATGGTCTGATGTTGGAGGAGAAGGCCCATATTGGTTAAACTACAGACATATTAAAAGTGGTTTTCTGGTGAGTGCAGCCCCATAAGGGGACGATTCTCGCACAAGGTGAAAGCGCATGGTGGTCGGATCACTCAAAGATAATCAATTTTTGAACTGTTTGTCTATACCAACTGGGAACTGTCACTTGGTGGATTGCTGCTGATCGGCTAGATCAGATTAGCAAGCACTGCTTTATGTGGACTGAAGACACAGATTTCTATATATATTTATTTATTTATTTATTATCTTCTCACCATATATATGGTTCACTTTTATTTATTGATTCACTTATTTTTGTTTTTTATCACTCTCACCTGATCTATATATTATATATTTTATATATTTTTTATATATTTATTTTTTATATATAATTTATGGTCACCTTACTTAGAGTGTATATATTGATCTCTCACATCCACTTGAGAAATCTTAATAATAGCGCCGCTACAAATTTCTATTTGAGGGGACGAAGCACAGTCCGCCCAATGTTGTTTGTATTCTTTTATATAAAAATGCATTGATTACTGTAAAAATGTCACTGGCAGGGAAGGGGTTAACACTAGGGGGCGATCAAGGGGTTAACTGTGTTCCCTAGGTGTGTTTCTAACTGTAGGGGGAGGGGACTGACTTAGAGGAAGTGACGGATCGTGGTTCCTAGCTAATAGGAACTTGTGATCTGTCACGCCTCACAGAACAGAACAGGGTTTTTTGTGTTTACACACACTCATCCCTGTTCTGCCTCTCGTGCCCACGATCGCTCGTGGCCGGCGGTCATCGCAACCATCAGCCACGAGCATTGGCACTCCCACTGTCCAGCAGGCATGTGCCTGCTATCCGCATCCACACCGATCACACCGACCTGCCGCAGTAAAATGACGGCGGCTGGTCGGCAAGTGGTTAACGAAATCGGTAATTACCAAGAGTAGAGTGTAATGTAAGGTAATACCCTATGTATCCAATTCACATACTCCAGACACAAATCCTGGAAGATAGGGCCTGAAATTGAAGGCCTTGTTGAGTCCTGGAGCTATAGTGGCCTTCAGATGAAAAATCCATCTGAGTTCAGTCTGCAGCAATAGTTTGTTGTAATCCCCTCCCCGTGGTGTGGGGCCAATATGATCAAGTGCAAGAAACTTAATTTTTGGACATTTGTCCCCATGTATTAGGGCACTGTGCCTCCCTAGAGGGAGAGCTAGATCTTGTTTTTGGATGCTTACAACATGTCAGTAAATGCGAAGCCAAAAATCTAGTTTGTTCTTATCAACATAAAAACTGCCACATTCACAGGTGAGCAAATATACTACACCTGTGGTGAGACAGTTGGTGTAATGCTTGGGTTTAAAGTCTTCACCATTTGGTAGAGTGATCTTTCTCCGTGTGTCCATATATTTAAAATATCCACAATGCCTGCATGGAAATCTGCCACAATATTTTTTGATGTTTTGTTTTATGGTGAGTTCACTATGTACTAGTTTGTCCCATAGTGAGGGAGCCCGTCTGAATGTAATTAAAGGCTGTTCCCTCAGTAGTGGTGCCAAAGTGGCATCAGTATGAAGCAAATGCCAATGTTTTTGTAAAATGTTTCTGACTGTGACTTTGATGTTCAGAGGTATATTGAGTGACGATTCGAATTGAGTTGTCAGTTTCAACCTTTTTCTGTGGAAACAATAGATCTGATCATGTTTTATTTTTTGCCTTGTGATAGGCCTTTTTTTAATAAGATTTAGAATAGCCCCGGGCTCGTAATCTCACTCTTAGGTTAGCTGCCTCATGTTCAAAAAGAACATCAGTAGAACAATTCTGTTTAGCACGTATGTATTGGCCATACGGAATGGAGTTAAGCAGGGGTGTATGATGGAAGCTAGAAGCTTCTAAGATAGTGTTCCCTGCAGTAGGTTTGTGACACAAACTACTAAGTAAATGTCCATCTTGATGTTTAGTTATGTTAAGATCTAAAATTTTAATTTTTTCCGTACTATGACTCATAGTGAAATTTAATTTAAATGTGTTCTTATAATTGATGTAAGTTAAGAACTGGTTAAGGAGTGTTACTGAACTGTCCAAGATGACAAAAATGTTGTCAATGTAACGATACCATGCTGTTACATGGTCGGTAAACATTGACGTTGTATCATCCATGAATACATAATGTTCCCACTCCCCCAGGTACAGATTGGCATAGGACGGGGCACACAAGGTGCCCATAGCCACGCCCTGTACCTGGAGGAAGTGGGAATCAAGGAAGGAGAAAATGTAATACAAAATCCAAAGCTGACAACACAAACTGGACCCTGGTAGGCTCAAAATAGCTCTGATGCCTGAGTGTGTCACTCAAGGCGACAATGCCTCTCTCGTGTGGTATCGAACTATAGGGGGCCCCGATGTCAATAGCCACAAAATGGTCTGACCATTGACGTGGAGGCCGAGTATCTGTAAAAAATGAATAGTATCCTTAACATGAGAAGGTAGCTCCTCAACTAATGACCTTAGCTGATTATCAATGAATTTGCTGAGATTGTCACTAAGACTGCCTCTTCCTGAGACAATCGGTCTGCCTAAGGGTTTACTTGGGTTCTTATGCACCTTTGGGAGGGCATAGAAAGTGGCCACTCTCGGGTGTTTGGTCCTGACAAATTCCCAGGTGTTTTTGTCCAATATTCAACAGTAAAAGGCGTCATCCACCAGATTGTAAAGTTGGTCAACAAAACTGCTAATTGAGGCCTTGAATATTGGACAGTACCAATCATTTATCGGCTGGTTTAATAGTGATGTTAGGATTTTACGTTAATGTTTTTAGAGCTTGTAATTCAGTCTGGGTCAAATTACCAGCCACAGATGCAACCTTAATTTCTTGAATATCCTTAGATACGGCTTTTAAAAAAGTCGCAGCATTTAGGTTTGAACTAGGGGCTGGATACCAATTAGATTTTTTCTTTAAATTGGTAAAAAAAGGGGTTGGAATCTGCAAAAATTGTCTCCAGATCAATAAGATCTGGTGAATTGTCAGGATCATTTTCTTTAAGTAAATCTGTAAGTTGTTCTATTGCTTCAAGTTTTTGATGGGTATAAGTCTGATCTCTGCATGATTGTTTTTTCATAAACGTGCTTTTAACTAACAAGTTGCACACAAAAAGATGAATATATTTGATTGTATTAACCGCTTAAGGACCGTCTCACGCCGATATACTTCGTCAGAATGGTGCGGCGTGCGCGCTACCCAGTCCTGAGCTCCGTGACCGCGGCCGTGGGACCAGCGGACCCGATCGCCGCTGGTGTCCCGCGATCGGGTCACAGAGCTGAAGAACGAGGAGAGGTCTGTGTAAACAAACCTCTCCCCGTGCTTCCTAGTGCGACTGACACTGATCGCCTGTTCCCTGTCATCGGGACAGACGATCAGTGACGTCAGATGCCAAGCCACACCCCTTAAAAAAAAACACACACACACACACACACACTTAACCCCTCCCTGCCCCCTAGTGGTTAACTCCTTCACTGCCAGTATCATTTACACAGGAATCAGTGCATTTAAATAGCACTGATTGCTGTATAAATGACAATGGTCCCAAAATGTGTCAAAAATGTCCGATGTGTCCGCCATAATGTCGCAGTCACAATAAAAATCGCTGATCTCCGCCATTATTAGCAAAAAAAATATATATATTAATAAAAATGCTATAAAACTATCCCCTATTTTGTAAACGCTATAACTTTTGCGCAAACCAATCAATAATCGCTAATTTTACCAAAAATATGTAGAAGAATACGTATTGCTTTTGGAGTGGAGATAGGAGTACTAGATCTTGATGCTCCTCGAACAGGATTGTGAGAAGTTTGAATTTTAGATTGTTTAGTGTTGTGAGTACTAGTGTGTTGACCACTAGTGTGCATGGAAGAAATGTCTTCCAGTTCTGAACTATTGTCAGTGAATGTGTTGCTTTGTCATGATCTTTTAGACCGACGTGATCCTTGTGATTGTTTAGGGGTAAATGGAGGAACATTACCTGCTGTGAGGGTATGTCTGGAAGGGATACAGTTTGGTACTGTATTAGAAGGCATATTTCTTACTGTTTCTGTTGCTGTAGTATCCCATTTATTCGTTCACTCTTCTCTAAAGGCCTTCTTGTCCCATTAGAGCTTTTGTCCTTCTTGACAAGAATGTCTTTATTAAACTTTTCAAAATGTTCTTTAAGCTAATTTTCCATAGATGAAAATAAAGTATGAGTTTTAAATTTGACAATTTGAGTGTTCAAACCATCAATCTTAAAGAGGAGTAACCATTAAAAAAAAAATTAAAAGTCAGCAGCTACAAATAGTGCAGCTGCTGACTTTCAATAATCAGATACTTACCTGTTCCTGGGTCCAGTGATGCGGGGGTCAAATACCCGCTTGTCCCCTCTCCGCTCAGCGGTGCCGGCATTGTAACTGTGGGCACCCGGCTGTGACTTCACAGCCAGGCACCCACTGCGCATGCGCGAGCGGCGACGCGCCGTAATTGGCCACACAGTCATCTGGGACCTGTCACGTGTCCCAGATGATTAATAGGAGGGAGGAGGCAGAGCTGAGCCCTTCCTGAACCAAGGGGAAGTGATGTCACCAGCCCAGGCACTGAAGGAGGCAGACTACGAGGGACCCCCTAGCAACAGCCATTTAGAGGTGAGTTTAAAAAAATTCCAAATGTATTTTTTGTTTTTTTTATGAATATTAATGATATTTTTTTTTTGTGTGTGCAACCCCACTTTAACATCAATATCCCTAATTCTTTTCCCATATTCAGTAATAAGGAGTTGCATCAAAGCTGTGGAACATTGCTTAAGAACCTATTACCAGGCAGTTTTGAATTTGGGTTCAATCTTTTCAAATGATGGAACGATCTGTACCCAAAGGCCAAATGGATTGTTACCTTCCCTATTGTAGTCTTCAAAAGATTTTATGTGTTGACAGTTAAGGAGAGATGACAATTCTGTGCAGGGAGATATGCTGTTTTTTTTTTGGGGGGGGGGGGGGGGTGTTATGTTATTGTCCCCATGGCAGTGCTGGGCTTCCCATGCATTTTGTTTGACAACAGCTTGGTTAGAAATAAGCCCTATGTATGGCCAGAATCGAATAACAATATTCATCTTTAATGGGGTTAACAGCAAGTTTAGCAAAACCATTCCCTAAACAAAGCCAGGCAGATTTTCTCATGCTCCAGAAAAAATACAGTATGTGCAGAGTCCTCTCAGAGGCGCTGCTGATTGGATGGGTCCTTCTGTTTCCCTCAGTTATTACCTGCCTTGGTAGAATTCAATCTTTCCAGTGCATCTTAGGTTTAAACTGCTGCTGGGAAGCCCTGCAAAGATCTTAAATGAAAGCATCAGCAAACAATGTTTTTTGTATACCACAATAAAGGAGATTGTGCACAGGTTTTGCCGAGGGATGCTCCTAACCCACTTAAACTGTCAGCTTTCTTCCCAGTCCTGCTGAAAGGACAATGCCAAGATAGTGGCAGGAGATGCTTCACGTTGTCTGCCGCCAGTCCACTAGTGACAACAGCTTGTGACAGGCATGGCCTCCACAGCTACTTCCAGTGGAGCAGATAAGAATGGGGGTTTAGGTGCTTCTACCCCCTCACCTAGGAGCTCAGGGCAAGTCCAGGCCATGCTGAGACTTGGCCCATTCAGGCTGCTGATGGAGGTAAGCAACCAGTCTGCCTCCCACTCCACTACACCTCCTCTAGAAGGCCCCATTAAAACCATTCCAGCTCTGGACCAGCTTGTGTCAGACGCGACACTCAAGGACATGCTGCTATCCTTGCGAGCCTCACTTCAGACAGATTTATTCTCTTACATACACAAATCTAAAGCGGAAGTACAAGTCCTGCGGGATAGGCTGGACCATGTAGAGGTTAAATTGGGGGAGCAACTAACATCCTTTAATAGTTAAATAGTAAACTAGATGAAGCAGTTGAACAGATAGTGATACCAAAATCCCAATAAATCTATGAAAATATGTTTAAGGGGGAGGAAAGAGGCCACAAGCCTCCGGGATTTTTTGTTGACGGTATCTAGGTTTGGATAAGGTACATAGTAATTAAGAAGATGTATATAAAAATAGAAATTTTTTTATTTTCCAAATAGGATAAAGGTATAGAAAAGGACACAGTTATTACATCCATACATTACAGACATATGTGTTAAATCAGACGAAAAGTTGCGTAGAGCTTCGCCATACTTGACATGTTTCACTCAATGGAGTTTCTTCAGGAGATTGATAGGTTTAGCTCAAAAGTGTGCTGAAATAACAGAGTTTCATAAGCAAGAGTCCTTTTAAGCAATGTTACACAACCATATTGTACATGTTTGTACATCATGTATAGATATGTTGGCTCAAAAATATACATCTGGGGGTATGAGCAATTGCTATAAACTTGAAGTTTGTACAGTGTTACATAATTTTAGGACATAGAAAACAAATCGGGACATAAAAACATGAAAAGGGCAAGACTTACCACATATGTTTGGAAAATTTGAAGGATAAGAAGTATATATATAAAAGTCGATTTCTTGTTGTGAACAACAAATATCGAGATAAGAGATGATTTGTTCCCAGGGTGCCAGCGCCGGCTATGAGTCACTTGCAGAGAGACAACACTAGATAAATTTGAATGGATAGGGCCATTAGAGGAGTTCATGAAAGGTAGGGTTCACATGGTCAAAAGGGTTAGTTGTATTGCAAATACAGTAGTGATGAGATGCTGTACCTTTTGAGGGTCATGTAGTACGCAAGACAAAATGCAGGTTAGATAAGGTGCAGATATATACTGCAGCAAAGTCCAAGAGTTTGGAACATTCCAGTGTTATCTGAAATGTTTAAGGTGAGTATATTAGTATCTAATGAAAATAGCGATGTCCATGTCAGTCCAAAAAGGGCTGTATATATAAGAAGGCATATAAGGATAAAAAGTTCTATTAAGAGGTCTTACCCCATTGATGTGATAGATGGATGGTGGCGGGTTGAGCTCACAGGGGAAGGCAGGTTAAATGCCTCGCTTCCCGGTGTGCTTGGGCTCCTGACAGGGATAGAATGGCAGAGGGGGCTGCCTGAAATAGTGTGCTCTCCGATCCGGCGGCGTCTGACGTCACCGCCGGGTCGTGGGCGCTTTGACGGCACAGCTAGGTGCCAAACGTTCTTAGATGCGTGGTGCGCATGCGTCGGCGCAGAGCGTCTGACGTCGCACCGCTTGTTGGCGGCGCGGCGGCGGCCATTTTAGAAAATCCCATTTGCCCTCATCTCGCTGTATCAGAGAATGGGACAAGGGATCCTCAAATAAGAATGGAAGGACACAGCAGCGGGCATAGACCGCCAATGTGGCCCACCAGCCTGACGGGGAAGGAAAAGTCCCAGTCAATGGACCAAGAGCAGAAGGCACCATACCTGGCCAAAAGAGGGGGGTGGCTGGGGGGGATCAACGAAGAGGATCTGATTCGCTGCGGTCCGCCAGGAACCCCGGGGCGCCCATACAAGTGACTGCAAATGCCGGCTAAGCAGCCTGTAGGGAACATCTCAGTTAAGTTAGGAGAATAGAGCATGATAATGCTTATTAAATACATGACAATGCATGTTTTACCAGGGTCATACCAATGGCAAGTCAGCCCCTCCAGTCATGTCCCGATCGGCTTTAAAACATAACAGAGTTTTTATTAACAATATCAAACATATATAAATATCATATAAAATGACATTTGTTGTAGTCCATTATCAAATATTTGGACAGGGAAATGATTAAGACAAGAAAAGAAAGAGAAAAGAGAAGTATTTGTATTGCTGTCATAATCTAGAACTGCATTTATTCAGAGAAAGGATTTAAAGCTAAGGGCATCGTTTAAACCGGGGAGGGTGGTGGCTTTTAGGTCAAATATCCAACGAGCCTCACGTTGGAGTAGGGTGCGGTCGTAGTTGCCACCCCTTTCCCCCGGAGGTACATGCTCAAGTGCGAAGAAGTGCATTTTTTTGTCATCATTGGCATGAAAAAGTCCCATGTGACGGCTGATTGGAGTCTCCATTTTCTTTCCTCGTACAAGGGTTACGTGATCCCTTATGCGATGGAAAAATGGTCGTTTGGTTTTGCCAATATAGAAAGCTGTGCATTCACATAACATAATGTAGACTATACCGACTGATTGGCAATTAGCCAAAAATTTGGGTTTGTAGATTCTTTTATTTGGTAACGTAATTTGTTTACATGCATATATATAGCGACAAAAATTGCATTTGTGACAGGGCTTACTTCCAACGTTTGTTTTCGGGTTGGAACACCCCTCTTGTGTTGGAACGTAGTGACTACGTACAAGGGTGTCTCTAAGGGACTGAGATCTTCTGTAGGTGATTTCTGGATAGTCACCCACATGTTTGGATATTAAGGGGTCAGCCTTGAGCAAATACCAATATTTGTCGAAAATTCTCCGCACCTGAGCATGATGTCCAGAAAAACGGGTGATGATTCTTATGCCCGGGTCAGAGGTAGATGCTTTTGTTCCGTGAATAAGATTAGAGCGATTGTGTTGCTTAGCTTTTAAGTAGGACTTTTTTAGACATGTTGAGCTATAACCACGATGTTGTAAGCGTTGCTGTAGTTTTTTGGCTTCCACTTTGAAGTGGGAGTCTTGACTGCAGTTTCGCTTGACGCGGAGGTATTGCCCATATGGTACACTTGCTACCAAGGGACTGGGATGGGAGCTCGTTGCGTTTGGCGCCTAGCTGTGCCGTCAAAGCGCCCACGACCCGGCGGTGACGTCAGACGCCGCCGGATCGGAGAGCACACTATTTCAGGCAGCCCCCTCTGCCATTCTATCCCTGTCAGGAGCCCAAGCACACCGGGATGCGAGGCATTTAACCTGCCTTCCCCTGTGAGCTCAACCCGCCACCATCCATCTATCACATCAATGGGGTAAGACCTCTTAATAGAACTTTTTATCCTTATATGCCTTCTTATATATACAGCCCTTTTTGGACTGACATGGACATCGCTATTTTCATTAGATACTAATATACTCACCTTAAACATTTCAGATAACACTGGAATGTTCCAAACTCTTGGACTTTGCTGCAGTATATATCTGCACCTTATCTAACCTGCATTTTGTCTTGCGTACTACATGACCCTCAAAAGGTACAGCATCTCATCACTACTGTATTTGCAATACAACTAACCCTTTTGACCATGTGAACCCTACCTTTCATGAACTCCTCTAATGGCCCTATCCATTCAAATTTATCTAGTGTTGTCTCTCTGCAAGTGACTCATAGCCGGCGCTGGCACCCTGGGAACAAATCATCTCTTATCTCGATATTTGTTGTTCACAACAAGAAATCGACTTTTATATATACACTTCTTATCCTTCAAATTTTCCAAACATATGTGGTAAGTCTTGCCCTTTTCATGTTTTTATGTCCCGATTTGTTTTCTATGTCCTAAAATTATGTAACACTGTACAAACTTCAAGTTTATAGCAATTGCTCATACCCCCAGATGTATATTTTTGAGCCAACATATCTATACATGATGTACAAACATGTACAATATGGTTGTGTAACATTGCTTAAAAGGACTCTTGCTTATGAAACTCTGTTATTTCAGCACACTTTTGAGCTAAACCTATCAATCTCCTGAAGAAACTCCATTGAGTGAAACATGTCGAGTATGGCGAAGCTCTACGCAACTTTTCGTCTGATTTAACACATATGTCTGTAATGTATGGATGTAATAACTGTGTCCTTTTCTATACCTTTATCCTATTTGGAAAATAAAAAAATTTCTATTTTTTATATACATCTTCTTAATTACTATGTACCTTATCCAAACCTAGATACCGTCAACAAAAAATCCCGGAGGCTTGTGGCCTCTTTCCTCCCCCTTAAACATATTTTCATAACATCTTTTAATACCCTGGTGGATGCCCATGAAGTCCAAAAAAGATGATCTGTCCTGGATCAAAAATAAGATCACCGACCTTGAAGACAGGTCACATTGCAACAACCTAAAAATGCGCGGCATACCATAAAATATCACTTCATCCCAGCTATGGAAGCCCATAGCCCACAATGTTTGTGATCTATTCCAAGCTGCTGCACCATCACTTACATCTGCTGACCTAATCATAGATGGGATCCACAGAGTCCCCAGGCCTTTGTTTCTCCCTGCGCATGTCCCAAGAGACGTGTTTTTGAGCAATCATTTTTTTACACTAAAGAGAAGCTTTTGGAGGTTTTTCGCAGGAAGAAACATCTACCTGAACCAGCAGATGGCCTTTAAGTACTTCCTGACCTTTCGGCACATACTCTGCACCAGCGTAAAAGCCTGGACCCTATCATAAAGCCCTGAAAAATCATTTAATCAGTTACCAAATTTATCATCTTTCTCAATGGTAGCACTACAACTGTCACTTCCTTCCATGAAGGTATCTGCCTACTGTGTTCGTGGGACAACATCCCTGCCCAATCTCCTGCCTCATCCATGAGAAGATAAGCAGGTTTTTACTCACAAGCGTTCTCACAAGCAGCACTCAAAGGAAGGTGCTAGAGCATAACACTCCAAGCCACTATTTCCTTATATGTTTCCCGGCCACAGGAGCTCACTGTGTCATTTGTTTTTAACCCCAAAAGAGTTGCAGCTTGACTGCCCACAGTTCTACTTGAACCTTTTTTACCCTAAGTCTTTATTTTCACCTACTGCAAACATTCCCCTTAATTCATCTACAGTTTTCTACCATGTTTAACAGTTTTTGGTTCCTGTTCTTAATGTCTAGCCTCGCTTCCCTGGTGCCTGTTTTCAAGCTTGTCATGGACGCTGTTCTGAACATGGTTATTCATCATGGGATGAATCATCACCTCCACCGCTTCTTGCAATTCTGTGACTTTCCAAGGGTATCAGTGAGTTTATTTTTCATCTTCTGTCTATCCTCTTGTAATGACAATTAAAATAGTTTGTATCAATGCCCGTGGTCTAAACCACCCAGCGAAACGCTTCTCCCTATGGAAGGAAACCAAATTACACCAAATTGACATCCTTGCGATTTAGGAGACACATTTTCAGACTGGAGCCACCCCCAGTTACCCCCACAGGGACTTCCCTCACATATTTGTATTTACCTTCAAATCTAAGAAGAGAGGGGTGATGCTGGCCATTAGAAATAACCGTCATGTTTACACTACATTATTGATCCGAAATGATCGCTTTATCATCATCAGATGCAACAAGAAACCTTACACTCTGGCTACGCTGTATGTCCATAACACAAATCAGCTATGTTGAGGTATTTAAGAAACTCTCTGCAGACAGTTACAGAAACCCCCTTTTTTGTGGTGATTTCAATCTCACCGTGAACCCTCCAAACCTAAATACAGAGTACCCTCTCTTTCACAATCCAGACATATATGACACGTGGAGGTGTCTACACGCCAACGGGAGAGACTATACCTTTTTCTCTCCAAGACACCAATCATATTTCCACATAGCTTAATATGTTGTTGACAAATGGCTGTTACAGTGTTTTTCCTCCTCGACTCTGTCTGATATCACGTGGTCTGACCACACTGCTGTTTAAAATAACCATAGTGAAGAAGGACACTTGCCCACCTATACTATTATGGCAATGTATAAACACAGTCATTCTATACTCCAAAAATAAGCAACTACTATCTAAATCTATTGATAATTATTTCCCCACCAATGATACAGACGATGTTAATGCTTTTACTCCAAATCCAAATTTTCCTCAAATGGGTCTGCTCTACGTTGGGGAGGATGTGTCCACATTGGCAACCTCCTACACATATTATGGTCATGCGGAGTGTGTTTCGGCTCCTTGCCACTGTCCCGGGGATCATCACCAATCTATAACCTGATCTGGCAATTCTAAATTTAGGGATAGATGACTTCCCTAGCACTTACTGCGCGGTAGTCACTAGGGATGAGTCCGATGTTCGAGTCGAATGTAAGTTCCAGTCGAACATCGAGTGTTCGCCTGTTCGCCGCATAGCGAACAATTTGGGTGTTCGCGGCAAATTCGAAAGCCACGGAACACCCTTTAAAAGTCTACGGGAGAAATCAAAAGTGCTCATTTTAAAGGCTTATATGCATGGTACTGTCATGAAAAGTGTTTGGGGACCTGGGTCCTGCCCCAGGGGACATGTATGAATGCAAAAATAAGTTTTAAAAACAGCCGTTTTTTTCGGGAGCAGTGATTTTAATAATGCTTAAAGTGAAACAATAAAAGTGAAATATTCCTTTAAATTTCGTACCTGGGGGTTGTCTGTAGTATACATGTAAAGTGGCGCATGTTTCCCGTGTTTAGAACAGTTCGAGAAAAGCAAAATTACATTTCTAAAGGAAAAAAAGGCATTTAAAAGTACTCACGGCTATAATGAATTGTCGGTCCTGGCAATACACATAAAAGTCATTAAAAAAACGGCATGGGATTTCCTCACAGTCCATTACCAGACCAGATAAACCAGATAGTCAGATAAGGAGAAGAGTGAGCTATGGAATGTATGTGTTTTTTTTATTGTCCTTCTTAAGATTTTGCTAACATTTTGTTCTTTGTTTTACTAAAAACTTGTTTTGAAAATGTAACTGTTGGTGCAAATAAGTAGTCTCACAGGGATAGTACTAAATTGTTTTGTTGCAAGTGCACTAATACGGCTTCAATCACCTTAAACTCAGAGGCATGAAAATCACAACTTCCTGTTTTTTGGTTGGCCTTGCATCTGTGTAAAAATAACTTTTTTAAATAAATCTTTTCTTCACTCTGTACTAAATGAAATCACAAGATCACAAGAAAACCGCATCTAGATACAAATCATGTAAAAGCAATATAGCTAAGCACCATCACTAAGCAAATTAGAAAGAGAACAGAGACAACAAGAGGAAAAGAGGGAACAAAACTTCTAAAAGAATCCCTCACTTACACATCATGCAAAACGTGGGAATGAGTATGCATACATTCATAAATCAAGGTGCTCTTTTCTAAAAATAGACAAAGATATTCTGACAGTTTTGAAGAAAAATTGGATCTATAACCTAAAGCCATGAAGAAACATGGAGAGGCAAGTATCTTGGTTATTCAACTGTTTCGCTGTCGCTGCCAGTGGCGTCGCTAGGGGGTGGCTTTTGGGGTTATAGCCCCGAATCTGGGGCCCATAGCCCGGAGTCTCTGCAGGGGTCCCCAAGGGGAGGGGGGCTCTCTGGGGACCATGAAGTAACAGGGGGGCTCTCTGAATAGAATAGAAAAGAATAGAATAGAATAGAATAGAATAGAATAGAATAGAATAAACAAATAGAAAAAGAATACAATTTAGAAAAATAGAATAGAATATAAAAAAATATAACCATTTCCCAAAATTCAAATAGAATAAATTTGAATTTGAATAGAATAGAAAATAATAAATTAGAATAGGAAAATGGTTATATTAATTCTATTCTATTCTGTTGTTTTTTTTTTCTATACAATTGTGTTATTTTCTATTCTATTCTACTCTATTCTTTTCTAATCTTTTCAAATTCGAATTGATTCTATTTTAATTTTAGAAAATGGTTATATTATTTCTATTCTATTCTATTGTTTTTTTTTATTCTATTCTTTTCAAATTTCAGAAGATGGTTATAATCTTTCTATTTAATTCTATTCTTTTTTATTCTATTCTATTCCTTTCTATTCCATTCTATTCTATATTGTTCTGTTTTACTCTATTATATTCTATTCTTTTATTTTCTGTTATATTCTTTTGTATTCTATTCTTTTATTTTCTATTCTTTTATTTTCTATTCTATTTTATTCTCTTTGGAAATTGGAAAATGATTTGAATTTGTAAACAAATTTATCTAAATAACTAATTGAAACAAAATGAAACTAAACACATTTTTTCGTTCTGCACATGTCTAAAAATTAAATAGAGTGATAATTTCAAATATATGGATCACAAGCAACAGTTCCATAATTTGACTGAAGAAAGGCATAGGTTGAGTTCAACCAAGTAATATATACAGTATGTTCAAAAAAAACAACAACTTGCATCCTCAGAACCCTTTACCCCTAGTTGATCTAGAGGAAGGATAAAAATGCTTAGACCCCTTTCACACTGAAGCGCTTTTCAGACACTTTTGTGCTAAAAATAGCACTTGAAAAACTCCTGAAAACTGCTTCCCATTAATTTCAATGGATTCTTTCACACTGGGTCGGTGTGCTGGCATGATGGTGAAAAAAAGTCCTGCAAGCAGCATCTTTAGAGCATGTTTGGAGCATGTAAAAAAGCGCCTCAAAAATGCATGAAAAGCACTAAAAGTGCAGCAAAATGTTTTGAAATTCTGAACATACTTAATGTTTTTTATAGAACCAACCATTCCCCTGAAAATTACCGTCCATAGGTCGAAACGCATTGGGGATTCTATACATATATACATATATATACATTGTTCTCGCTCTACCAATCGTGGCGATACCTCACATGTGTGGTTTGACTACCATTTTCATATGCGGGCGCTACTCACGTATGCGTTCGCTTCTGCGCGCGAGCTCGTCGGGACGGGTGTTTTAAAAAAAAAATTTTTTGTTTTTCTTATTTATTTTACTTGAATTTATTATTTTTTACACTGTTTTAAAAAAATTGATCACTTTTATTCCTTTTACAAGGAATGTAAACATCCCTTGTAATAGAAAAAAGCATGACAGGTCCTCTTAAATATGAGATCTGGGGTCAAAAAGTCAGATCTCATATTTGGACTTAAATGGAATAAAAAAAATAAAAAAATTTCATTTAAAAAAATGACATTTGAAAAATGTGCCTTTAAGACGTATGGGCGGAAGTGACGTCGCTTCCGCCCTCCTATGGTATAGAGACGAGTGGGGGCCATCTTAGCCTCACTCGTCTTCATACCCACCCGATCGCAGGGCCCGATTGCCTCCGCTGATGCCGACGGCTCCGGTAAGCGGCGGAAGGTGCGGGAGAGTGGCGGGAGGGGGGGTGGCACCTCTCCCGCAGCCGATAACGGTGATCTTGCAGCGAATCCGCTGCGATGTCCACCATTATCGTACACAGAACTGCTCACTGTAAAGAGGGATACCTCGGTTGTGGCAGCAGCTGCTGCCGTTATCGAGATATCCCTCTTCAAAAAAATGACGTATATATACAGTGAGCGGTCGGGAAGTGGTTAAGCTTTAACAAAAAAACCTAGAAGCTGATTGGTTACTATGCACAGCTGCACAAGATTTAGTAAATATCGTTTTCCGCCAAGGAAGCTGCCATCTTTGCCTCTGTTTAATCTACAACTGCCATGATGCTACACATGTGATCAGTTATGACACCAGCCGTTGGATGGTTTGACAGTTTGGTTCAGAGCACAACCAATGGGAATGTTACATTTCTGGCACATGCCGGAAATGAACTTGTTTTATGGATGGGTTTACTTTCGCTTTAAGAGTTTTAAACTCTTTAGCAAATTTATTGAAATATGCCAGCTCAATTTTTGAATACTGTTCTGTATTTTATTTGAACTAAAATGCACAATATAAAAAAATAAAAATAAATACAATGGCTATTCATAAATGCAGTCAAACAAAAAGAGAAATACATACAGGAGTTGTCAAAAAAGTTTAGTATTTTTTTGTTAGTTAAATGTTCCTTTACTCTAAGTGTATTGCCCATGTATACACATTCTCAATTTTGTCTCTGCAAAGAGATTTATATTTGCAACTGGAGCAGTGGACCATAGTTTCTGTCCAGTTAAATCAAATCAGAACAGTAAGCATATCTGTGAGGTTTTTGAGTTACTAGAAATTCTGAATCAAATTGCACACTGCTGGACTGAAAGACTGCATTAGCAGCAGCTGCTTTGCTGGAAATGACGGTAGTATTTGTCAGCCTAGAAGAGTCTTGAGGCTGCTTCTGAGAGATAGAAGGAGGCAACTGATAAGAAGAGCATCAGAAGGGCAGTTAATTGCCTCCAGTCTCTCGGTGCCGGGAATATTTAAAATCTATGGGATTAAAGGCAGATTAAAAACTGTGGAAGCAGGGACCCAATAGCGCTGAAAGATCCTAATCAGCAAGGGTAATGGCAGAGAAAAAATGAACGTTGCAAATAAAATGACAGATAGGAAATTCAGATCTGCTTCTAATGCTCAGAGTTCCATCTTGTAAGCACAATTCATCTACGTGTAAATCATTTTTTGGCTTCAAGCTTATCAGGCAATCGTTGAATTAAAAATGCTCTTTCCTTGGAGGATTAAAGAGGTTGATTGAAGTCACTGTGAAAACTGGTTAATAAGTCTGGAAATGTCAGGAGGGTGCTTTATAAAAACTCAGTGTACTTTTAATATCAGTTCTATAAAACAGGAAGTTTAAAGCGGTTCTATATTGGGAAATGTATTTGAATATACTTTTTTTTTTTCATTGGCCTATGCGTGTTATACTGTATTCTACATTTTTAACTTGTGTGTTTGGAGGGTAGACAGATGCAAAATGGCTTTTTGCATGGCTGAATGATGTTTAGATTAAAACTGTACCATGCAGGGCATTGGAAATAAACTTATTATCTGTTGATGGTTGAAAACACAAGGGATGAATAATAATATTTAATTTTTTGAAGCACTTCTTTAATTGAAAAACACTTTTGCAATTATAATGCAGAGTAGAATTCTGCTGGAATAAAATCCGGACAATGTATTTCAGCATAGCAAGTCCCAGTGGACGAATAAATAAATTATCTTGCTATTAGCCTCCATTCCCATAACTCTGGTGGCTCCCCACTCACAGGGCTTTCGCAAGCCATTATTTGGTTGGTAGCTGGAAAGGGAAGTTAACAAACAAGATCTCAGGGGTATTGCTGACAAGGACATGAATTAAGAGTTCTGGAAATAGTACATGCTAAAACTGTCTCTTTTGCTAATCACATTAAACATATTTGGTTAAGTACATGAATTGCTTTGTGTGTGTGTGTGTATATATATACATACATACAGTATATGTACATATATATATATATATATATATATATTCATTAAAAAAATGCTACTTTACTAACTGAGAATGAAAAAAAACAATAATGATTAAAAAAACAAAAAAAAAAAAAAAACACATAACGATATGTATTGGCATTTTTTTAATATGTTATTTTCAGATAGATTTGCATTTATTGTTAGTATAAAACTATGTTAATGTTTCTGTTGGAATGTATAAATAAAGAATAATAGAAAAACTGTAATAACTCTAAAGTTCTATAATGTTGCTCCAGGTTCCCCTCAATTTTATGTCTGTGAGTTGAGTTGTTTAGCCTTGTAATCTCTGTTGAAGTGGTGGATCTAGGTTGGCCTGTAAACTATCTGAGGGCTACAAAGAAAGGGTAAGAGGGTTGCATGGGAGGAGGAGTGGGAATCCTCCTATCCCCACAGAGCACCTTCCAGGTTCTTCCGGGTTCTTCACTCTCCTCCCTCTCTATCCCTCTCATCAATTGAAGCTCACTGTATAGGTGTATTTTCTTCAATTTCCTTAAGAATTGCTGTGATCTACCGGCCCCCTGGACCAGTATCAACTTTACTTGTTGACTTCTCTGCCTGGCTACCCTACTTTCTCTCTTCTGAAATTCCCACAACCATTCTTAGTGACTTCAACATCCCTGGTAATACTCCTGGGTACATGCTTCTACTCACTCTAATGGGAACACCCTCGACCTTGTGCTCTCCTACCTCTGCACCATGTACAACCTCTCCAACAATCCTTTCCCTCTCTCTGATCACCACCTTATTAGATCTACTCTCTCTCTTTGTTCCTCTTTGTTCCTACAAACCTGGAAAACAGATGACACTAGAAGTCTCCCAAATAGCTTCTCGCAAACTACAAACAGTGCTTCTTATGACTTTCTTTCAACAATGGCTTTCTTCTTGCCACTCTTACATAAAGGCCAGATTTGTAGCATGCACAACTAATAGTTGTCCTGTGGACAGATTCTTCCACCTGAGCTGTGGATCTCTGCAGCCCCTCTAGAAGTTACCATGGGCCTCTTGGCTGCTTCTCTGATTAATGCTCTCCTTGCCCTGTCAGTTTAGGTGGATAGCCATGTCTTGGTAGGTTTACAGTTGTGCCATACTCTTTCAATTTTTGGATGATGGATTGAACAGTGCTCCGTGAGATGTTCAAAGCTTGGGATATTTTTTTTATAACCCAACCTCTACAACTTTATCCCTGACCTGTGTTCCTAGACCTTCATGATGCTGTTTGTTCACTAAGGTTTTCTAACAAACCCCTGAGGGCTTCATAGAACAGCTGTATTTATATTGAGATTAAATTACAGACAGGTGGACTCTATTTACTAATTAGGTGACTTCTGAAGGCAATTGGTTCCACTAGATTTTAGTTAGGGGTATCAGAGTAAAGGGGGCTGAATACAAATGCACGCTTTTCACATATTTATTTGTAAAAAAAAAATTGAAAGCCATTTATCATGTTCCTTCTACTTTACAAATATGTGCCACTTTGTGTTGGTCTATCACATCAAATCCCATTAAAATACATTTATGTTTTTGATTGTAACATGACAAAATGTGGAAAATTGCAAGGGGTATGAATATTTTTTCAAGGGACTGTAAATCTGCCCTCTGAAAATACAATTCCAGCCTGCACATTGCCAAGCAGACCTATTTTATTACTCTTATTAACACATTCTCATCCAGTCCCCGTCAACTCTCCTCTACCTTTAATTCTTTATTTCATCCTCCACAGTCTCCACCCACTATCTCACTCACTGCCCAGGAGATCGCCAATCACTTAAAAAATAAGATTGATTCAACTTGTGACAAAATCTCCACTCTACAGATATCACCCCTCTTAACACCCTTATGTCAACAGGTACCATTAACAGGTACAATCAACAATCAACACTCCCTGTATTCAACCCTGCTACTATAGACACGGTTGCTAAAATTATTTCTAATTATTTCTAACCACCTGTCCCCTGGACCTAGTTCCCTCTTATATCCCTCTTAGTTCCCTCTTATATACTACATTCACCCTCAGAGTCTATCCTACACTCTCTAACTCATCTTCACACATCTTCAATCTCTCCCTCTCTTCTGGCATCTTCCCCAACTCTCTAAAACATGCACTAGTCACCCCTATACTTAACAACTTCAATACCAGGCACTTTCCTCCCTTCCTGCCCAGGACAATTTTCAGCTTTTAGCTCTGTCGCATTTTGAATGACAACTGCGCGGTCATGTAACACTGTACACAAACTAAATTTTTATAATTTTCTTCCCAGAAATAGAGCTTTCTTTTGGTGGTATTTGATAACCTCTGCAGTTTTTATTTTTTGCTCTATAAAAAAAAATACCGACAATTTTGAAAAACAAAACTCATGGGCACTGATAGGCGGCACTGATAGCGGCACTGAGGGCATTGATAGGTGGCATTGATGGTATTAATAGGCGTCACTGATGGGCACTGATAGGCGGCACTGATGGCCACTGATGAGCACAGATAGGTGGCACTGGATAGGTAGCACTGATGATGAGCTACTGACAGGCATAAATGAGTGGCATCTGAAGGGCACTGACAGGCATTACTGATGGGGCATTGATTGGCACTTTTATGGGCACTAATTGGCACTGTTGTGGGCCTATTGAGTGCCTGTTTTTTGGGCACTGGCAGGCGTTTTTTCTGGGGCACATGCTGGCAGGTGATGGACACTTATTGACAGCTGATGGGCACATCTGATGAGGACTGCACTGATAATAAATGTGATGATTATCAGCGCAGACCCCCTCTGACAGGGAGAGCCGCCGATCATCTCTCCCTGTCAGCGTGAACCGAAGAAAGCCTGCTCTTCCGGCACTTCCTGGTTCACGCGATGATCAGCTGTAATTGGTCACAGTTCTGTCAGAGGCTCCATACCATGATCCAAGTTGCGGTGTGTCAGACTGACACACAGCACCTCCGATCGCCACGCTGCGCACCCCTTCAGGCGCACGTCGGCTTGTTATCCTGATCATGTCGTATGACGTCCTATCAGGATAAATAAACCACTTTGCCACTGTAATACTGCTTTTAAGTGGTTAAAAAAACTTCCTTGGACCCTACCAATCTTAACACCCTGCACCCTACATCTACTTTTTCCCCTTTTCCTCCAAACTCCTTAAACACCTGGTTTACAACCAACTGAGTGACCATCTCATTAAGAATAACCTTGATCCCCTTCAGTCTGGATTTTGCCCTCAACACTCCACAGAAACTGCTCTTTAAACCTCACAAACAACTTACTAACAGCAAAAGCCAATGGACACTGTTCTGTACTCCTACTTCTGGACCTTTCCGCTGCTTTTGATACGGTTGACCACCCCCTCCTCAAAAATCTTTACTCTTTTGGCCTCTGTGACTGTGCTGTTCGCTGGCTTTCATCCTACCTATCCCATCTCACCTTCAGTGTCACTTACAATTCTACTTCCTCCTCTCTTTTTACTTTCCTGCTGGGGTCCCCCAAGGTTCTGTTCTTGAACCACTCCTATTCTCAATCTACACCTACTTCCTAGGTCCGCTGATAGCTTCTCATTGCTTTTAATATAATTTCTAAACTGACGACACCCAAATCTATCCACCCCTCAGCTCACTCCATTGGTCTCCTTAAGCATCACTAATTTACAAACAGACACATCAGCCTGGATATCACACCACTTCCTTAAACTCAGTTTATCCAAAATCAAGCTCATAATATTTCCTCCCCCACATGCCCCTTCCCCTGACTTTTCTGTCAAGAGCAATGGCACAACCATCAACCCATCCCCACATGCCAGGGTACTAGGTGTCTGAACTCTCCTTTCGGCCCCACATTTAATCACTTTCCTAAGCTTGCTTAATCAAGCTCCGCAACATCTTCAAAATGCGTCCCTTCCTAACCAAGGAAACCACAAAGCTCCTAATTCACGCCCTGGTTATCTCTCGCCTCAACTATTGCAACTCCCTCCTCATTGGCTTACCTTTAAATAGGTTATCCCCTACTCAGTGCATCATGAATGCTGCTGCCAGACTCATCCACCTTACAAACCGCTCAGCGTCTGCGTCTCTGCCAATCCCTCCATTGGCTGTCACTCACCCAACAAATTAAATTCAACATACTAACAATTACTTACAAAGTGTAAAGTTGGGGGTTGTTTAGCTCAAGTGTAGCACCCACTAGCGAGAACTGTCCACACAAATGTTTCCTTTTCAGGGCTTGTTGGCCCAGTTTTATTAAAGAAAATCAAACAAAGTTCCAGAAATTAAAACAAAAGTGTTTTCCCTCGCAGGGGGTTCTCACCATCAGCATTAAATGACAGTATATTCAGCCTCCTGGCTCACACATGCAAAATTGCAAACAAAAATACTGAGCCGCCTGGCTCTCTTCAGCAGCAGCACCACTGCTCAGGCTCCCACGCGGAGCCCTCTTGACCCCTGTCAGGCTTGGGTCTCCTCTGGCTACTCCAGTGCACACCTGCACTCTCTGGATTCTCCAGTGCACACCGGCACTCTCTGGGTTCTCCCTCGCAAGCCTGGACTCCTCGGGAGGGTGGAGACCAGAACCATGGTCCTGATCAGGCCGACACACACCTGAACAATCAGTGTGCCGGTGAGTCTCAAAACCCGGACCCAGGACTGTGGATTTCATCCCACTCGGATCTCTAATGCTCTGTACATGACCGGTTTTGCCATCGGAATAAACTCTGAAGGTTTTTCCGACGGAGTTCCGACGGAATTCAGCTCAAGCTGTCTTGCATACACACGGTCACACCAAAGTCCAATCGTCAAGAACGCCACACGTACGAGGGGACTAGAAAACATAAGTTCAATAGCCAGTAGCCAATAGCTTCCGTCTCATACTTGCTTCAGAGCATGTGACATTTTTGATGCGTCGGAACAGCATACAGACGAGCATTTTTTCCGATAGTAATTTTTTCCGTCTCAAAAATATAGAACATGTTCTCTATCTAAGTCTGTCTGAATTTTCAATGGAAAAAGTCAGATGGGGCATACACACGGTCGGAATATACAAGCTCCCATCGGGAATTTCTGTCAGAAATTCTGCTTGTGTGTACGCGGCATAAGAAATCCCTGGACTCCAGGTCCCAAAGTGTCAAAATTACTAAATAATGAGGAAACTGAAAAGCCAGTTTCCTCCCAAACAAGCAAATACATTGGAGCCCCTCAACCTGCCTGGTTGAGAATCATGGACCCATACACTGATGGGGTACCACACTACTACAAAAGCCATCCACAACTCTGCCCCAGTGACATCACTAACCTAGTCTCAAAATACCAACCAAATCATCCTCTTTATTCCTCTCAAGACCTTCTGCTCTCTAGCTCCTTCATCACCTCCTCCCCTCCTCCCATGCTCGCCTACAGGACTTCTCCTGTCAGACTTCCACTTACCAGACCGATGAGTCCGCTTGGGCAGATGGTGGTCTTCCTTATGGGTCCGACTCGTGGCCCCTGGTAGAACAAACAGGAGGCACGGGAGTGAGGAGTGGTACGAGAGCCTGGTGAAGAGGATCCAGGAGCTGGAAACAGGATGATCTCCAAGCAGCAGGTGAGTAGGCTGGAACACAGGCAGTCAGGTGCAGAGCAGGAGCTGAGCAGGCAGGTCAAGGTGCAGGTAGGGTTCGGCAACAGGCAGGCAACAACGGTACAACAGGAGCAGGCAGAAGCAAGGTCAAACAGGCCAAGGTCAGGTGCAGGCAGAAGTCAGGGATATCTGAGAGGCAAGCCGGGTCGTCAGGAGATAAGGAACACAGGAATGCAGATACAGGCAATGGGAACAAGGGCACAGGGGAGCTGATGATCGGGCAGCAACAAGCAGAGTGCGCAGCAGACCTAAATAGACCCATTGGCGACCAACCAGGTAACCTCTCTGACATCTCCTGAGTTTCTCCCATCCTTTGGAATTCCCTACCCCAATTTTTTTGACTATCTTCAACTCTATCCACTTTTAAGCGATTTCTGAAAACTTTTCTCTTCAGAAAAGCCTATCCTGCCTCCACCTAACAACTGTACTTTCATTTTCTTCATCAGCTCATCCCCCACAGTTATTACCTTTTGTATCACTTGACCCTCCCATCTAGATTGTAAGCTCTAATAAGCAGGGCCCTCTAATTCCTCCTGTATTGAAATGTATTGTAACTGTACTGTCTGCCCTAACCTTTTACCTAAACCAAAACTGTTGGCGCTATACAAATCCTGAATAATAATATTAATAATAATTTTCTTTTCAAAAGTTTTTTCGCTATACAAATCCTGAATAATAATATTAATAATATATTTTTTCTTTTCATGTAAAATTGAGGCAGGGGGGATTTGAGATGTGCTTAAAGGCGGGGAAATTATAACCCGAGAGCATGCGGGTCTGATGTCATAGATAATCTTCAACAATATAGACAGTTTGTCTTGGCTAAACAGTATCTCAAACCTATAACAGTTTTCGTTGAAAGAAGTTGGAGATTGGTGGTATCGCAAAGCACTCCTGGGAAGGAGTTGAGTTACTGTAGCTCTGCGCAGGCTAGGTATTGGTATAATGGTGCTCACTGGTACATCATGTCTTGAATGCGATACGTCAAGAGCCGCCTGGGCCCAGGCTTGGAAAGGAGCTGGGTTCTGACAATTACAGGCTGGGATAGAAAAGTGGGTGACTCTAAAAAGGAAAGAAGTGGTAGGTGTGGCGAGAGGCTAATTTAAATGTTTTCGGTAATTTGTCCCAAATTCTTAAGGTATGTTGCTAGGTTACTGGGTAGTTGTGACAGGGTCCACCGGCCCCTGACGCAGGAGGAGCCCGAGCAAATTGGCAAGGGATACGTTTCTGGTGTGTAGATCCATTCACTTCTAAGAGCTACCCATAGTGGTATTTTCTTCCAGTAGCCGTTTTGCATGCGTTAGTAGAGATTAATTGAGCTAAAACTGGGATGCGTGGAAGTACATGAAGAGAAAGTTAGGTACCCCTAGGCCCTCCAGTAGTTTTGCTACAAAGCGAACGTGGGTACTTGAAATTATGGTAGTTTTGAAGCGCCCTATATATAAGTTTATACACTCGGTTTTGGATTACCCTATTGGAAATAAGATGGGCTTGCTGATCACGAAGATAGTACTACTTATTAAGGTAGAGGAGTTTAGGTAACAGGAACTTTTTCACTCACTGCTATCCGCCCTAGAGCAGCAGAGTTGAACAAAGCCAGGAATTAAGGTAAGCGAAGGATAGAGATTTTCAAGCATTGTGAAGGTAGTTTTGTCTGAAACAGGTGGGCGGTCGTTTCGTGACATATTGAGCACTCCACTAGATAAGGCATCGGATGTGGTGGGGCCATAACTTTGGGAAAAATTAATTAATAGTAGATAGATTGAGCGTCGGTTTGCAGATAGGGACTCATTGAGGGCCTTAAGACCTTTGCTTTGCGATTGACCCTAATAATCCAGTGTTTTTTGAAAATTTGCTAATGATAGGCTGAAGTAGATTAGCGAAGGTGGTTGTTATCGTAGGAAGTAACAAACAGTAGAGCATCTGTCAGCTGAAAGACATTAGATTTTGTGGTCGCGCATCTTGCTCTATTTCCAGACGTGGATACTCGGGTTCTGGTTTCTGTTGAGGGGCTATGCAGTGGGTTACTATTACTCAGGGACTAAATTACATGGGGACAAGGGGCCTCACCTGGCTTGTCCTCTTTGAACCCCTCGCGGAAGACACTCCGAACGGAGGAACCCAGTAGTATCATTACACGCGTATGCCTGTGGTTGTCTAAATAGATAGGGCGTTTACCCTCTGTCAGCGTAGTTAGGGCACAAATGCCCTCACATTTGCAAGATGTAGTGTAAATATCTGGACATGAGACCAGTGTCGAAATCTTTTCTAATGTACACGTATACAAAAGTTAGCTTTGGGATTATCTTCTCTGATTATGATTTGTGCTTCGTAAAAGGACAATTCGGGGTTGTATATCACTCAGGCTTGTCTACGGGAGTAATGAAACTCTACCTGTCTTCTATGGATCTAGACTAGCCGAGCGATTGGATTGATTCTCAGGGCTAGAATCTATACTTGGCGAACACTTTTTAATTCCACTATATTTAACCCCTTTTCAGACTAAACACGGAAACGGAAAAAAACAAAAAAAAAATAAAAAAAAAAGAAAATAAAAAACAATAAAAAAAACGGACAAAAAAAAAAAAAAACAAAAAAAAAAAAAGAAAAACAAGGAAAAAACAAAAAAAAAGAAAAATATCATAAAACAACCGAAAACACTAAAAAACAACAGCTAAAAAACGAAAAAAAGAAAAAAATAAAAAATAAAAAAAAAAAAAAAACGGCAAAAAAAAAAAAAAACCATTAAAATAAAGAAAAAAAACGGACAAAAAAAAAAAAAATATCAAACCCGCCCCACCGACACACAACACACACACCAAAAACACCCCCCCCCCCAATAGGCCCCCCCATTTTAGCTTCTAAATACCGAACCACTTATTGCATTCGACACTGCAACCCCGATAACAACTGGAACAATAGCGCGTTCCTGCCACTGGCTCCCAAACAAAATTGACGGCCTATTTTTTTCCCACATAATAACTGCTTTCATCTTGGTGTATTTAATAACGCCCCCTAGCGGTATTTTATATTATTGCGGCTACATACATATAAAAAGAGGGCCAATTTTGCAAAAACACATAAATTTTAACTTTTGCTATATATAACCCAAAAATATATTAAAAATTTTCCCAGTTTACCAATACTATCTTCTACATATTGTGTAAAAAAAATGCAATAAGCTATTATTGATGTTTGCGCAGAATTATTCGTTTACAAAATAGGGATAGTGTTATAGCATTTTTATTAAGAATTTTTGTTTTACTAGTAATGGCGGCGATCATCGATTTTTATTGTGACTGCACATTATGGCGGACACATCAACATTTTTGACCCATTTTTGGGACCATTGTCTTTTATACAGCAATCTGTGCTATTTAAATGCACTGATTCCTGTGTAAATGACCACTGGCAGTGAAGGGGTTAACCACTAGGTGGCAGTGCAGGGGTTATATGTTCCTAGAGGCATGTTTCTAACTGTGGGGTGGCGTGGCTGTGAGCTAGTGAATTCTGATCTCTGCTCCAATCAGAGGGAGCAGAGATCGGCGTCACTAGTTGCTGGCAGAACGGGGAGATGCTGTTTATTTCCGCATCTCCCGTTCAGCCTTCCTGTGAGATGATCGTGGGTATCCGCATTTAAAGGGACGTACCTGTACGCCTATTTGCCTGTCCGTGCCATTCTGTCGACGTACATCAACGGCGGCATCTTGAAGGGGACGTACCTGTACGCCTATATGCCTGTCCGTGCCATTCTGTCAAAAGTTTTATTGGTAACAATCAGAAAAATACAGGAACAGTTACTGTTACAAACAATTTTGGTTTGAGCGGCAATTTCGTACAGAGTATATGCATACAGATAACAGACAGTAGTACAGGGTACGTGTCTCAAGAGAACAGAAAATTGTACAAACTAAACTAGATGGTGGTGATTTCGGCTTCATTGGGGGCAAAGGCCTGAAAATAACAAAGCTTTGGGTCTAAGGGAGAACTCTGTTTAGATAGAAGATGGTAACAGTAATAGTTACATAAAACTTCATTACAGTTGGGGAGTTTTGGGTCGGGAGGTATAGGGGGAGGAAACAGTGAAGTGGATAGCTGGGAAAGGGGAGAGCAGTGAGAGGGAGTCAAATATAATCACCCAGAAGCGTTGCGCTGTTGGACAGGTCCACCAAATGTGAAGGTGGGTGCCTTTTTCGCTACAGTCCCTGAAACAATCAGGGGAGTAAGCTGGTGAGAACTTGTCGATCCAAATACCACCGCATTAGGACTTTATAGCTCGCTTCTGATGCAACAATATTTTGCGATGACAGTTTGGTGTTTGCCCATATGTTTGACCAATCTCCTGAATCCAAGTCGATATTTAGGTCCTTAGACCATGCTAAGGCTTACAAAGGAATTGAGGCAGGGGGGGATATGAGATGTGCATAAAGGCGGGAAATTATACCCGGAGCATGCGGGTCTGAGTCACATATATCTTCAAATATAGACAGATTGTTGGTAACAGTATTCAAACCTATAACAGTTTGGATGAAGTGGGAGATTTGGAGGTATCGAAAGCACTCCTGGGAGGGAGTTGAGTTTGTGCCTGCAAGGCTGGAAATGGTATAATGGTGCCACTGGAAATCATGTCTTGAATGCGACTCAGATCCGCCTGGGCCCAGGCTTGGAAGGAGGTGGGTTCAGAAAAGGCTGGATAGAAAAGTGGGTGACCTAAAAAGGAAAGAAGTGGTAGGTGTGGGGAGGCTAATTTAAATGTTTTCGATAATTTGTCCCAAATTCTTAAGGAATGTTGTGTTACTGGGTTTGTGATGGGTCCACGGCCTGACGCGGGGAGCCAGAGCAAATTGGCAAGGGAAACGTGGTGTAGATCTATCACTTCTAGGGCTACCCATAGTGGTTTTTCCGTTTTTGCATGGTAGAGAGATAATTGAGCTAACTGGGCTGCGTGGAAGTAGTGAAGAAAGTTAGGTACCCCTAGGCCTCCATGTAGTTTGCTACAAAGCAACGTGGGTCTTGAAATTCTGGTATTTTTAGCGCCCTATATATATTTATACACTCGGTTTTGGATTACCCTATGGAAATAAGATGGGATTGCGATCGGGAGTACTCTATAAAGGTAGAGGAGTTTAGGTAACAGGAACATTTTCACCACTGCTATCCGCCCTAGAGACGCAGAGTGGTAGCCAGGAATTAAGTAGCGAGGATAGATATTTCAGCATTGGAAGGTAGTTGGTCTGAAACAGGTGGGCGGGGTCGTTCGTGAGTTTGATCCCTAAGTAAGGAATCGATGTGGTGGGCCATACAAAGGGAAATTTAATTTGTAGAAGATTGAGGTCTGTTTGAGATAGGGACACATTGAGGGCCTTAGACTTTGTTTGATTGACCTCTAATCCTGCGATTTTTGCAAATTTGTCTAATAGCTGAAGAAGATTAGGCAAGGTGATGTACGGGGAAGTAACAAATAGTAGAGCATCGTCAGCGAAGACATAATTTGTGGGACATATTGGCTATTTCCAGACCGTGGATACTCGGGTTGGTTCTGATTAGGGGTGCCAGGGGTTCTATTACTAGGGCAAAAATTAATGGGGACAAGGGGCATCCCTGGCTTGTCCCTCTTTGAATCGGGAAGCACTCCGAGCGGAACCCAGAGTATTACACGTATGCCTGTGGTTGACTATAAAGGGCGTTTACCCACTGTAAGAAGTTAGGGCCAAAGCCCCACATTTGCAAGATGTAGTGTAAATATGGCCATGAGACCGTGTCGAAAGCTTTTCTAATGTCAAGTGACAAAAGATGCATTGGGATCTTACGTGATTTGTTGTAAAAGGACAATTCGGCGGATGTTATCACTGGCTTGTCTACGGGGTATGAAACCTACCTGGTCTTTATGGATCTGACTACCGATGATTGGATTGAGTCTCAGGGCTAGAATCTTGGCTAAGATTTTTATGTCCACATTTAACCACTTTCAGAACGGACCATTTTGCTGGCTTAAGACCAGACCACTTTTTGCGATTCGGCACTGCATCGCTTTAACTGACAATTGCGCGGTCGTGCGACGTGGCTCCCAAACAAAATTGACGTCCTTTTTTTCCCACAAATATAGCTTTCTTTTGGTGGTATTTGATCGCCCCTGCGGTTTTTATTTTTTGCGCTATAAATAAAAAAAGAGTGACAATTTTGAAAAAAACACATCATTTTTTACTTTTTGCTATAGTAAATATACCCCAAAAATATATAAAAAAATGTTTTCCCTCAGTTTAGGCCAATACGTATTCTTCTACATATTTTTGGTAAAAAAAAATTGCAATAAGCGATTATTGATTGGTTTGCGCAGAAGTTATAGCGTTTACAAAATAGGGGATAGTGTTATAGCATTTTTATTAATAATTTTGTTTTACTAGTAATGGCGGCGATCATCGATTTTTATTGTGACTGCGACATTATGGCGGACACATCAGACATTTTTGACCCATTTTTGGGACCATTGTCATTTATACAGCAATCAGTGCTATTTAAATGCACTGATTCCTGTGTAAATGACACTGGCAGTGAAGGGGTTAACCACTAGGTGGCAGTGCAGGGGTTATATGTTCCTAGAGGCATGTTTCTAACTGTGGGGGGGCGTGGCTGTGAGCTAGTGAATTCTGATCTCTGCTCCAATCAGAGGGAGCAGAGATCGGCGTCACTAGTTGCTAGGCAGAACGGGGAGATGCTGTTTATTTCCGCATCTCCCCGTTCAGCCTTCCTGTGAGATGATCGTGGGTATCCGCTGCGCGCGCTCGATGACACGGCGGCATCTTAAAGGGGACGTACCTGTACGCCTATATGCCTGTCCGTGCCATTCTGTCGACGTACATCATTGTGCGCCGGTCGGGAAGTGGTTAATAGAGATATGGGTCTATAGTTGGACCAAAGGGTGTGATCTGTGTTGGGTTTAGGTATCATGGAAATTATGGCTGTCAATGTATCTCAACCAAAGGAGTGTTGTTTTAGAAGGGCGTTGAAGGAATATATTAATAATAATTTTAAGCAAAAATTAAGGATTGGGTGATCTGGAAAAAGATAGTAGACAAAAGAGTATTCAATTTTGTGGTCCTGATCCTTATTTCCAGGATCCTTGACCTGTTTCTGTGGACCCTCTGTCATTGCTGTTGGCCCATCACAGGTCCTGGAAACAAGCATCACTGGGACTAGCAGCCATCATACTCAGGGTTGAGAGTACACATTTTAGCACTATTTACACTATCTGCTTAGCAGCTATCATACTCAGGGTTGAGACCACACATTTTAGCACCATTTACACTATCTGCCCATCTTCCCCTAATACCTGGGAAATGTTAGCTATGCCAGATTTTTGTATGCTGTCAGTAGCAGTTACTGTAACATCCCTTGCATGCTAATGCACGGACAAGAAGGGCAGGGGGTTTGGAAAACGTTATATCACTTTGTGTCCTACGTATACTTTATCAGAGTTTTATACACATTCCCCTAGCTTTACTAAGTACTTTACAGAGAGGGATCAAACATCATTCTCAGGAGGCATAATATTATTTATTCTGGCAAATCTAAGCCACATGCACTGTGATGCATTCATTGATATTTATTTGCAACATTTATAACAATTTTAGTGTAAAATTTGTGAATGTTAAAGCTAGTGAATTTGCAGTAAATGTTTAATATACTGTAATGCCGCGTACACACGAGTGGACTTTTCGACGGACTAGGTCCGATGGTCTTTCCGACGGACTTTCGATGGAGTTCCGACGAACTTTCCGAATGAACGGACTTGACCACACAGAATCACACTAAAGTCCAACGGATTTGAACGTGATGACGTACGACTGGACTAAAATAAGGAAGTTCGTAGCTAGTAGCCAATAGCTGCCCTAGCCGTTGTTTCTCCGGAGTTTCGGCGGGAAAATTTGAAACATGTTCTATTTCTAAAGCAAAAGTCTGATGGAGCCCACACACGATTGAATTGTCTGACGGATTCGTTCCATCTGACCTTTGCTGTTGAAAAGTCCGGTCGTGTGTACGCGGCATAAGACCCATTTTGGGAATATGTGGTCAATGTACAATTAATGTGAAACGAAAATGTATGGTGAATGTCAATTTAGTAGGTTTATGGGGAAAATAGTAATGAAAACACTTATTCACATTTAAGAAAAGATGTTGGTTAAAATGTATGATCATTGGGCTGATAGAACAAATTTGCATTCACTGCTTTATAAATATATTATACAGTATCTCACAAAAGTGAGTACACCCCTCACATTTTTGTGAATATTTTATTATATATTTTCATGTGACAACACTGAAAAATTACACTTTGCTTTAAAGTAAAGTAGTGAGTGTACAGCTTGTATAACAGTGTAAATTTGCTGTCCCCTCAAAATAACTCAACACATAGCCATTAATATCTAAACCACTGGCAACAAAAGTGAGTACACCCCTAATTGAAAATGTCCAAATTGGGCCCAATTAGACATTTTCCCTCCCCGTTGTCATGTGGCTGGTTAGTGTTACAATGTCTTAGGTGTGAATGGGGAGCAGGTGTTTTATATTTGGTGCTATCGCTCTCACTCTCTCATACTGGTCACTGGAAATTTAACATGACACCTCATGGCAAAGAACTCTCTAAGGATCTGAAAAAAAGCATTGTTGCTCTGCATAAAGATGGCCTAAGCTATATGAAGATTGCCAAGACCCTGAAATTGAGCTGCAGCATGGTGGCCAAGACCATCAGCGGTTTAATAGGACAGGTTCTACTCAGAACAGGCATTACCATGGTTGACCAAAGAAGTTGAGCGCACATGCTCAGCGTCATGTCCAGAGGTTGTCTTTTAGAAAATAGATGTATGAGTGCTGCCAGCATTCCTGCAGAGGTTGAAGGGGTGGGGGTCAGCCTGTCAGGGCTCAGACCATACGCCACACACTGCATCAAATTGGTCTGCATGGCTGTCTTCCCAGAAGGAAGCCTCTTCTAAAGATGATGCACAAGAAAGCCGCAAACAGTTTGCTGAAGACAGGCAGACTAAGGACATGGATTACTGGAAACTTATTTGGTTCAGATGGTGTCAAGTGTGTGTGGCGGCAACTAGGTGAGGAGTACAAAGACAAGTGTGCCTTGCCTACAGTCAAGCACGGTGGTGGGACTGGAGTGTCATGGTCTGGGGCTGCATTAGTGCTGCCAGTATTGGGGAGCTACAGTTCATTGAGGGAACCATGAATGCCAACATGTACTGTGACATACTGAAGCAGAGCATGATCCCCTCCCTTTGGAGACTGGGCCGCAGGGCAGCATTCCAACCTGATAACGACTCCAAACACACCTCAAAGAAGACCACTGCCTTGCTAAAGAAGCTGCGGGTAGAGGTGATGGACTGGCCAAGCATGTCTCCAGACCTAAACCCTATTGAGCATCTGTGGGGCATCCTCAAACGAAGGTGGAGGAGCGCAAGGTCTCTAACATCCACCAGCTCCGTGGTGTCATCATGGAGAAGTGGAAGAGGAATCCAGTGGCAACCTGTGAAGCTCTGGTGAACTCCATGGCCAAAATGGGTTAAGGCAGTGCTGAAAAATAATGGTGGCCATACAAAATATTGACACTTTGGGCCCAATTTGGACATTTTCACTTATGGGTGTACTCACTTTTGTTTCCAGTGGTTTAGACATTAATGGCTAAACTTGTGCTTATGGGAGCCAAAATATCCACTGGGGACATTACCCTGTGACAAGACAATGACAATTTTAAGCACAGCAACGTATGATTTTCCTGATCTGAAATGATTTCCTATTTTGAATGTTTTGACTTTTTGCCATTCTGCATCACTGTATCATTTATATTTATTTTTATAAACATGGGAAAACTTGGTTTATCAGACTTGCCATATATGTGGGCAGACATTCAGTGTTATATAATCTTGATCTTGCTTAATCATAAATTTACTTCCGGAATAAGCTACAATTATTATCTGATCTAACAGTTTGTGTGGGTTATTCCAGGAAAACAGAGTTGCAAACATTTTTTAAACCATAAATTTGGATAAAACATGATTAATATGTTACCCTCTTTATGATTCCCAGAGGTGATGTTTCCACTGTACATTGGTTTCTTGTTTTGATTAGTTTGTCTAATACTAAAGAACTTTAATTTTGGAATGAACTTTACCTTTACCCTCTGTATCTTTTAACCCCTTGCTGCCACCTGCAGATAGCCCTTTCGGTGGGTTTACCACCAGGAGGTAGTGGCAGCACTGTAATTGACTATCACAGCAGTCACATGAGGCACACTTACCTGTGCATCCTGATCACAATCAGTGAGTGGGAGCTGTTGGTGACAGCTAAGCCAGTGTGTTTGGAGCATGCCTTGGAGCCTGATGGATTCATATGTGTGGTAGATCACCCATCCTACCATCATGTATTTGTATCACACAACTGGGAGGAGGTTAATGGGGAAACGAGGGACTATTTTTTTTAATGTTTATGTGAATGTTATCAGCTTAAAGTATATAATCTCAAAAGTGAGTGTTACTGATTTAAAAACATTGTCCTCATATTTTTCTTTTGAAGGTGCATATAAGCGTGGGAGCCGCCATGTTTTCTCATTACATACGTATTATCAACTTCTTGCATAGTAGCTATATGCAGAAGCCTGCAATGCACTAGTGATGTTAGTTTATACACGTTTGTGGTCATGACAGGTTTACTAGGAAGTAGTGGCCATATGATTTTCAAATGGCCCTTCAAAAAGTGCTTGTCTATTAATTAGTTAATTAATATTAGACTAATTTTAATCAATTAGTCAGTCCATGTCCTGATGCCAGCTTCATCTCAAGGAACAAGTGTGTTTGGCTGACTATTGATTCTTCTTCCAAAATATGCAATACTCTTCATTGTCCATTAAGAAGTAAAATAACACCAGAAGCAG